>SJYW01043875.1:0-11487 GCA_006410735.1 Raphicerus campestris
TTATACACCTTAACTCAAACCGTGCCATGCCTCCAGAGAATCTTAGTCATAGGATGTTCAGAGTCAAAGTGCTTAGGAAGTAAACTCCTGTACAAATAGATTCTACAGTTAAGCTTCGCTGAATCATCCTGATGAAAGAAAACTGAATTATACCTTCATTTTTCAGCCCACAATCTAATTCTTAGAAAGCAATCTACGTAGGTATGAAATAAACCCTCAACTATAATCGGCTAACAAAAACAGCTCAAAAACTTAGAGCTGATTAAAATGATGTCACTGCTATTCATTATCAGAAAGCCTTTCAGACTTTAAATTGGATGCCAAAGGAAAATATTTGTTAGTGATTTTAAAAAGAAGTGGAGAAAAAAGCTACTATGAATTTGAAATAAGCACAAAAACTTCCTGAGCTCTGGGTAAACATAAGAAATATGGTGCATTAAAATGGNAGCCTTTCAGACTTTAAATTGGATGCCAAAGGAAAATATTTGTTAGTGATTTTAAAAAGAAGTGGAGAAAAAAGCTACTATGAATTTGAAATAAGCACAAAAACTTCCTGAGCTCTGGGTAAACATAAGAAATATGGTGCATTAAAATGGAAAGTTATACCGTTTATAGTTCTTTGGTAAATGTCACTACTATTATTCTTACAGTTTGTTGGCATAATAATGGATCTTCAGAAAAGATTAGGGATGAAATACCAAAAGCTGACACATTTTTAGTAATATGTTCAATTTCTCACATGCTTCTGTAATCTCTGTCCCTAATCATCTTTGCAGGGAAACGTGATTCCAGTTAATCATCCAAGCCCAGCACTCACTGTTGACGGGAATTCAGAGCATAGTATCTCATGTTTCCTCTCAGAAAAATAACCAGGTTCATCTATTTCTCTGACTCTGAGTGTTTCTAAGTGTCAGTAATAGGCGATAAGAGCATATTTAGAGAACTTGCACCATATTCCAACTACGCCCAGAGGCGGTGCAAACAGCCGAGCCATGATAGTCTCATAACTCACAGGGCATGGCTGCGACTTTGTGTCTCCACAGAGTCTCCCCTCAGTACACGCCAGGGCACAGCGGCTTTCCTTTCCACCCTCTCTCTTCTCCGTGACGCGCATAACCAACTAAGCCGAGCGAGTCTTCCTCACGTCTGTGTGCCTTCGTGATTCAATTCAGATCCTCACTAATCTGTTATTATGCCCCAAACACAGTGCCAAATATTGAGCGTGAGGCGCAGAGCAGAGGACGTGCCCCTTCCCTCACTGAGCGTGCAGGATGGAGAGCTCTTACATACATCTCAGCTCCCTTCTTTCACAGACCATGCAAACTCTCAGCTCCCTGGATTTCAAAAGCTTGAACACAGGACCACTCTGCACCCAAACTCAACCAGCTTTCTGGTGGTTGAATCACAAGGCAACTGTTACTTGTTAAAGTAACTTTTCCTTCTTCTATTTCTTAATCCTTTCTATTTTTAATCTAGAATTATACTGAGAGCTTTGGTGATATATGCTCTTATCAGATTGCATGTTTTCTATCTGCCCCATTGAGACACTTACTGACTTTTAACAATCTATGGGATAAATGTACAATTCCTCACTTGGCATTCAATGCCTTCTAAAATCTAGCCTGGATTTTATCTGACAATGTTAACACATAGAACTCTTGATTTGAAAGAAATGAGCTGATTGGGTTTTGCCATCTTGTTTCTGTCAACGTGAACTTACTCCTATTACTAATTTAAATTTATACAAATCTTCCTGCTTGTAAAGATTGTTGTTTGTCAGTTAGTCACTAAGTCGTGTCTGACTCTTTAGGACTCCATGGTCTGTAGCCTGCCAGACTCCTCTCTCCAGGGAATTCTCCAGGCAAGAATACTGGAGTGGGTTGCCATGTTTTTCTCCAGGGGATCTTCCCAACTGAGGGATCCTTCAATAGCAGGGGGATTCTTTACTGCTGAGCCACCTGAGAAGTAATCTTTAAAGATTACTGCCTGTGTTCTGTGGGCTTTTCCGAAAAGCACTGCCATCACCCTCTTCTGCTTGCACACGTCTTAAAAGACATGTAATGGGCACATTCCACCCCACACCAAAATCATTTGTGTGCATTTCATTTTCTCACTAATCCTCAAAGGCAACAGCTGCATATCTATGGTTATTGTTCTTTTTTCTTGTTTCAAATTGTATTTACTGTATGAAAGCTATTATATATGGTAAAATACTAAAAGTTTGTATATATTTATACTGATTTACAGTACAGGGTTGTGTACATAAATCCAACTATCCTATTGTGTGACCCTATGGGACTTACTCCAATGTAATTCTTTCTGCATACAGATTTTTTTTTGTGTGTATGCTTTTAAAAACTTCATTTTGAGTAAATTATAGACTGACATGAAGTTGTGAGAATTAACACAGACTGATCCAGTGAAATCTTTACAATTTCACCCAGTGGCAGCACCATGGGAACTTAGTGCAACATGGAAACCAGAATTATGACATTGGCATAGCCCACCAACTTTGTCTACATTTCCTCATCTCTGTTTGCATCAGTGTGTTTCTGTGGGGATTTGACTACATTATTATTATTATGCTGGCGGTGCAGCCACAACCACAGGTGAGACAGGGTTGAGCCCAGGGTGCAAAGATTGTTCCCATTTCCCTCTGTGCTCACTCCATTTCCCTCCACCTCCTTGATAACAGCTGGGAGCCACAAATGTCCTCAACTTCTGTAATTCTGTCACTTCACAGTAGTCTATGAAAAGAATCATACATTATGTGACCTTCTGAGATGGACTGTATTCACTCAGCATAATTCCTTGAGGGTTCTGTTCTGCTGTGTTTCAGTATCCTGTTTCTTCTCCCCACTAACTAGTACTCCACAGCCTGGATGCACTGTTGTTTTTTCAGTACTTCATCCACCAAAGGCAATCAAGGGAATGTCCTGATTTGACTATTATAAGAAAGCTGCTGTGACACTTATCATCAGGTTTCTATGGGACCACAGCTCTCCATTTCTCTAGAATAAATGCCCAAGTGTGCAATTTGGGGGTTCTATAAACATACATTTAGTTTTGTAAGAACCTGACAGATTGCTCTCCACAATGACTGTACCCTTTATGTCTCCATCATTGATGAACACATGATGAAGATGCTTTTCTGTATCCTCACCAGCATTTGATGTGGTCCCTGTATTTTAGCCATTCTGATAGGTGTGCGGTGACATGTCACTGTGAGTCTGATCCTCATTTACCTGCTGACTCATGACAGTGGACATTCTGTAGATGCTGACTTGTCATCTGTACGTCCTCTCTAGTGAAAGTTTCTTCATATCTCTTGCCCATTTTAGACGTGGATTTTTTTTTAAACAACTGTCAAGTCTGAGAGTTTTAATATATTCCAGATATTTTTTTTATCCTTTGCAGATATTTGTTTCCAGCCTGCAGCTTGTCTCTTCATCCTCTTAGGTTTTTGGTAAAGTAAATGTTTTGAATTTTAATGAATTCTTCCTTTTATGGATCATGCTTTTGTTGCTAGGACTAAGAATTCTTGGCCCAGTTCTAGATAGCAAAGATACTCTCTTTTAATTTTTCTTTTAAGTTTTATAGTTTTACATTTTATGTTTGAAATCTGTGATTCATTTTGAGTTAGTTTTTGTGTAAGGTGTGAAGTTTAGCCCATTTTTCTTTATCCATATTTAGCTGCTCAAATAGTAGTTGATGAAAAGTTTATCCTATTCCAATAAATTATTTCCATACAGTTTTCAAAGTGAGCTGGGCATAGTTTATGCATCTATTCCTGGGTTTCTGCTGCACTGTGTTCCCTGATGCGTGCTCCTCTCCCACCACCAGGGCCACTCTGCCTGGACCACTTTGGCTGCATATTAAGGTCTGATTTTGCACAGAGTGATGCTTTTAAATATGTCATTGGAAAATAAGCATAGTTTTTTTTCTTCATTTCCAATATGTATGACATTTATCTCCTAGTACTCTTGAATAAGGCCTTCCCAGGTGGCTCGTTGGTAAAGAATCTGGCTGCAATGCAGGAGCCGCAGGAGACTTGGGTTTGATCCCTGGATTGGGAAGATCCCCTGGAGGAGGGCATGGCAACCCACAGCAGTATTCTTGCCTGGAGAAACCCCATGCACAGAGGAGCCTGGTGGGCTACAGTCCACAGGGGTGCAAGGAGTTGGACACAACTGAGGTGACTTGGCGTGCATACACACACTGTTTCGAGTGTTGAGAAGGACAATCTTGCCTTGCTTATGATCTTCGGGAATGCATTCATTCTATCACTGTAACTTGACCGTCTGTTATAGTATCACTGTATCTTTTGCAGATGTTCTCTGTCAATTAAGTTTCCATTTATTCCTAAATTGTAGACAGAGTTTTCATGAGTGAGTGCTAGATTTTCTCAAATATGTTTTCTGCACCAGTTTAATTCTATTATGGTCTCATCACAGACATTGTTGGTTGTTAGTGTTTTAAATGTCAAGGTAGATTTTTGGCTGAGGAACAAATTTTTCTTCACAGCCTCAGAAGAGACTGATCAACTCTACTGACACCTTGACTTTTTTCTTAAGCCACCCCGTCTATAATTCTGAGTTAGCACAGCCCTAGACAATACACATGATAACAGATTAGAAAGTGCTACAATATCCTTCAGAAGTTAGTTCAAAACACTAGTCAGTAGTAAGCTGATGTATCTACAAAATAAGAGAGAAAGAAGCTTCTAGATATAAGGAAGCCAGCTAAGTGGTGAGAATAATAATCATGGTTGAAGGTAATAAACGCCTCTGCTCCATTCTAAAAATAAAAATAAAAGTCTGACCTTGTAATTACAAGTGACCCTGATGAAAAAGAAAACCATGGGTTTTTAAAGACTAATTGTGGATGCAGAGATGGCTCTGCTCTGTGATGAGCTCAGATATAACAAGGTCAGTTAAAAAGGACAGAAGGGCCACCGAACAAACCACAACAAATAGAGCCACATAGATGAGTAACATCAGGACGGTTACCATTGAGACTGGAGGGAGTTGAATGAAAATTACTAGATGGTGACAAAAGCTTGGAGCACAATAAGTGAGAATGAAAGAGACCACCAAGCCCAGCAGCAGACTCTCTCAGAACAGAACAGTCAGCCCTTGGCTTCCGTTCCCATTCAGCTCTTTTCAGTCTTGACATCACTAAGAGGAAATCCAGGTCTGCAGCTGGAGAAGACATTGTGAGAAATTACATGGGGACTTCTGAGCCAATTACAGACCAAACTTTAGAGAGAACTTTAAGATTGTCCTTCTCAACACCCAAAACAGTGTGTGCATGTGTGCTAAGTCACCTCAGTTGTGCTCAACTCTTTGCATCCCTATGGACTGTTGGCCACCAGGCTCCTCTGTCCATGGGGATTCTCCAGGCAAGAATACTGCATATCTTTGAGTGATCATCAGTGATCTTTGCACTTCCAGGAAGGGTACAGAGAAAAAAGTGGTCCCACATGGCATGGAGCCTGTGGGGAGTGTGTTCTTTGCTAGGAGATGCTTTGTGTTGGCTGCAAATACAGGCTTTGAGGTTCATTGCCAAATTTTCCCTTGGCACCCCCTTCGAATTACTTGATAAATCCAGGCAGGTTATTTAACTATCATGTCATATTTTTATTTTTAAAATAAAAATNCCAGTTCTAGATAGCAAAGATACTCTCTTTTAATTTTTCTTTTAAGTTTTATAGTTTTACATTTTATGTTTGAAATCTGTGATTCATTTTGAGTTAGTTTTTGTGTAAGGTGTGAAGTTTAGCCCATTTTTCTTTATCCATATTTAGCTGCTCAAATAGTAGTTGATGAAAAGTTTATCCTATTCCAATAAATTATTTCCATACAGTTTTCAAAGTGAGCTGGGCATAGTTTATGCATCTATTCCTGGGTTTCTGCTGCACTGTGTTCCCTGATGCGTGCTCCTCTCCCACCACCAGGGCCACTCTGCCTGGACCACTTTGGCTGCATATTAAGGTCTGATTTTGCACAGAGTGATGCTTTTAAATATGTCATTGGAAAATAGGCATAGTTTTTTTTCTTCATTTCCAATATGTATGGCATTTATCTCCTAGTACTCTTGAATAAGGCCTTCCCAGGTGGCTCATTGGTAAAGAATCTGGCTGCAATGCAGGAGCTGCAGGAGACTTGGGTTTGATCCCTGGATTGGGAAGATCCCCTGGAGGAGGGCATGGCAACCCACAGCAGTATTCTTGCCTGGAGAAACCCCATGCACAGAGGAGCCTGGTGGGCTACAGTCCACAGGGGTGCAAGGAGTTGGACACAACTGAGGTGACTTGGCGTGCATACACACACTGTTTCGAGTGTTGAGAAGGACAATATTGCCTTGCTTATGATCTTCGGGAATGCATTCATTCTATCACTGTAACTTGACCGTCTGTTATAGTATCACTGTATCTTTTGCAGATGTTCTCTGTCAATTAAGTTTCCATTTATTCCTAAATTGTAGACAGAGTTTTCATGAGTGAGTGCTAGATCTTCTCAAATATGTTTTCTGCACCAGTTTAATTCTATTATGGTCTCATCACAGACATTGTTGGTTGTTAGTGTTTTAAATGTCAAGGTAGATTTTTGGCTGAGGAACAAATTTTTCTTCACAGCCTCAGAAGAGACTGATCAACTCTACTGACACCTTGACTTTTTTCTTAAGCCACCCCGTCTATAATTCTGAGTTAGCACAGCCCTAGACAATACACATGATAACAGATTAGAAAGTGCTACAATATCCTTCAGAAGTTAGTTCAAAACACTAGTCAGTAGTAAGCTGATGTATCTACAAAATAAGAGAGAAAGAAGCTTCTAGATATAAGGAAGCCAGCTAAGTGGTGAGAATAATAATCATGGTTGAAGGTAATAAACGCCTCTGCCCCATTCTAAAAATAAAAATAAAAGTCTGACCTTGTAATTACAAGTGACCCTGATGAAAAAGAAAACCATGGGTTTTTAAAGACTAATTGTGGATGCAGAGATGGCTCTGCTCTGTGATGAGCTCAGATATAACAAGGTCAGTTAAAAAGGACAGAAGGGCCACCGAACAAACCACAACAAATAGAGCCACATAGATGAGTAACATCAGGACGGTTACCATTGAGACTGGAGGGAGTTGAATGAAAATTACTAGATGGTGACAAAAGCTTGGAGCACAATAAGTGAGAATGAAAGAGACCACCAAGCCCAGCAGCAGACTCTCTCAGAACAGAACAGTCAGCCCTTGGCTTCCGTTCCCATTCAGCTCTTTTCAGTCTTGACATCACTAAGAGGAAATCCAGGTCTGCAGCTGGAGAAGACATTGTGAGAAATTACATGGGGACTTCTGAGCCAATTACAGACCAAACTTTAGAGAGAACTTTAAGATTGTCCTTCTCAACACNTTGGCCACCTCATGAGAAGAGTTGACTCATTGGAAAAGACTCTGATGCTGGGAGGGATTGGGGGCAGGAGGAGAGGGGGGGTGACAGAGGATGAGATGGCTGGATGGCATCACTGACTCGATGGAGGCAAGTCTGAGTGAACTCCAGGAGTTGGTGATGGACAGGGAGGCCTGGCATGCTGCGATTCATGGTGTTGCAAAAAGTCGGACACAACTGAGTGACTGAACTGAACTGAAATATGTACACATTCACACAGTAAAGAAATATTACTTTTATTAAATTAGTATTTCTAGGCCAAGTTGAATCACAGGTGTTGACAAATTTATTCCATTAATGTTTAATACTAACAAGTTTTGAAAATCTTTCAGGTGTTTATCCCTGAGCTGTTCCTCCCCAAACTTAACAAATAAGTCTCATATTTCTGTTACATACTCACAGGAGGGTNCTGAATGGCATCACTGACTCGATGGAGGCGAGTCTGAGTGAACTCCAGGAGTTGGTGATGGACAGGGAGGCCTGGCATGCTGTGATTCATGGTGTTGTAAAAAGTCGGACACAACTGAGCGACTGAACTGAACTGAAATATGTACACATTCACACAGTAAAGAAATATTACTTTTATTAAATTAGTATTTCTAGGCCAAGTTGAATCACAGGTGTTGACAAATTTATTCCATTAATGTTTAATACTAACAAGTTTTGAAAATCTTTCAGGTGTTTATCCCTGAGCTGTTCCTCCCCAAACTTAACAAATAAGTCTCATATTTCTGTTACATACTCACAGGAGGGTATCTGGTGGGTTGACCAATCTCTGTCCCAGTAAACCTTGTAATGTGTGTGTGTGTGTGTGTGTGTGTGTGTGTGTGTGTGAAGTCGCTTAGTTGTGTCTGACTCTTTGCAACCCTATGGACTGCAGCCCGTCAGGCTCCTCTGTCCATGGGATTCTCCAGATAAGGATTTTGGAGCAGGTTGCCATGCCCTCCTCCAGGGGATCTTCCCGACCTAGGGAACAAATCCACATCTCTTACATCTCCTGCATTGGCAAGTGGGTTCTTTACCACTTGGGAAGCCTGATGAAAGGATAAGAAAGAATAATGTCCAACCAGTCAGAGAAGCTGCCCATGGAGCAGCTAGTGGGATGACAAAGATCCAGTTACCTGTCAGCATGAGTGGGACACTTTTCAGGAGGGAAGACATACCTGAGTCATTCTCTTGAACGAGGTAGAAGGAATTACCTGCCTTTCTATTCTTAAAAAATCTAATTTCTCAATAAATATTAATCAATGAATTTGCCAGTATATTTTTACCATAAATAAGCTATTCTAATTAAAACTGATAACTAATTTAATTTTGAAAGTAAACTGGACATTACTCTTAAGAACATCTTTGTGTTAGCTCTTATCACTCTCTGGCAAACACTATTTGCCAGAAACTATTCCCCAAAAAGATATAATTAAACTTTCATTTCCTCCTGGACATTCTGCACAGCATTTGAATACCACTGGGTTCTGCAACTCAGAAGACGAGCTTGCCCACCAGCTCTCTTGAGTGGAAAAGGCTTACGCTAGACCAGTTATTTAGATTACAATTATTTATCTGGTTGGACAATACTTATCAAATCAGTTTTAAAAACAAATCTATACTTGATCTTCTATTTTATGAATCTCAGAGATTGTCATCTTTGTCACTTTGAAAATCAATTATAAAATTTTAGGATATTAGCACAAACTTTGCCAATTATGGATGACACATTCAAGCAGGAACATAGTCATAGCAATCCTAATCTTTAGTTAAACAGTACAATATGATAATGAATTGCCATTTTTAGGTAAAAGTTTTTGTTCTTATTGATCATTTCATAAAATGACTCACATCTAATTATCTTGCTCTAAACTGTCAATGTAGATAAAAATGAAAAATAATGAGTGTTGTTCAGACTGTGATGTGTTATATAATGCCCTATATATGGTTTGAACGTGGAGTTCAAGGTCAGGAGGGGTGGCCATGAGGAGATACCCCTCTTCCAAAATAAGAGAACCCAAGTAACAGGGTAGGTGTTGAGAGAGGGCATCAGAGGGCAAACACACTGAATCCACACTCACAGAAAACTAACCAATGTGATCACATGGACCACAGCCTTGTCTAACTCAGTGAAACTAAGCCATGCCGTGTGGGGCCACCCAAGATGGACAAGTCATGGTGGAGAGGTCTGACAGAATGTGGTCCACTGGAGAAGGGAATAGCAAACCACTTCAGTATTCTTGCCTTGAGAACCCCATGAACAGTATGAAAGGGCAAAATGAGAGGATACTGAAGGAGGAACTCCCCAGGTCAGTAGGTGCCCAATATGCTACTGGAGATGTGTGGAGAAATAACTCCAGAAAGAATAAAGGAATGGAGCCAAAGCAAAAACAATACCCAGTTGTGGATGTCACTGGTGATAGAAGGAAGGTCCGATGCTGTAAAGAGCAATATTGCATGGGAACCTGGAATGTTAGGTCCGTGAATGAAGGCAAATTGGAAGTGGTCAAACAGGAGATGGCAAGAGTGAATGTCAACATTCTAGGAATCAGCAAACTAAAATGGACTGGAATGGGTGAATTTAACTCAGATGACCATTAGATCTACTACTGTGGGCAAGAATCTCTTAGGAGAAATGGAGTAGTCATCATGGTTAACAAGAAATTCTGAAATGCAGTACTTGGATGCACTTTCATAAATGACAGAATGATCTCTGTTCGTTTTCAAGCAAACCATTCAATATCACAGTAATCCAAGCCTATGCCCCAACCAGTAACACTGAAGAAGTTGAAATTGAATGGTTCTATGAAGACCTACAAGACCTTTTAGAACTAACACCCCCAAAAGATGTCCTTTTCATTATAGGCGACTGGAATGCAAAAGTAGGAAGTCAAGAAACACCTGGAATAACAGGCAAATTTGGCCTTGGAATGTGGAATGAAGTAGGGTAAAGGCTAATAGAGTTTTGCCAAGAAAATGCATCGATCACAGTAAACACCCTCTTCTAACAACACAAGAGAAGACTCTACACATGGACACCACCAGATGGTCAACACCAAAATCAGACTGATTATATTCTCTGCAGCCAAAGATGGAGAAGCTCTATACAGTCAGCAAAAAAAAAGACCAGGAACTGACTGTGGCTCAGATCATGAACACCTTATTGCTAAACTCAAACTTAAATTGAAGAAAGTAGGGAAAACCACTAGACCATTCAGGTATGACCTAAATCAAATCCCTTATGATTATACAGTGGAAGTGAGAAATAGATTTAAGGGACTACATCTGATAGACAGAGTGCCTGATGAACTATGGATGGAGGTTTGTGACATTGTACAGGAGACAGAATTCAAGACCATCCCCATGGAAAAGAAATGCAAAAAACCAAAATGGCTGTCTGAGTAGGCCTTACAAATAGCTGTGAAAAGAAAAGAAGTGAAAAGCAAATGAGAAAAAGGAAGATATAAGCATCTGAATGCAGAGTTCCAAAAAATAGCCAGGAGAAATAAGAAAGCCTTCCTCAGTGATCAATGCAAAGAAATAGAGGAAAACAACAGAATGGGAAAGACTAGAGATCTCTTCAAAAAATTTAGAGAAACCAAGGGAACATTTCATGCAAAGATTGGCTCAATAAAGGACAGAAACAGTATGGACCTAACAGAAGCAGAAGATATTAAGAAGTGACAAGAATACACAGAAGAACTGTACAAAAAAGATCTTCATGACCAAGATAATCACAATGGTGTGATCACTCACCTAGAGCCAGACATCCTGGAATGTGAAGTCAAGTGGGCCTTAGAAAGCATCACTACAAACAAAGCTAGTGGAAGAGATGGAATCCCAGTTGAGCTCTTTCAAATCCTGAAAGATGATGCTGTGAAAGTGCTGCATTCAATATGCCAGCAAATTTGGAAAACTCAGCAGTGGTCACAGGACTGGAAAAGGTCAGTTTTCATTCCAATCTCAAACTACTGCACAATGGACTCATCTCACATGCTAGTAAAGTAATGCTCAAAATTCTCCAAGCCAGGCTTCAGCAATACATGAACCGTGAAATT
>SJYW01043875.1:11958-26508 GCA_006410735.1 Raphicerus campestris
CTCTTCCAACAACACAAGAGAAGACTCTACACATGGACACCACCAGATGGTCAACACCAAAATCAGACTGATTATATTCTCTGCAGCCAAAGATGGAGAAGCTCTATACAGTCAGCAAAAAAAAAGACCAGGAGCTGACTGTGGCTCAGATCATGAACACCTTATTGCCAAACTCAGACTTAATTGAAGAAAGTAGGGAAAACCACTAGACCATTCAGGTATGACCTAAATCAAATCTCTTATGATTATACAGTGGAAGTGAGAAATAGATTTAAGGGACTACATCTGATAGACAGAGTGCCTGATGAACTATGGATGGAGGTTTGTGACATTGTACAGGAGACAGAATTCAAGACCATCCCCATGGAAAAGAAATGCAAAAAACCAAAATGGCTGTCTGAATAGGCCTTACAAATAGCTGTGAAAAGAAAAGAAGTGAAAAGCAAATGAGAAAAAGGAAGATATAAGCATCTGAATGCAGAGTTCCAAAAAATAGCCAGGAGAAATAAGAAAGCCTTCCTCAGTGATCAATGCAAAGAAATAGAGGAAAACAACAGAATGGGAAAGACTAGAGATCTCTTCAAAAAATTTAGAGAAACCAAGGGAACATTTCATGCAAAGATTGGCTCAATAAAGGACAGAAACAGTATGGACCTAACAGAAGCAGAAGATATTAAGAAGTGACAAGAATACACAGAAGAACTGTACAAAAAAGATCTTCATGACCAAGATAATCACAATGGTGTGATCACTCACCTAGAGCCAGACATCCTGGAATGTGAAGTCAAGTGGGCCTTAGAAAGCATCACTACAAACAAAGCTAGTGGAAGAGATGGAATCCCAGTTGAGCTCTTTCAAATCCTGAAAGATGATGCTGTGAAAGTGCTGCATTCAATATGCCAGCAAATTTGGAAAACTCAGCAGTGGTCACAGGACTGGAAAAGGTCAGTTTTCATTCCAATCTCAAACTACTGCACAATGGACTCATCTCACATGCTAGTAAAGTAATGCTCAAAATTCTCCAAGCCAGGCTTCAGCAATACATGAACCGTGAAATTTTAGATGTTCAAGCTGGTTTTAGAAAAGGCAGAAGAACCAAAAGTCAAATTGCCAACATCTGCTGGATCATCAAAAAAGCAAGAGAGTTCCATAAAAATACCTATTTCTGCTTTACTGACTATGCCAAAGCCTTTGACTGTGTGGATCACTAGTGAAAAATTCTGAAAGAGATGGGAATCCTGGAGCACCTGACCTGCCTCTTGAGAAACCTATATGTAGGTCAGGAAGCAACAGTTAGAACTGGACGTGGAACAACAGACTGGTTCCAAACAGGAAAAGGAGTGCGTCAAGGCTGTATATTGTCACCCTGCTTATTTAATTTCTATGCAAAGTACATCATGAGAAACATTGGTCTGGAAGAAGCACAGGCTGGAATCAAGATTGCCAGGAGAAATATCAGTAACCTCAGATATGCAGATGACACCACCCTTATGGCACAAAGTGAAGAGGAACTAAAAAACCTCTTGTTGAAAGTAAAAGAGGAGAGTGAAAAATTTGTCTTAAAGCTCAACATTCAGAAAACGAAGTTCGTGGCATCTGGTCTCATCACTTCATGGGAAATAGATGGCTAAAGAGTGGAAACAGTGTCAGACTTTATTTTCGGGGGGCTCCAAAATCACTGCAGATGGTGACTGCAGCCATGAAATTAGACGCTTACTCCTTGGAAGAAAAGTTATGACCAACCTAGAGAGCATATTGAAAAGTAGAGACATTACTTTGCCAACAAAGTTCTGTCTAGTCAAGGCTGTTTTTTTCAGTGGTCATGTATGGATGTGAGAGTTGGACTGTGAAGAAAGCTGAGGGTTGAAGAATTGATGCTTTTGAACTGTGGTGTTGGAGAAGACTCTTGAGAGTCCCTTGGACTGCAAGGAGATCCAACCTGTCCATTCTAAAGGAGATCAGTCAGGGATGTTTATTGGAAGGACTGATGTTGAAGTTAAAGCTCCAATACTTTGGCCACCTCATGAGAAGAGCTGACTCACTGGAAAAGACCCTGATGCTGGGAGGGGTTGGGGGCAGGAGGAGAAGGGTAAGACAGAGGATGAGATGGCTGGATGGCATCACCGACTCAATGGACATGAGTTTGAGTGAACTCCAGGAGTTGGTGATGGACAGGGAGGTCTGGTGTGCTACAGTTCTTTGGGTCACAAAGAGTCGGACATGACTGAGTGACTGAACTGAACTGATATATGGTTTATTTATATTAATTTTTACTGGCAAATTAAAGCATATGAGAAAAGAAAAAAATTCTCTATTTGCCTTTGTCCACATTCTGCTGGTGGTATCAACTATTAAAATGTTTTTCCGTTATGGTATGTACATAAACATAGCTCGATATCTCACAGAAACATTGAAGTATCTTACAGTATGGCCCATTCATTATAACAAAACATTAAAATATCAACATATTTGTAACATGAAAATATTTGAGAAGTATTAATACATAAAAGGATAAATTTTTAAAAATATATTTAGCTAAATATAGCCCAATGTATTTGTCAAGTTCTGTATCTAACATTATGGTTGTTAAGCAAAAAAAGTGATACAATTTTTAATTTTACATAAAAATTACACTTCAAATATCCTGATGTATATAATTCTAATTATATATCCTAAAGAATGTAATTCTCCAAAATTCTAGGCCGATTATTGTTTTTCTCTTCTGATGTGCATGTGTTGTGTCTTAGTTGAGATAAGCCTGGTTGATCTCCTGCTTTGAAAGAAAGACGCCCACAGAAGTGGCCGCCGGCAGGTGGAGCAGGTGGAGCTGTCTGGCAGGCGGGCTACAGACTTGTCAGAGAAGATCCAGACAACTGCACTCTGATAGCTGGAATGGGAGACCGACCAAACGCAGGCTGGCTACAGACTTGTCAGAGAAGATCCAGACAACTGCACTCTGATAGCTAGAATGGGAGACCGACCAAACACAGGCTGGGTTCTGCTGTCTGTTTTCCCTCCAGCATCATGGTCACTGGAAGTGCCACAGGTGAATCGGACAAGGGTCTCCTGTGACATGCAGGTAGCTGCGGGTCGGGCAGTGACATCCCCTCGCTCCTGGGATATCCCCTTCCTACTGTTCTCAGCTTTGTCAGGAAACCACCTCACTCCTTGTTTGTCAACGCCACAATTATCTACCTGCTTTGTGCTTCTCATTTTATATTCCAAGTGTCAAAGACTGAAGGCGGACAAATGAAAAAGCTACCCTGGCTCCAAATCAAACTGTTATTCAGTTCAGTGGCTCAGCCGCATCCGATTATTTGTGACCAGCATGCCAGGCTTCCCTGTCCATTACCAACACCCGGAGCTTGCTCAAACTCATGTCCATTGAGTCAGTGATGCCATCCAACCATCTCATTCTTGGTTGTCACCTTCTCCTCCTGACTTCAATCTTTCCCAGCATCAAGGTCTTTTCAAACGAGTCAGCTCTTCGCATCAAGTGGCCAAAGTATTGGAGTTTCAGCGTCAGTCGTTCCAATGAATATTCAGGACTGATCTCCTTTAGGATTGACTGGTTGGATATCCTTGCAGTCCAAGGGACTTTCAAGAGTCTTCTTCAACACTGCACTTCAAAAGCATCAGCTCTTTGGCACTTAGCTTTCTTTATGGTTCAACTCTCATATCCATACATGACTACTGGAAAAGCCATAACTTTGACTATACAGACCTTGGTTGGCAAAGTAGTGTCTCTGCTTTTTAATATAATGTCTAGATTTGTCATAGCTTTTCTTCCAAGGAGCAAGTGTCTTTTAACTTCATGGCTGCAGTCACCATCTGCAGTGATTTTGGAGCCCAAGAAAATAACATTCCTCACTGTTTCCATTGTTTCCCCATCTATTTGCCATGAAGTGATGGGACCAGATGCCATGACCTTAGTTTTTTGAATGTTGAGTTTTCAGTCAGCTTTTTCACTCTCCTCTTTCACTTTCATGAAGAAGCTCTTTCATTCCTCTTCATTTTCTGCCATAAGGGTGGTGTCACCTGCATATCTGAGGTTATTGATATTTTAGAGACACAGATTAATACTGAACCAGGTCAGGCCAATGTCATTGTACAATAATCTGAGGCGCTCCTTGGGAGCAGAAGGCTGCACAGAAGATGCACTCCTGACCCCAGTCTTCCTGGTCCACAAAACGCAAAACTCGCGCACACCCCTTCCTCCCAAACAACCCAGTTCAAAGGGATTACAGATTTTCTGGTCTAAGTGAAAATATAGAAAAGGTAAAATCTTAATGCTGTAACTTAAAATTAAATCTTATTTCATGCTTCCAAAAGTTAAATGGCAAAACACTTTAGATTATTTTCAGATCAACTCATAAATATTTATACTGATGCCAAAACTCATTCCTGGAATTCCCCCCAGAAAGTAGTATGTGGTGTGCCCCGGCTTACATAATTTATCAGTGATTCCATCTGTACTCCTTCCATCTCCTTTGGGTTTGTTTTGCCGCTCAATATTCAGTCAAAAGAATATAATTTGGTAAAACACGCCCATTTGAAAGAAATGCCTGTACAGAATTCTTCATCGAGAAATCCCTGTTCATTTGTTAAGCTGTTTCAGCTCTTTCTCTCTCCCTCTTTTTCTTTCTCTCTCTCTTTCACACACACACACACACACACACACCATGGTCTATTTCCTTCTGGAAATGTCTACTAAAGGTCTTCTCTGCATAAGGAGACACTTGTTCCCATGGCACACGTAAAGATGTTCAGGTCATACATTCTGACAAGGAAGAGACCTCCTGTGCACATCACAAAGACGGAGGGAATGTGTGCCAGGGCCCACAAAACCAGCACAGGCAGTTCAGAGTAAGTAAGCAGTTCAGAGTAGAATTGCCCCAGATGGCGGCCATGCAGAAGACAGCCCTGAGAAGTCGTTCACCATCAGACAGGCGGCCAAGACCTGGTGAAGCCACACCACGTGCTTTCTGACAGAACAGTTCAGAGAACATTCCAACCAAAATCCTTATTCAGATTGGTCAGCCTGATCTGAAAACATAGCTGCTCAAAGGAGGTAAACGTAGCTTTGAATTCCAGCCATCACACCTCCTCGTGGACAGACCGTGTCTGACCAGTTCCACCCCACATCCTGTGCAGAGTTTGAATTCCTCGGCTACCCAGTGAAGAGGCAATGTGGCAAGACGTGAGTTAGCCGTCTCACACCACTGCAGTGCCTTGTGACAGAAAATGAAACATTTCCATTTTTCTTAAAGTGAATCACTAGCTCCTCTTCCTCCTGTCTCTACCACCAGCCCATGACTTGCTGGCGGGGAGGGCAATGCATGTTTACTTCCACACCACGCATCACTCATGTGCTCACAGGATCCTTGCCTAATGAATGCCCAGTGGGCATGGAGTGATTCTGTCACCATCTCCACATAACCCTGCCACCCAGCACCAAGTTCTCATCACTCTGTAGAGACGCGTTTCTCCTCCAAGTGAATTCCACTACTCAGGTTGCATAGAATCCCTGTCATTCATGGGGGAATATAATCTGCATATCTTTACTGATGGTTAAAATGGTCCCTTATCTGGAACCGGATGGATACAGGAAGAGAAGTGTTACCCAGGCAACGGAGCTGCTTTGTTTGAATGGCTTTCTTTATTATCACAATGGAAGTTAAAAGATACAATGTTGTGTAAATTACTGAGTTCACGTAAAAAAAGTGTAACGACAGAATGAGGAAAAAACTATCACTTTTAAGTTAAAGATAGAACATTTCTGGACTTCTTTCATAGTTGTTTGGATTGTATAATCCATTTATGTTCATTAAAAATTATTAACACCTTGAATAAATTCAGGAGTTTATCACAGTACACATATTCAGTCTGATGTTTATTTTTTTTATTTGTTCATTTTCCATGTCTCCTTTTGAAGTGTGAGCATCTTGAGAGAAGAAGCCTTGCTGATCTTGTTCACAGTGGTTAACTCCTATTCTAGGAATTCAGAAAAAACAGGGAAATAAATTTTGAGACTGACTGTCTGCCACTAGGTAGCATGGAAGTCCTTTTGTCCCATAAAAACAAATTTTACATTTGTAACTGCATCATTTCATATAAAAATAAAAAAAACTTTAAAAACATATTTATCTTTTTATTTTTAAAAATTATTTATTGTTTTTAAATTTTAACTGGAGGCTAATTACTTTACAATATTGTGGTAGGTTCTGCCATACATTGATATGAATCAGCCACGGGTGTACATGTGTTCTCCATCCAGACCCTTCCTCCCACCTCCCTCCCCATCCCTCAGGGTCATCCCAGTGCACCAGCCCTGAGCACCCTGCCTCATGCATCAAACCTGGATTGGTGATCTATTTCACATATGACAGTACACATGTTTTCAATGCTATTCTCTCAAATCATCCCACCCTCGCCTTCTCCAACAGCGTCCAACAGTCTGTACTTTACATCTGTGTTTCTTTTGCTGTCTCACATATAGGGTCATCATTACCATCTTTCTAAATTCCATATATATGAGTTAATATACTGTATTGGTGTTTTTCTTTCTGACTTACTTTGCTCTGTATAATAGACTCCAGGAGACAGAATCTCACCACTCATTTCATTGATAATTACGTTGCTTTTGTTAAAAATTGTTTTGAAAAGTATTAATGCAGAACCATTCTGAAATCAAACTGCTTGGCTTGGCGTCATAGCTGAGTCTGATGACTTTGACAGCTAATTGGTGGGACGAAGTAAGAGACCACTGGCTGCACAGTGATGCTCTCAGAATGGAGAGAGGCAACAGATACGGGGTTAGAGCACAGCGTGGCACAAGGTGAGCACCCAGGGCATAATCACAGGGAGAGCATGAAATATAATATGTCTTTGATAATAAAAGTCTTACAGAATCAGTTCAAATATCAGGAGCAAAAGTTTTCATTTTTATAGAGTGTGCACATGGTATAGAGTAAAAACAAATTATTTAAACATTTTCTTATAAAGTCAAACAGATTTCTTACAACACCCCTGGTGTTATATCCTCCTTAGTTATGAAACTTATCTGAATATCATCAGGTCATAATAACTTAAAAAATCCGTTGTGCATAGCTTAAGACAAAACGCTTTGTCTTGTCTGCATTACATGTTTGTGATCTGACTTTTTTCACACCCTATTTCTGCTCTTATGGTTAAATAACATTGATTCTAGGCTTGAAATACTAGGCTTGAAAGAAGCAATCGTATATTAATAGTATCAGTGCATGGGTTACAGTCATCACAGGGTCTTTACATGACACATAGCATCTGGAAAGGTCCATGACTTGGCTAAGAGCAAAGTTAATTAGTGACTATGTACAATTAAGATCAGCTTCTAATCTGGTTCCTTCTTATCCTGCTGCTTTCAAGAGCTACATTACCATGAAACTAATCCTTGTTACACAACTGTTGATGTTAATACCTCTCTCCTTTGAGCTACTGAAGAGTCTTAAGTGCCATAAATCAAATCACATCCAAGTCTGTTTAACAATGAAAGGGGTTATCATTAACTTATTTCCTTTTGGTTTTCAGATTAATTAGATTGATTGTCAACAGATTTATTATTCTCACATTTATGTCATGCCTACATTAATATTTATAGGGATGTTATTTGCAATTTACTTGTAAGATATCTAAGACAGAAAAAAATTGACTGGCAGGGAAAAGACAGAAAAACACTGTCAGGATAGTCCACTGTGAGCACAGTTTATGCCCAGATCATCCTGGGTTGACTTCATTCATTCACTGCCACGTTTGTTGGACAACAGAAAGATGTCTAGTCAAGGTAGAACGGGGATAATGTGAAATAGAAAGAAATGGAAAGCCCTTCACTTGAAGAGAGTAAATCTCACTTGTAGACACACCTCAAGGTGCACTGCGTAGCTGGCTGGGCTATCAGCAGCCAGACTCAAGGAAACCAGACATCCCATTCCTGGTCTAACGCATTAGTAAATGTGTTAAACTGACATTAAATTATGTGTCTGTACACTAAAATGTATCCATTACACTCTTTTTCCAGGGAAATCATTATGTATTTTTCATAAACTTATAAAACTGAAATATCTCTAAGGTTAGGATGCCCTGTACAGAGCTCATCAATAAGAACAGAATTATTAAGTTTAAATATTATATATTTGCTCTAAGAATAACATTGGCATTACCAAACTACATTTAGTCATTCTCTATCCATTCCTTTTATAATTTATTTTTTAAACTTGAAGCTTTAAATCATTTGTCACTACAAATATAACCAGATTTTTATCACATACATATGTGTGCTTTTTAAGATGCTTCAAAGTGCATGGCAAAGTACAATGAAATTCTACGTTAACCCTATAATGGCCCTCTCCCTCTGGTCCTAAAAACCACTAGGAATGTTTAATCAAACAGTAGACAATTTCAATTTTTGCTGTATGACTTACTGCACACAAAGTCAAACCATACATTAAAACAACATAAACTTTGCTATTTTAAAAACAGGCTGCTGGTTTCAATTCTGATGAGCAAAGAGCCTGGAAGTTGTCCCTCCCACATTTTCAACAAGAAAAGTTCTGCACAAATGGAAGGTCAACCACTTTTACTGAATGCCTCAGAGAACTGAGGCCTCAGAATAAATTGCTGCGGGGACATGTGGAGAGATGACATGAACAGAGAAGGAGCTGAGATCAAGTTATCTGCAGGAGAGGTGGCAGGAGCCTTCACCTGGACTATGCTGGAGAAAGCCAACAGCGTGCAAGAACAGATACATGATGTAAGCAGAGAAAAAGTCACAAAGATGCAAAAGGAAACGCTAGAACCAAAACCCAAAAACAGAAATGAAGAGGCATCAGTGTTTCATCAAAAGCCTAGTCATGCCAAAGAAAGAAGTGAGCTTGAAAACCTGTCAGCAGAAACTTCCCAAACTGAAATACAAAGTAAAAGATACTAAGAACAAAAAGAAGAACTAAGGTCCTGCAAAACTTGCATGAGGCTGGAAAAAAAAAAAGATTAAAGTCCGTTATTACATTAAAAATGGGCTACAAGGCCATTAAGGATGCTCCTCTTGTGAGTTCTCTCTTTCTTGTTGCATTTTGAGCCATCCATTTCTTAAGGGCGTGGCTGGAAATAAACTCAGCTAAACAACACCCATTCTTTATACCCTTCAAGATGAAGTAAAGCATTCAGTCCAATGAGTCACAATACACATCTTAGAAAATCTACAAGAAAGAAGAAAAAACTGTAACCTGAGTGATACTGTTTTCCTCCAAATTCACAGTTGTACCAGTCATTCTAAATTCTATTCACAACTATTATCCATTTATTTTCAAGTTTTGGGGGAAAAAGAAAAAATGTAGCTACTTAAGTAGCAGAGGATTAGCACAGGATTATAGCAAAATATCACATAAATTTTGGGGAATGATCCTGAAAGGAGAAACCCTTATACTCCAATATTTATTGTCTGACATTGAATTTATGCCTTTAAGGTGTATGTTACCTGTTTTAAACCTCTAGTCTCTCTCTGAAGAAAGAGTTGATATATTGTTTCCATCTTCCTTTCTTCCTGAAGTATTCTAATCAGTATAACCTCAAGGTAGTCCACTGTGTTGGAGAAAGTTCTAAGGCTTAAGATGAAAAGTCACACAGATGATGAATGAGGAAGCTGCTTATAAATGTGAGCTGTCCTCTGATTCAGGAGAAAGAATAATGTGTTACAAACCATGTCCACAGTGATGCCACATGAAAAATAAAGTGGACATAGTTACTAATACAAATGTGACCCTCTGGTACTTGGGGGTTGTGGTATATTTTTTTCCTTCGTCCAAGTTGCCTCAGATATCACTTACACAAAATTTATATGTAACACTTCAGGGATCCGCCCCCTTCCTTCCTAAGAGACCTGTTTGGTCTTCATTTCTCTCAAGCTTGACATTGGCTTTTATCAATTGAGTTCTTGTGCCCAATNCTCCTTAGTTATGAAACTTATCTGAATATCATCAGGTCATAATAACTTAAAAAATCCGTTGTGCATAGCTTAAGACAAAACGCTTTGTCCTGTCTGCATTACATGTTTGTGATCTGACTTTTTTCACACCCTATTTCTGCTCTTATGGTTAAATAACATTGATTCTAGGCTTGAAATACTAGGCTTGAAAGAAGCAATCGTATATTAATAGTATCAGTGCATGGGTTACAGTCATCACAGGGTCTTTACATGACACATAGCATCTGGAAAGGTCCATGACTTGGCTAAGAGCAAAGTTAATTAGTGACTATGTACAATTAAGATCAGCTTCTAATCTGGTTCCTTCTTATCCTGCTGCTTTCAAGAGCTACATTACCATGAAACTAATCCTTGTTACACAACTGTTGATGTTAATACCTCTCTCCTTTGAGCTACTGAAGAGTCTTAAGTGCCATAAATCAAATCACATCCAAGTCTGTTTAACAATGAAAGGGGTTATCATTAACTTATTTCCTTTTGGTTTTCAGATTAATTAGATTGATTGTCAACAGATTTATTATTCTCACATTTATGTCATGCCTACATTAATATTTATAGGGATGTTATTTGCAATTTACTTGTAAGATATCTAAGACAGAAAAAAATTGACTGGCAGGGAAAAGACAGAAAAACACTGTCAGGATAGTCCACTGTGAGCACAGTTTATGCCCAGATCATCCTGGGTTGACTTCATTCATTCACTGCCACGTTTGTTGGACAACAGAAAGATGTCTAGTCAAGGTAGAACGGGGATAATGTGAAATAGAAAGAAATGGAAAGCCCTTCACTTGAAGAGAGTAAATCTCACTTGTAGACACACCTCAAGGTGCACTGCGTAGCTGGCTGGGCTATCAGCAGCCAGACTCAAGGAAACCAGACATCCCATTCCTGGTCTAACGCATTAGTAAATGTGTTAAACTGACATTAAATTATGTGTCTGTACACTAAAATGTATCCATTACACTCTTTTTCCAGGGAAATCATTATGTATTTTTCATAAACTTATAAAACTGAAAGATCTCTAAGGTTAGGATGCCCTGTACAGAGCTCATCAATAAGAACAGAATTATTAAGTTTAAATATTATATATTTGCTCTAAGAATAACATTGGCATTACCAAACTACATTTAGTCATTCTCTATCCATTCCTTTTATAATTTATTTTTTAAACTTGAAGCTTTAAATCATTTGTCACTACAAATATAACCAGATTTTTATCACATACATATGTGTGCTTTTTAAGATGCTTCAAAGTGCATGGCAAAGTACAATGAAATTCTACGTTAACCCTATAATGGCCCTCTCCCTCTGGTCCTAAAAACCACTAGGAATGTTTAATCAAACAGTAGACAATTTCAATTTTTGCTGTATGACTTACTGCACACAAAGTCAAACCATACATTAAAACAACATAATCTTTGCTATTTTAAAAACAGGCTGCTGGTTTCAATTCTGATGAGCAAAGAGCCTGGAAGTTGTCCCTCCCACATTTTCAACAAGAAAAGTTCTGCACAAATGGAAGGTCAACCACTTTTACTGAATGCCTCAGAGAACTGAGGCCTCAGAATAAATTGCCGCGGGGACATGTGGAGAGATGACATGAACAGAGAAGGAGCTGAGATCAAGTTATCTGCAGGAGAGGTGGCAGGAGCCTTCACCTGGACTATGCTGGAGAAAGCCAACAGCGTGCAAGAACAGATACATGATGTAAGCAGAGAAAAAGTCACAAAGATGCAAAAGGAAACGCTAGAACCAAAACCCAAAAACAGAAATGAAGAGGCATCAGTGTTTCATCAAAAGCCTAGTCATGCCAAAGAAAGAAGTGAGCTTGAAAACCTGTCAGCAGAAACTTCCCAAACTGAAATACAAAGGAAAAGATACTAAGAACAAAAAGAAGAACTAAGGTCCTGCAAAACTTGCATGAGGCTGGAAAAAAAAAAAAAAGATTAAAGTCCGTTATTACATTAAAAATGGGCTACAAGGCCATTAAGGATGCTCCTCTTGTGAGTTCTCTCTTTCTTGTTGCATTTTGAGCCATCCATTTCTTAAGGGCGTGGCTGGAAATAAACTCAGCTAAACAACACCCATTCTTTATACCCTTCAAGATGAAGTAAAGCATTCAATCCAATGAGTCACAATACACATCTTAGAAAATCTACAAGAAAGAAGAAAAAACTGTAACCTGAGTGATACTGTTTTCCTCCAAATTCACAGTTGTACCAGTCATTCTAAATTCTATTCACAACTATTATCCATTTATTTTCAAGTTTTGGGGGAAAAAGAAAAAATGTAGCTACTTAAGTAGCAGAGGATTAGCACAGGATTATAGCAAAATATCACATAAATTTTGGGGAATGATCCTGAAAGGAGAAACCCTTATACTCCAATATTTATTGTCTGACATTGAATTTATGCCTTTAAGGTGTATGTTACCTGTTTTAAACCTCTAGTCTCTCTCTGAAGAAAGAGTTGATATATTGTTTCCATCTTCCTTTCTTCCTGAAGTATTCTAATCAGTATAACCTCAAGGTAGTCCACTGTGTTGGAGAAAGTTCTAAGGCTTAAGATGAAAAGTCACACAGATGATGAATGAGGAAGCTGCTTATAAATGTGAGCTGTCCTCTGATTCAGGAGAAAGAATAATGTGTTACAAACCATGTCCACAGTGATGCCACATGAAAAATAAAGTGGACATAGTTACTAATACAAATGTGACCCTCTGGTACTTGGGGGTTGTGGTATATTTTTTTCCTTCGTCCAAGTTGCCTCAGATATCACTTACACAAAATTTATATGTAACACTTCAGGGATCCGCCCCCTTCCTTCCTAAGAGACCTGTTTGGTCTTCATTTCTCTCAAGCTTGACATTGGCTTTTATCAATTGAGTTCTTGTGCCCAATGCTTTCATTTCATAGTTTAGACTCTTGCCCTTCTGATGACTGCAAATGGACTTGAAACTTGAGTAGGGAATCCATGGTTTAGGGAGTATATAGTTCAAAAGATCCCAGCTGAAACAGGCCAGATTTGAGAGAGAGCAGAGATCCACTGTTGTTCAGGGACTTTCTGAACAGTCTCTGCTTGCTAAGTTTCACACATTTTAACCCAAGTCTAGGGGCTGAGCCTCATGTGTTAATGCTATAAATTAAAGAACCAAGTGTTCTTCTGTGATCACTTACTTTCTCTACAAGTCAAGTCATTATGACCTTGGATTTTCCGGTACCACAGTCAGGAGGCGGTTCAGATCTGTTAGCAGAGGATTAGCAGTTAGTTTAGTGGTTAAGTGAAGGGGTTTGAAAGCTAAGCTGCCTGAGTCAATGTCCATTTCCAACACTCAGTCATTGTGACCCCAGGCAAATTATTCTCATTTGTGGTGAATTAGATTTCTCGCCATAAAGTGGATATATTAATGGGCCTTGTCTGACAGGGTGGCTTGAGGATTCAGTCAGTCAGGGTACTAAAATGCCTATCCAGCCCCTGCCAGGCGGTGGGCCTCCTGAAGACCAGAAGTTCGTGCTGACTTAAACGCCACCTGCTATGCTAACACAGCCACATGGACAGTGAGGTAGGTACGTGTGTCACTCAGACCTCCAAAAGCAAGGTAATGTTACTGGGGAATGGTAAACCAAAATGCAAGAGTGGGACTAACTGCCTCTCACCTTATTACTCACCTCATCTCTCTTGCTAAAATCTACCACAACAAAACAGCTTCCCCCGATCATTTTTCTTTACCCAGGTAATTCAGTTCAGAATCAAAGGTCTCCACAAATGCAAGTGACATGAAATTGAAGTCACACCTGAGGAGTCAGGAAGTCTATGCAGCTTTGCATCCTTACCGTAACTGTCACAGCACGCAGAAGACTTGGAATGACCCAGTCCCTGCATTCACCACGGGTCCCAGGTGGACCTGCACACAGACTGGACAGCTGCCAGTCTGTACTCATATCCTCAGGCTGCTCAGTATCTGCAGCCACAAATAGGTCTCTTCCTCTTGGCCCAAACCTCCCAAAGGACCTCCCAAAGGCTGCTCACCCAGATCGTGGGCTTTAACCTTGTTTAGTTGACTTGCTTTCTGGGAGCACATTGGAAGTTTTGTCATCTTTCATTTTGTTTCAACTGTTTTGTCTAATTAAGTAAAAGTAAAAATTTTAAACACTGAAAGGGGAAAAAAAAGCTTCTAATGAATGGTAGAAATTCTCTTCCCAAGAAAGTAAATCCTAAACCTAAGCATGACCGAGTCTCCCAGGTTCTGACTTCACAGGTGAGCTGGCCCTAACATAATCTACAATAAATTTCTCTACTAAGCATTTCACATGAACCTTCAAAAAAAAATGAGAATAATTTGCCCCCAGGGTCACAGTGATTGATAATTTGAAATAGACATTAACTCAAGCAGTTTGGCTTTGAAATCCCCTCACTTTTCTATTACTACTATATTGTTTATTTTCTGCTAAAAGATGTAAACCTCCTCTTGACAGTGATAGCAGAAAATCCAAGGTCATACTGATTTGGGCAGTAAGAAAAGCAAGTGATTA
>SJYW01043875.1:26801-46786 GCA_006410735.1 Raphicerus campestris
GAGAGAGCAGAGATCCACTGTTGTTCAGGGACTTTCTGAACAGTCTCTGCTTGCTAAGTTTCACACATTTTAACCCAAGTCTAGGGGCTGAGCCTCATGTGTTAATGCTATAAATTAAAGAACCAAGTGTTCTTCTGTGATCACTTACTTTCTCTACAAGTCAAGTCATTATGACCTTGGATTTTCCGGTACCACAGTCAGGAGGCGGTTCAGATCTGTTAGCAGAGGATTAGCAGTTAGTTTAGTGGTTAAGTGAAGGGGTTTGAAAGCTAAGCTGCCTGAGTCAATGTCCATTTCCAACACTCAGTCATTGTGACCCCAGGCAAATTATTCTCATTTGTGGTGAATTAGATTTCTCGCCATAAAGTGGATATATTAATGGGCCTTGTCTGACAGGGTGGCTTGAGGATTCAGTCAGTCAGGGTACTAAAATGCCTATCCAGCCCCTGCCAGGCGGTGGGCCTCCTGAAGACCAGAAGTTCGTGCTGACTTAAACGCCACCTGCTATGCTAACACAGCCACATGGACAGTGAGGTAGGTACGTGTGTCACTCAGACCTCCAAAAGCAAGGTAATGTTACTGGGGAATGGTAAACCAAAATGCAAGAGTGGGACTAACTGCCTCTCACCTTATTACTCACCTCATCTCTCCTGCTAAAATCTACCACAACAAAACAGCTTCCCCCGATCATTTTTCTTTACCCAGGTAATTCAGTTCAGAATCAAAGGTCTCCACAAATGCAAGTGACATGAAATTGAAGTCACACCTGAGGAGTCAGGAAGTCTATGCAGCTTTGCATCCTTACCGTAACTGTCACAGCACGCAGAAGACTTGGAATGACCCAGTCCCTGCATTCACCACGGGTCCCAGGTGGACCTGCACACAGACTGGACAGCTGCCAGTCTGTACTCATATCCTCAGGCTGCTCAGTATCTGCAGCCACAAATAGGTCTCTTCCTCTTGGCCCAAACCTCCCAAAGGACCTCCCAAAGGCTGCTCACCCAGATCGTGGGCTTTAACCTTGTTTAGTTGACTTGCTTTCTGGGAGCACATTGGAAGTTTTGTCATCTTTCATTTTGTTTCAACTGTTTTGTCTAATTAAGTAAAAGTAAAAATTTTAAACACTGAAAGGGGAAAAAAAAGCTTCTAATGAATGGTAGAAATTCTCTTCCCAAGAAAGTAAATCCTAAACCTAAGCATGACCGAGTCTCCCAGGTTCTGACTTCACAGGTGAGCTGGCCCTAACATAATCTACAATAAATTTCTCTACTAAGCATTTCACATGAACCTTCAAAAAAAAATGAGAATAATTTGCCCCCAGGGTCACAGTGATTGATAATTTGAAATAGACATTAACTCAAGCAGTTTGGCTTTGAAATCCCCTCACTTTTCTATTACTACTATATTGTTTATTTTCTGCTAAAAGATGTAAACCTCCTCTTGACAGTGATAGCAGAAAATCCAAGGTCATACTGATTTGGGCAGTAAGAAAAGCAAGTGATTACGGAAGATCACATCAATTCCTTGAACTGAAGCATCAATAGCTGTTTTTGCTATCAAAAGTTCTATGAGGCTTCACACTGTTAGTCTAAAAACAAATGACATAAAGGAAGAAATGGATGCTTTATTGTACTTCGCTGATGATGTTAATATTTCTGGCTATAATTCTGTCTCCCTTTCTAGTATATACACTTCCTTAATACCTGTCAGCTGTCACAAAAGTACACTAGCAGGGCTGGGCCTGTGCTGCATTCACCTTGGGAAACTCTGAAGCAAGAAGGATCAGGGGCTGCAGACCTGCAGGTGTGAGGCCAGAGAGGGCTCTGCAGCTGCCCCCGAATTACCCTGAGGATGCGGAGGTCTCTGATGCGGTTTTACTTGTCCTGATTGTCTTGTAGAATTACTGCCTGCCCCATTCCCAGAGAAATGATCCGGAGCAGAATACTGAAAAAGTATTCTCCTCCTCAGAGAAGGAGCTGCGAGCACGCAGGATTTCCACTCTCCACCTGCAGAGCCGGCAGGTTAACCCTGGAGATGGCCTCCTCCCAACCGGCTCCTTCCTGATGTGATTTCCTTCTCACAGTCTACAGTCTGTGCCTGACATGCCCAGCATCTCATAGCCTGCACTTGGTTGGTCACTGACTTGACTGCTGCAAAGGCTGCAAATAGGCAAGCTGACCACAGTGTGTGTGTGTGTTGGGGTGCGGGGTGTCGCCACCTGATGCGGGGCTCATTCTAAATGGAAAACAAATGTGTAGACACATTGCAGATCCACAGAAAGAAATACAGTGGCGCTGGGAGGGCTGTGGACACCAAAGGAACACAATGGGGAGATTTCAGATGGACCAATTTATAAGTAGCAACTGAGTACATAATCAGGGCTTCCCTGGTGGCTCAGTCAGCAAAGAATCTGCCTGCAGTGCAGGAGACCCAGGTTCAATCCCTGAGTCGGGAAGATCCCCTGGAAAACAGAATGGCAACCCACTCCAGTATTCTTACCTGGAGGATTCCATGGACAGAGGAGCATGGTAGAGTTGCATGGGTCCATGGGGTTGCATAGAGTCAGACATGACTGAGTGACTAACACTTTGACTTTCAAATACATTATCAGAAAGCCACCAAAATCAATTAGAAAAATAGATTGTCTAGCAGATGTTCTACAAGTAGGGGAGAAAAAACATGTCCCCACATAACTCCATATTTAAATGTTTACAGGATATGTACTGACAACATTAATATGGGAGAAAAGGTAACAAAGATAATAGGAGATAATGAAGTAAAAATTTTTTTCTCCACCATAATAGTTTGGTTCACCATTCTGGAGAGTTATCTGGCAATACAAATTCTAATTAGTTATGTGCAAATCTTAGGAAAGAGAAAATGGGACCCTGGTAAAATTCTAAAGATATTCTCATACAAGGGATAAAATTGTTTGGATTGGAGATTTTCTTTACCTTAATATAATTTTTGTTACAGTTATACTGCATATAGATTATGGAAAGCAAATTTATCAGTTTCCCTAAATGATAAAAGCACACTGACTCTCAATTTGAAGTAAATTAAAAGACTAGTATATGTCTCCTGTATTTTCCATGGTATTTGAAGAGTTAGAAAAGTAATTTGATGAGATGATTTTCATTCCTCAAAAGAGAATTTCAACGACAGGTCAAATTGCAGTTAGAAAGCAAAGCTCCCTATGTCACCCATTTGCTCCTCAGGGTTCCATTGAGTAAACAGTTGTTATCTACATGCTTCCTGCAGACTTTAAATGATCACATTATTAAATTTCAAAAATCCATACTAGAAAAGGTGTAATGAAATGATGTAAATCAGATAATAAACCAAATTAAAATCAAAAGCACATGTAGAGGAAGTGAATAGATCCTTCTGTGTACTAGCAGAAAACATGTTATTAAAACATTAATTTAAGAAAAGAGTGTAGTTCACTTACATCTTGATATAAAATTTTAATATTAATACTTTGGTACAGCTCTTTATCCACCAAATATATGATGATGATTCAACTGGAGGTTATTTGAGGAGTTCTGTGAGCTCAATGCAAAGATTCTCTTGTTTTCAAATGCCTTTGTCATTTCAGATGCTGCCATTGGTGGAATTTTACTAGTAAATTACTTCCATAGAGTCCTAGAGCATCTCACTCAAGTTGATCAATATCCACAAGTCTCTTGACCAAGTGTCAAAGAAAAAGCATTGAGATACCTAGAAGGCCAGGATAGAAACTTGCTTTGCTGTTTTATAGCTAACAGCTACATTCATAGAATTGCTTAGGGTATAGGGTTCTTATGAAAATGGAAAGACACAGTTTATAAAAACTAAAATGCAAAAATGTTAAAAACCCAAACCATCATAAGTGGTACAGGTCAATCAGAACTTTCCAGAAACAACCTTCAAGTTATCTGTTCTTCTTACCTGAGCTGCCTCTATTCTCTCCTCATGCAAATCAGGAGGGTTGAAGAATGTAACCCTTATCTGTCTTGGATTATTAGGATGAAAATGTCTTCAGCTTTTTTATTCAGTGTAGCAGAGAACAAAGAGGAAAGAGAAAATTTGGCGGGGGAGCTATGTCTGGCAGGTAGATGTGAAAATGCTTGATAAAAATAAAAGTAGTAGATGGAGAGAGAGAATCTCTATGCTATTAAGCATTTTCTTAAAGATTAGAAATTGACAGAAAGCTTACTCTAGCAAAAAAGCTTATTACATATATATATACACACTATATATATATGTACAACCATATAATAAACTCATTTGTGTATATAAAACATATATACATATAACCACATATATACATATAACTTATCTCTCTGTCTCTATATGTATCAAGATCTATCTCGTATCATCTACTTGCCTATCTATGTATTACTCAACATGTGAAGGTATATTTAGTTATTGCAGATTGCAGTTGCCTTGTGGAAAATCACCAACTCACAAGGGTAGACACTATAAGAAGAAAAATAGAACAACTTACACCACAAAATATTCTGAAAATTATAAAGTGGCACTAATAAGTCCTTGCACATCAATAGTCACATCACTAATGATCAGATAAATGCAAATGAAACCACACTGAGGTATCACCTCACAGTTGTTGGAATGTCTACTATAAAAAAAGGAGAGCAGTAACAAGTGTATGAGACAAGGAGATAGGGGACTCTTTGTTCACTGCTGGTGGGGATGTAAATGAGTGCAGCCACTATGGAAAATAAATGGGGATTCCTCACAAAATTAATAATTGGATTACAATATGATCCAGCAATCCCACCATTGGCTGTTCACACAAATGAAACATAAACAGGATAACAGGATATCCCGTGTTTACTGAAGCATCACTCACAACAGCCAAAATGAGGAAACCTAAGTGTCCATAAATGGATGAATAGATAAAGAAAAGCTTTTATATACACAATAAAGTATTATCAAGCCACAAGAAATACAGAAATCTTGCCATCTGCAATGATATGGATGGTCCATTAGGTCATACTGTGCAAATCATAGTCATTAGATTAGGTCATCAGGTCATTAGGTTATACTGTGATATAAGTCAGACAAAGATATACATTGTATGTTATCACTTATAAGTAAATGTAAAAAAGTCAAACTCATAGAAACAGAATAGAATGGTAGTTACCAGGGGCTGGGGGCAGAGAGAACCGAGGCGATGTTAGTCAGGTGATGTAGAAACTTAGTTAGATGAGTAAACTCTTGAGGTCTAATTAATACACATTGTTTATAGTTAACTGTACTGTAAAATACATCTTAAACTTGCAAGCCATTAGATCTTAAAAGTTCCCACTATGACAAAAGAAATGTTAATTAAGTGATGAGATGAATATTAGCTTACCTTACCCTACACTGGTGATCATACATAAATCTATCTGATCATCAGCTTGTTCACCTTAAACTAACACAATGTTATACATCAACTAAAAATTTTCCTCTAGCAAAAGAAATTAACCAGAAGAGTAAATTTTATGAATGCCACTTCATACTCAGATGATAGCTTTTCATGGATATTCTAGAGAGAAGCCTATTCAAGGTAAAAGATCTTTCACTCTTCAGAACTTCCTTATAAAAGAAAGCAACCAAGAACAAACCACAAAAGAGAAATAATGCTCTTATTGAGATGCAATCACATTTTCCCTCGCCTCAGAGCCTGTGATTAAAGCAAGGAGAACATAAACCTGTAGGAGCTTTTTCACAACTAGGAGAGCTCTGCTTACTCAGATGCGAATGTGGACCCAGACCCCTGGACAGTCTCTACTTCCATCTGAGAACCATATTGAAAGTGAACATATTAGTTGTTTAGTCATGTCCCAGTCTTTGCAACTCCATGGACTGTAGACTGCCAGGCTCCTCTGTCCGTGAGATTCTCCAGATAAGAACACTGGCGTGGGTTGCCATGACTTGCTCCAGGAGATCTTCCTGTCCCAGGGATCAAACCCGAGTCTCTCACATTGCAGATGGGTTCTTTACCTTCTGAGCCATCAGGGATGCCCTGGATTCTATTACCTATGTTCAAATAGTTCAAGGTCTTCAAAGGGAAACCATGACTCAGGGAAACTTAAGAAATCATAAATAGCAAGTCCTTTGGTAAAGGAAGCATGTAGCTGCTAAGTTATTTATTTTTACAATTCTGATTCGCATCGTTCTGTTAACCCATTGGACTGTTGACTATTAGAGCAGTTCATGCACACTTGAAGCTTGTACAAAACTGTATCATTTATTTTAGTTTCTTTGCCTTCGAACTACTTCTTTCTCATCTTCTTTATATCTGTTCTCCATCCTGATGTAGAAATAATATCATAATATAATCATGGAAATATAATAAAATAGAAGAAAAACATGACTAAATGTGACCTTTTCATAAAACATTAAGAGACATTTTAAGTCAACATTTTTTACTATAAAATATGAATCTACAGATTCATTTATTTCTCCTTTCTTCCTGTTTTCAATCCTCAAGTTTCTTTCAGTATACCACTTATTTAATATAAAACATCCTCTCCTATGTCTGCACTGCTCAATGTGCTCAAAATATTTAATGATCAACAGTGTCTCTCCTGAAGTTCCTGAGTCATAAACAGGAGAAGCTACACCCTTAAGCTNAAAAAAAAAAAAGCCAGCCTAATGTTTTTAATCCAAAAGTCCCATAAAACTGCAAGTTTAAAGAAAGAATGAGTATTTCTGACATATTGCAAGACAGATGAAAACAGGAAAATTCTGAAACGGTAAAATTTGGGGAAAAGAGCAGTAATGAAAAAAATAACAAACTGCTTATCTAGAAAGCACTGTAACCCAGCATGGCTTATTGGCACAGGAAGGCAGGCTGTTTGTAATGTAATTGCACCATTCTACCTAAGCCCAATTCACTCTCATTATCTTGTCACTCCACCTTTTCTTCTGCAGACTCTCTGGCTGCCTGGCCTCATAGGCTGCAGGAGGGAACAGGTGGCGGGCTCCTCACTTGGCCTGCAATGCCGCCTTACTAATAGCTCCTGCCCGAATACACCAGCCTGCTCATCTGACATGGGCAGATTTCGCCGTCTTTGTGGATAAGACAGGATGTGCTAATGTGGCTTACAATCTTCTGTAAGAGTGTGAAGATGCTCTACTGAAACAAGACCCCTTTAAAAGATAAGTGTTACAGAAAAAAAAACAAGAAGAGTACTTGCAGTTACTATACTTTTCCTAGGTTTTCAAACAGAATAAAACATCCACGTGAATCAGGACATGTTCCTCAGTTATAGCCAAGTCTTATGTCTTTCCTCAAAGAGAAATAATTTAAATCAACTGGTGCCAGGCATTTCCAACAGACTGGAAGCAGGCATCTGCTAAAGGATGCTACAAAGTGATCCACGACTGAAGTGTGCATATACTTGATTTGACTTGCACACAACTACTGCTCCTTACTTTAGAAGAGCAGGTCGGTTGCTTTAGCAGCCATTTAAATTTGTGACAGAGAAAGATATCCTTTGGAGATAACTTCAAATATTGAATTGGCCCAAACATTCATTCAGCTTTTTCTGTAACATCTTATGGAAAAACCCAAACAAGTGTTTTGGCTGACCCAATTTCTTTACTTTTTAAAAATTTGACACATTGTATAAAAATAAATCTGAATTGTAGTTTTAAGAGCAGAAAACATGAAAAGCAGTCTTACTGCTTTTTGTTCTGAATGACCTCCTCAGTCAAAGAAGGTGATGACTATAAAGCACAGAAGAGCTGAATTGTGCAGTACACACAGCATCGTATACAATGAAATACAGAATGGTTCAGAAGAATCAGAAGCAGAAAGCATGGCTTTCCCCTGTAAAGACTCAGTTACAAACCACCAGACTGCATGGGCTCCACAGAGGCTGTGATGTGTACCTTATCCATCTTTGAGTCCTCATAGTACACAGTGGGTATTCAACACACATTTGCTGAATTGATGAATGAATGTATGAAAGCTGAAAAATAACTGTGCAGGATAATTTAATTTTAAAAATAAAAACTGCTCAAAACATAATCAAATGTTGCCCACTGTTCACAAAATAACTTTCACTCAAATGTACTCAAGATGAAATTAGGTTGTATTAGAATTTAACTCAGGAAAGAATTTAGAATTAAGATTCAACTAACCTCAGTTCCATTCTTAGATCTGCTACTGATGGTAGTTTGAAATCTTTTCTCTTTATACTTTTTGTAAAGATGTTATATTTTGTGCATAGAATATTCAACATTCACACTAAAATTGTGTCTCTTCTGCAAGGTATGGAATGCTTGATTCTGTTGCATAAATGGCACACACAGACATAATGCCGGAGTTCAGGCAAGGTTTTACAGAGAAACTGGTACCTGGAGTGTGACTGTTGTCAGTTCCCCTTACCCACAGAACACACTCAGAAATAAAACAGACAGATATCAGTGACAAGTCACAGCAGAGTCAACTTACAACTTGCTTCCCAACATAAGTCATCCATCTTGGCCTCTGGTAGTTTTCCAAAGGTGCTCCCTGTCTCAGCAACCCTGNTCCCCTTACCCACAGAACACACTCAGAAATAAAACAGACAGATATCAGTGACAAGTCACAGCAGAGTCAACTTACAACTTGCTTCCCAACATAAGTCATCCATCTTGGCCTCTGGTAGTTTTCCAAAGGTGCTCCCTGTCTCAGCAACCCTGGAAACTCTGAGCAATGCAAATTCTCAGGCTCCAACCAACTCACTGAACCAGAAGCTCTGTGCTGGGGCCCAGAAGCCTGAGTTGGGACCAGCTGTCCAAGTGGTTCTGATGCGTGTCCTAATTTGAGAAACACTAACCTGCGATATCTGTGGTGCTGGAGAAGACTTTTGAGAGCCTCTAGGACAGCAAGGAAATCAAACCAGCCAATCTTAAAGGAAATGAAACTTGGATATTCATTAGAAGGACTGATGCTGAAGCTGAAGCACCAATACTTTGGCCCCTTGAGGCAAAGAGCTGACTGATTGGAAAAGGCCCTGATGCCGGGAAAGATTGAGGGCAGGAGAAGAAGGGGGTTGATAGAGGATGAGATGGTTGAATGGCATCACTGACTCAAAGGATATGAATCTGAACAAACTCTGGGAGATAGTGAAGGACAGGCAAGCCTGGCACGCTGCAGTTCATGGGGTCACAAAGAGTCGGACATGATTTAGTGATTGAACAACAACCTATGATATCTAAGTATATTCTAGAAAGCACACTAAAGACATGGGCTAACAATGAGCAAATATTTCTATTCTGTTAATATCACCCTTGAACCGTCTTATCTGAGGCACATTCAGTGTGCTCCCCACAAGTTTCTAGTATCCAGGTATGGAAAGACTGTCAACAGTCCTCTTCACAGTAAAGGACAGGTGTTGCTTCTGGCCCCCTGTATTACTCCGCCGGGCCTTCTCTAGGTTCTGGAATAAACACATACCCAATGAGGGTTAAGAGCTGCTAAATTTGAGTTGGGCTCAGAAAAGCAGCCTCAGAACGAGCTCCAGGAGACCCTTCCTGATGTGTGGTCAGTGTCACGTGATGTGACAGGTCAGCCAGTACCTGGAGCTCCAACACAAAGGGAGACACTGTTCAGAGCTTCATTCTTACCAATGAAAGTTCACATCATTTTCTTGCCTTTAATCATTTTTATATGCTTACTAGCAACCACATTTAAAAAGGCATAAGAAAGCTGTTAACCATTTTCCATTATACTAGTGCTATTTTCCTCTTTAAATCCTCCAAATGGTGACTGGTTGAAGCAGTGACTCTTATAAAATACCAGTTCACCTCAATTCAATTAAACAAATAGAATGTACACTATGTAAACAGCACCCGATGAACCCGCTGAGTGCCCTCTGTCTATTTGTGGGGGTGGAGCAGGAAACTGCTTGCCAGAGGGTGATTCCTGGGGCTTTAGTTCAGGCAAAGGCAAGGATACTGGAATTATATCAAGACAATTAAAAGGACCAGGGGTCACATTAATGTTAACGTCCATTATGGAAACCAAACAGAAGGGTCGAGTTCAAAGAGCCAGACGCAGTATCTGAGGGGTGCCGGGAGCAGAGAGGTGAGTGTGGAGACTGGGGAAAGGGGAGGGGCACATGTCTGAGACAGGTTAAGAGGCCACCTGGCCCAGGGCGGCCACTTCCGACGGCGTCAGCCTGTAGGCTCAATGCACACGTCCAGGAACTAGGACTGAACAAAGACTACCAGAAATAAAGCAAATACTTCACACTTGGGTAGGGAAAATGGACAAATTTAACTACGGAAAAAATGTACTTAATTAGGATTATGGCACCTGAGAAATCTGTGGATGATGATCCGGTTTATGGTTGGGTCTTACAAGGTAAGAAGGCTTTTCATCGAGGGAAGAGGATTCCCTGAATAATTAGTACCACATGGAGTTCACAGCATTGAGGAAAGATGTGATTTAATGATGAAGCAGAAATAGATCCAGACAGCAGCAACAAAGCTATTATCAGAAAACAGGTGAAGAGACAGTAATAGAGGATGGTTATAGACTTTATGGACGATTAGAAGCAAGAAATGTCCAATAGTACGGTTCAACATCACAAAGAAGTCGAAGAAGATGTGGAATAAACACTGACAAAGCATATGCTATGATTTGAAGAAGCTTCATATTGGATCTGCTCATTTGTGTGTTAATTTGTGTTATTTTTAATTGCATTTTCTAATTTGTTAACCACAAAACTTATATATTAGGCAAGCACCTAAAATGTCCTTAAGGTTCTCAGTGTGTGAGAAAGTATGTGTGAGTGAATGTGTGTGAATGTGGGACTTCGTGTGTGAGAATGTGCATGTAAGTGTGTGCGTGTGTGTGTGTGTGTGTGCGCGTGTGTGTGGAAAGAGAGAAAAAGAGGGGAAGAGGGGGAAGCGGCAGGCATCTCCCACGGCCACTTAAACTTTCCCTCATAGGACTTGCATAAATTACAACTACTTCAATTTTCTGTTTTCAGCTTTGTGACATTAGTGTCCCCTACCAAATATTGTTCATAATGCCTATATGGCTGGGAAAGTGTTAATAAACTTTTATTTTGGAAGAAAATGTCTCTACTTACCCTGAGAGCATATTTTAAAGTGTCTTGTAAACGTTTTGGTTCCTAATTCTATGAAGATATTATAAAAGTTGAATATTAAAAATAAGCATAAAGTGTTAAAGCTGACACCACCAGCTGCTGGCAGGAACCGGACGACAGTTTCCCAGCTTCTTATAAAACTGTCCACATTCTCACCAGGGATGCAGCTGTTGCGCTACTAGGTTTTCAACCAAATGATTCAAAAACGTGTTAAGCCTGCACCTGAATGTTTATCAAAGCTTTCTTCCTAATTTCCTTCCTAGGTGAGTGAACAAACAGACGGATGAATAAATGTACAGCTATAGAGTGGCATGTGATTCAGCTTTAAAAAATCATCTATCAAGCCACAAAAGGACATGATGAATCTTAAATAGGTATTGTTCAGTGAAAGAAGTCAGCTAAAAAGGCTTAAACACTGGACATTTGGGAAAAGGCAAAGCTGTAGAGATGACTAAAAACCAGTGGATTGCAGAAGCGTAGCAAGAGGAGGGGAGGGCAGAGCAGGTGAGGCCCCTGGAGTGTTTCATCTGTGCGATGCTCTATGGTGACTTCCTGACATGGTGCCTTTGGGAGACCCTGTGGAACTCACTGCACAGAACGGGTCTTGTATGGATTAAGCCAGCGGGGCTGCTCTCCATTCATGGCCCTGTGAGTATGGGGTTTTCCCTCCCAGGAAGCCAGAACTGCCCTTGTCTCATGGTTAATGTCTGCCCAGGGAGCCTGGACCCCTTGCACTAGGCTTAGTACTAGCATCATCTCTGCCTCCGCTCAGGAAGCCTTGTGGTTGGACCAGCTGGCCTTTGATGACTCCTGCTCTGCGGGAACAGCAGGGGCTGAGCTACANTGGATTAAGCCAGCGGGGCTGCTCTCCATTCATGGCCCTGTGAGTATGGGGTTTTCCCTCCCAGGAAGCCAGAACTGCCCCTGTCTCATGGTTAATGTCTGCCCAGGGAGCCTGGATCCCTTGCACTGGGCTTAGTACTAGCATCATCTCTGCCTCCGCTCAGGAAGCCTGGTGGTTGGACCAGCTGGCCTTTGATGACTCCTGCTGTGCAGGAACAGCAGGGGCTGAGCTACAGATGGGAGCAGAAGGGAGCACTGAGGGACATCTAGAGACTGGGCACTGACTGCAGCAGAAGCTTACACTGGGGGATCATGGTGGGCACCATCGGGACTATTCCAGCCACAGGCAGGACAGGCAGCCTCGGTGCACGGAGTGGGAGCTGAGTGGACACGGGAAGCAGGAGAGCCAGGTCCACACGCATAGGACAGCACAGTGGCCTCCACCAGCCTGGCCACCACGCTTCATGTTCCTCCACTTCATTGTGCAGTGTGACACTGTGATCAGCATTTAGAGTGATCACGTTGGTGAGATTTTATGTTAGAATTTGTGGTTATCTCTTTTATCAGTAAAGGTACCTCACAGTAATCTCAAGACTTTGTTGTGAATCTCCTTCACAACCAGACACTGATGCCAACACAACACAACTGTTTTAAGCCCTGAAAGGACACCAATAGTCTTCAGCAGCCAGAATTACCAAACAATCTCTTGACCATATTTTCTGAACAGGGAGAGGTGGAATTGTCAAGGCCAAAGCAGGCGAGACTGCAATTTGTCCCTGAAGGAGAGGATGATGTCTTTGAAATCCATGGACTGCAACTCCAGAAACAGTGCCACTAATTTATTAAATTTTCTGAAATACTTATTGGGACCTTGTACATCTAAGCATGATAGTAGACCCTGGGCTCACAACGAGAAACTAGAGTTTCTTCCTTCAAACTCTCATGGAAACAAACAAAAAAGAAAAACTGTAACATAAGTCAGCATCCTCATTTCTACAGCAGCAATCCCAGACGCCAGTTCCAGAAATCGCACCTTCTGCTGGTGGCGGCAAAGTCATCAGACCCTCTCGTAAGCAAGGCATTTGGTGAGCACGTCAGATTTAGGAAACATTAAGAAAATTGCCTGAATACAAAGTCAGTCTTGGAAGCAGGACTAAGCTTCTTGGTCTTTCATAATTGTGTCATTTTTTTCNTGAATCACTGTGTCATATTTCTGAAACTAATATAATGTTGTTAAGTCAATTAAACATCAATGAAAATAATCCAAAAAACAGACCAGAAAAAAAAGCAATAAGGTAATAAGTATATCCCAAATAGTTAATGTCATAAGATTAATTTCCGTAGAGCACATTTTAGGGAAATTGGCTTTAAAAGAATTACAAAAGTATATTGGTAACCTGACCAAAATTTTGTCTGCCAGCAGCTGGCATTTAGATGTAACTGCCAATATTGCAGCCTTTAGAGTTAGATTCCAAGTTTAAATTATTGATAATATTTAAAAGCATTCCTTATAAGGAACATCTTATTGATTTAATGCCAAGAGGTGATTACTATTTTAATGAGACAAAGCTATTAACTCAGTTTTGTACTGTGGAGAGGGGCTGGCCTCTATAAATCAATACCTAAGCAACAATTAGATTGCTAATTCACAAGACCAAAATCAGGTTTTTGCTTGTGCCTCTTAATTTTTAATGATCCCATTTACGTTACCTGTCCTCTCATGAACTCAATTGTAGTTTTGAAAATACTGCAATACTTTAATAAACTGATGGCCAGGTTAGATGTCACACTTAATAGAGCAGTGATTTTCCAGGGAAGCTCTAGGGAAGACACATCTGACTCGCTGGACACATTCCGATTCTGAATCAGGTTCAGATTCCTACAGATACCTGTGAGCACAGCTATCTAGTAAACTCCTCAGAGAGAAATGACCCTTGGCAAGTCAGGAACCTGGAGTTTTAATGTATAAGCTCACAGGTTGTGGTGGGGTAATTCTGGGATGACCATCAGTTCATGCCCGGTGTACACTCTGAGTCAGCCCTTCTCCTGACCATGGGCTTAGGGTGTGGCTGAATATTACCTTAATGACATAATAAATTGTGTGACAGTTCACTCTGATGCTGACAATGATAGTTCTTATCACAATATAAAACAAAGCCACCAGGTTTTCTGTTACACATGAAAATCTTCAGACGTCAACTGAATTTAGAAATACGGATCCGGCTGAATGAAACTCCTGAGCTCTCTGAGTTTACTCATTGCTAAGAATCACTGTGAGTCTTCCTACAAACTGTCTCATCTCCTTACACTCCAGTGACTCACTCCTGGCTCTGTGCTTCTCTATCTTGGCAGGGATCTGGGGAATGTGCGCAGTGGGCACATGAAAGATAATTAGCTGTTTCTGCAAATAGCGCCATTGTAAAGTAAATCACCCTCAATCCTATCAACGGAGAAGATTCTTTCTTTTCTCCCTTGCTGAATCCTCCAAGACCTGACTATATCATGACCTAATGAATGTAGGTTTTCACTAATGGACTCTCAAGAACACTGTCTTGAGTCATTTTAGCATCTATTTAGGAATTTCAACCAAGTCAAATGTTGGCACACATGGCACAGGCATTCTGTTTTGCAGTCAGCAACACCTCATGGCAGCCCTTCTGGGAGGGCCACTCAACAATATTTATCAAAGCCTAAATCACTGATATCCTTTAGCCTAAGCAGGATTTAAAGAAATGTCACATCAATATATTTCATGCACAGGAATGCCCACAACAGTGTTACATTAAAAAAAAAAAAACAGATTACATATCCAAATCTGAATCATTGGTTTAAAATTGCACTGTGGATGCTCAGGATAATATTGTGCTGCCATTTAAAACTTTTAAGGTTTTTTGATGACATCATTTCCCTATGCTCTGTGTCTGCTGTGGACTGAATTGTGTCCTCGCAAACTTCCCATGTTGAGTCTCTAACCCCAGCGTGATTGTATTTGGAGACTAGCTACGCCCAACCCTGGTCACTGGACACTGGGAGACGATAGGTGCACTTAGCAGTGAGCCACGGAGTCTGTGATCACAGACTGGGCTGACACAGAAGACTACCAGCACAGCTGAACACCCCCTCTCCCTGGGCACACGGCTTTCTGACTTTCAGATCTCTCCTGTCAGCTTTCTCTTTCCTCACCAGTGATACTCGTCAGTTCTCCTGCTGGCTCTGACTCATTGCTCCTCCAATCCACCCATTTCGGAAGGCACTGACCTCCATAGTGCTTTTCTCTGTAAAGTCGCTTTCAAGGCGATGCTGTCCACCCTCAGAGAGTCAAAGTCCACCCAGTGCTGACGATGCCTCAGAGCAGGATGCAGACACCTGCCCAGCCTCTTCTGAGGCCTCTTCACACAGCCCCTCATGGTTCATGCCCCCTCACTTTGTCCAGGCCCCTGCAGCTATGACTTCCCACTGAGCCCTTCCTTGCAACCTCTTCAGTGTGAAGCAGCACAGAGCCACTCTGTCCACAACCTGGCTCTCTTCGTTCTCCACACCACTCACTGCCACCCAGGATACTATCCATTTACACGTTTGCTACTTGTGACTGCCCACCCTCACGAGAAGATGAGCCCTTACTACAGGTGTTGCTTGCTCATCGCCATGTCTCCACACCTGTACTAATGCACAGGACACAGAAACCACAACATCACATCTGCTGACTGGATGAGGCAGAGCCCCCTGAGGCAGGAGAGCGGAGTGCCACTGCGACACTACTGCTGCAAGGTGGGGGATGCAGAGCCTGTCCCTGACGCCAGACTGGAGATGAGTGGGCCGAAGGGAAACAGGGCCCTAACCTGTGATCCCCTCTTGGCTCTTATGTCCATGCAGTCACCTTTGAACTCATCTCAGTGCCAGCCTCACTCTGATGGCCTTCGGCTTCCACACAGCCCAGGAGAACTTTAAATACAAGACTCACAGGCTGCAGCCTGCAGGGTCCTCATGGTGACTGCCCTGCTGAAGATGCGGTCATTCTGAAGTGGTCATCTTTCCCAAAGCTGCTGTACAGAGGCTGCTCTGCATAGATCTCTCTCCTTAACCCCAAGTGCCCTGTGCCCTCTTCTTCCTGGTGAAAACCTGCTCTCATTCAACAGACCCTGCAAGCTTGTCAGCTCTAAGGATGCTCCTGACCACTTCCACATTCATGGACACTGGCTACCGCTTCCTCAGTCTCCCCAAAGCACTCCCCTGTATTCACTTCTATCAGTCACTATAGGGCTACTGGGGCTTCCACAATGTCTCAGCTCATAAAGAGCTTGCCTGCCAATGCAGGAGACTCAAGAGACATGGGTTCAGTCCCTGGGTTGGGAAGATCCCCTAGAGGAGGAAGTGGCAACCCACTCCAGTATTCTTGCTTGGAGAATCCCATGGGCAGAGAAGCCTGGTGGGCTACAGTCAGTGGGGTCACAAAGAGTCAGACTGGACTGAGCACGCACATGCACACATCGGGTTATTGGCTTACAGGTCTGTCTAACATAAACAAGTGGAGCACAGGGATAAATCCCATTCATCTCTGGGCTCCTCTCAGCTAGACCTAGAATAATATTCAACAAGTATCAAATCAATGCTCCAGTAACCAACAGAAATGTGGAAGTTTAGTGAGGGGCAGCAAGGAAAAGAAGTGAAGGAGAAGGTAAGGTAATGGACAGGAGGAATGGAGACAAGGAGAAACTATATAAAGTTTATGAAGTCATCTTCACAGAAAATGTAGGTAACAAAGGAGATAAAATAACTCCAGAGTCCTAACCTTGGAAAAGCAGGTAAAAAAGAAAGATTTGATTAAAATAAATAAATCAGTAAACAGAAAAACGTAAGAAAAATCTATCAAAGTGGTGGTATCTGTGGTTCAAGGGATTATATTATATCAAATGATTTAAAGAGAGAAACTATTTCTATAATTTAAATATTAGGAATATTAGTTACTGTATTTCACAATGAAAGATGATTACTGATTTTGAGATAGTTCTGATTTTAATTTCAACATCACATAGGAACCTGGAATGTTAGCTCCATGAATCAAGGTAAATTGGAAGTGATCACACAGGAGATGGCAAGAGTGAACATCAACATTTTAGGAATTAGCGAACTAAAATGGACTGGAATCAGTGAATTTAATTGAGATGAGCATTATATCTACTACTGTGGGCAAGAGTCCCTTAGAAGAAATGGAGTAGCCCTCAGTCAACAAAAGACTCTGAAATGCAGTCCTTGGGTTCAATCTCAAAAATGACAGAATGATCTCTGTTCATTTCCAAGGCAAAATATTCAATATCACAGTAATCCAAGTCTATGGCCCTACTACTAATGCCTTAGAAACTGAGGTTGGATGATTCTGTGAAGACTTACAAGACCTAGAACTAACACCTAAAATAGATGTCTTTTTCATTATAGCAGACTGGAATGCAAAGGTAGGAAGTCAAGAGATACCTGGAGAAACAGGCAAATTTGGCCTTGAAGAAAAAATGAAGCAGGGCAAAGGCTAACAGAGTTTTGCCAAGAGAACTCACTTGTCATAGAAAACACCCTCTTCCAGCAACCCAAGAGATGATTCTATACACGCACATCACCAGATGGTCAATATCAAAATCAGATTGATTATATTCTTTGCAGTCAAAGATGGAGAAGCTCCATACAGTCAGCAAAAACAAGACCAGGAACATACTGTGGCTCAGATCATGAATGCCTTATTGCCAAATCCAGACTTAAATTTAAGAAAGTATGAAAAACCACTAGACCATTCAGATATGCCCTAAATCAAATCCGTTACAATTATCCAGTGGAAGTGGCAAATAGATTCAAGCGATTAGATCTGAAAGACAGAGTGCCTGAAGAACTATGGACAGTGGTTCGTAACATTGTACAGGATGCAGGCATCAAAACCATCCCCAAGAAAAAGAGAGGAAAAAAGGCAAAATGGTTGTCTGAGGAGGCCTTACAAATAGCTGTGAATGAAGCTAAAGGCAAAGGAGAAAAGGAAAGATATATCTACCTGAATGCAGAGTTCTGAAGAACAGCAAGGAGATATAAGAAAGCCTTCCTCAGTGATCAATGCCAAGAAATAGAAGAAAACAATAGAATGGGAAAAACTAGAGAGCCCTTCAAGTAAATTAGAGATGCCAAGGGAATATTTCATGCAAAGATTGGCACAATAAAGGACACAAATGGCACAAACCTAACAGAAGCAGAAGATACTAAGAAGAGGTGGGAGAATACACAGAAGAACTATACAAAATTTATCTTAATGACCCAGATAACCATGATGGTGTGATCACTCACCTAGAGCCAGACATCTTGGAATATGAAGTCACGGGGGCCTTAGGAAGCATCACTATGAACAGAGCTAGTGGAGGTGATGGAATTCCAGCTGAACTCTTTCAAATCCTAAAAGATGATGCTGTGAAAGTGCTGCACTCAACATGCCAACAAATTTGGAAACCTCAGCAGTGGCCACGGGACTGGAAAAGATCAGTTTTCATTCCAATCCCAAAGAAAGGCAGTGTCAAAGAATATTCAAACCTTTGCATAATTGTACTTATTTCACACACTAGTGAAGTTATGCTAAAAATTCTCCAAGTGAGGTTTCAACAGTATGTGAATTAAGAACCTTTAGATGTTCAAGCTGGTTTTAGAAAAGGCAAAACAAGAGACCAAATTGCCAGCATTCATTAGATCACAGAAAAAGAATTCCAGCAAAACATCTACTTCTGTTTTATTGACTATGCCAAAGCCTTTGACTATATAGATCATAACCAACTGTGGCAAATTCTTAAAGAGATGGGGACACCAGATCACCTTACCTGCCTCCTGAGAAATCTGTATGCAGGTCAAGAAGCAGCAGTTAGAACCAGACATGAAACAATAGACTGGTTCCAAATCAGGAAAGGAATAAATCAAGGCTGTATATTGCCACCCTGTTTATTTAATTATATGCAGAGTACATCATGTGAAATGCCAGGATGGATGAAGCACGAGCTGGAATCAAGATTGCTGGGAGAAATATCAATAACCTCACATATGCAGATGACACCACCCTTACGGCAAAAAGTGAAGAGGAATTGAAGAGCCTCTTGTTGAAATTGAAAGAGGAGAGTGAAAAAGTTGGCTTAAAATTCAACATTCAAAAGACTAAGATAATGGCATCCAGTCCCATCACTCCATGGCAAATAGATGGGGCAACAATGGAAACAGTGACAGACTTTATTTTCTTGGACTCCAGAATCACTGCAGATGGTGACTGCAGCCATGAAATTAAGACACTTGCTACTTGGAAGAAAACCTATGACCAACCTAGATAGCATATTAAAAACCAGAGACATTACCTTGCCAACAAAGGTCCATCTGGTCAGAGCTATGGTCTTTCCAGTAGTCATGTATGGATGTGAGATTTGGACCATAAAGAAAGCTGAGCACTGAAGAATTGATGTTTTTGAACTGTGGTGTTGGAGATGACTCTTGAAAGTTCCTTGGACTACAAGGAGAACAAACCAGTCCATTCTAAAGGAAATCAGTCCTGAATATTCATTGGAAGGACTGATGCTGAAGCTGAAACTCTGATATTTTGGCCACCTGATGCAAAGAACTGACTCATTTCAAAAGACCCTGATGCTAGGAAAGACTGAAGGCAGGAGTTGAAGGGGACGACAGAGGATGAGATGGTTGGATGACATCACTGACTCTATGGACATGAGTTTGAGCAAGCTCCAGGAGTTGGTGATGGACAGGGAAGCCTGGCATGCTGCAGTCCATGTGATGACAAAAAGTTGGACATGATTGAGCAACTGAATCAAACTGAACTGGTTTTAATGGAATGTACGCCAAAGAATTGATGCTTTTGAACTGTGGTGTTGGAGAAGACTCTTGAGAGTCCCTTGGACTGCAAGGAGATCCAACCAGTCCATTCTAAAGGAGATCAGTCCTGGGTTTTCTTTGGAAGGAATGATGCTAAAGTTGAAACTCCAGGACTTTGGCCACTGCATGTGAAGAGTTGACTCATTGGAA
>SJYW01043875.1:63159-73377 GCA_006410735.1 Raphicerus campestris
GATTGGGATTGACATACGCACATTGCTTCATATGTTTTTATGTATATACATATAGAGAGAGAGACAGACAGACACAGAGAGACAGAGAGAGAGAGAGCTTCCCTGGTGGCTCAGACAGTAAAAAGCATGCCTGCAATGTGGGAGACCTGGGTTTGATCCCTGTGTTAGGAAGATCCCTGGAGAAGGCAACCCACTCCAGTATTCTTGCCTGGAGAATCCCGTGGATGGTGGAGCTTGACGGGCTACGGTCCATGGGGTCTCAAAGAGTCAGAAATGACTGAGCAACTTTCACACACACACACATAAAATAGGTAGTCAACAAGGACCTACTGTAGAGCACAGGGAACTCTACTCAATATCGTGTATATTCAGTGTATTTTCCTATAGTGGAAAAGAATTGGAAAAATTACATAAGTATAACTGAATCAGTTTGCTGTACACCTGAAGCAAACAATATTGTAAATCAACAGTACTTCAATTAAAAAAAAAAAAAACATAAATGGCATTCCCTATTAAAAAGTCTTTAAGCTCTGCAGCTTTCCTTTAGGATTAATTCCGAACAGCTCTGTCTGTAAGTCCTGGGCGCTGCCTCCCAGCAATGGCTGGGCTGTCTCCCCTCCCTCCCCTCCTAATGGCAGACCCACTGCAACTCCAGAGGGCACCTGATCCCTCCTCTCTGCCCTCAATCCCCGTGCCCTCTCCACCACATGGGTACCCTGGACCTGCTGCCCACAACAGCCAGAAACATCTGTCCATCTCCCTCTTTGCTTTGCAAAATCAGTAGACATTCGTGAGAAGGGGGCGCATGACTGAGCACAGTTATCGGGCCTGAATTGTTGTGGATATTTTTTATTATTTATCCAAAGGAAGTATGGATTAAAAAGTGAAAAACGCCTGATGCACAGCCTAGAAGGTGTATGTGTATGCAGAGGCAATCTCGGGCCCTGACAGTGGGCACCTTGATGAGCATGGAGGCACGATGCCAGCTCAGGCCTGCTTGCCATCCCCTCCTTGAGGGGCACCCGTCCAAAGGCTCAGTGGTGAAGAATCTACCTGCCAATGGAGAAGACACAGGAGACCAGGGTTCGATCCTTGGGTCGGGAAGATTCCCTGGAGGAGGAAATGACAACCCACTTCAGTATTCTTGCCTAGAAAATCCCATGGAAAGATGAGCCTGGCAGATCTGTGGGGTCACAAAGAGTCAGACACTACTGAGTGACTTAGCACACACTCATCAACCATTCCTATTAGCTTTTCCATCCAGAAACCCCAGCTTAAGATTTAGACTTAAGACAAATATGCCTGCCCTCCTGACTTTGTTCTCCCTTCCCATTTGGAACAATTACAATCTCTTGGTTCAAATCTTGGGAAAATTCAACATCTGATTATTCTAAAATACTCTGTGCAATACAACTAAAGAAAGTCGATATTACTTATTTGACTAAATCACATTACTTCTCATACCTATCTGAGTATTCATTACCCTCCAAAGCACTTAAACCCTGTTAGTGGCAGACTCCTTTTAAATTATATTCATATATATGTTGTATATTTTGATAAACTGGTGAGCTTAACTTCCCTAGAATTTCCCTAGGTTTTTGTGCACTGTGCGTAGAATGAGGAATGTGGGAACTTCAAGGAGCCTTAGAGACAATCCAGCTACAGGTTTTACTTTATACATATGAAAACTGAGACTCAAAGGTGAAATCCACCTAAGTTCACAAAAAGAATAAATGACAGAGTCAAATCTGAAGGTAAAAGTGGTCACTCACCCAGTAACGTGAATTCTGACTATTTGAAGATGCAGTTACTTTATTCTGAGGCACTTATGTATGGAAATTACAGCATCAAGAAATAATTTTCTGTATATGTTGCAAGTACATATTTATTGGCAATAAAATAGCAGATTTTCCAATATTCCCAGATTAAGATAAAACTAATACCTAAATAGTTTCCCTTCAGTATCTACTTAGTTTTATTTGTCCACAAAGAATGGGCAAAAAGAAAATCACACTATGGGAGAAAAAGAGCATTAGAGTGTTTCACATAGGTCAAATTATCTACAGTATGCTCACGAGACTTTATAACAAGCTGCCTGGTGAACATGACCAGCTGTCTCCTAGAACTGCGTTTATTCCACAGCTACACAGTGTGTTCCATTAGTACATTATATACTGTTCCTTTACCAGATTAGTGCAGGTTAATAACTTTATACATGCTTCTTGAAACAAAATAAGAGGGATAAAATAGGAGGGATTAAAAATTAAAATAGGACCTGAAAATTTTAAAGGGGTTAGTAGAAACAGTGAATTCAAAAGAAGAATATTGTTCATTATATTCATAGTGGTGGTGGTAGTAATAGTAATAATGGTACTGGTAATGGTGACATGGAGGTGATGATGGTAATAGTACTGTGTTAGTCATTCAGTCGGGTCCTGCTCTTTGAGACTCCATGGACTGTATCCACCAGGCTCCTCTGTCCATGGGATTATTCTGTCCATGGGACAAGAATATTGGAGTGGGTTGCCATTCCCTTCTCCAGGGGATCTTCTCTACCCAGCGACCCAGCGATTGAACTCAAGTCTCCTGCATTGCAGATGGATTCTTTATNCCAGGCTCTTCTGTCCATGGGATTATTCTGTCCATGGGACAAGAATATTGGAGTGGGTTGCCATTCCCTTCTCCAGGGGATCTTCTCTACCCAGCGACCCAGCGATTGAACTCAAGTCTCCTGCATTGCAGATGGATTCTTTATCGCCTGAGCCACCAGGGAAGCCTACTACTCAATAACAATAGGAGCAGCTACTTCCTGAGTGTTTACTGAGAGTTAAGCATATTCAGAGCCTTTATGAGCACACTTTTTCCTTGCAATAACCCTGGACTGCGGGTACTATTACAGTTACTTTTCGATGGGAAAGGAAACAAGCACGGAGCATTGCCATCAAGGCCAACCCACCCATCTTCTAACTTGCACCACTGGAATCAATACCCAGGATGGGAGCTCCAGACCCCACATTCTGCCCTTAGCCACTCCACCTCTCCAGGAGAGACGTGAACTGTCACATTCAGGAAGACTCCAGGTAAACCTTCCTGAAGGCTGAGGTCCCTCGTTCTGAGACAGACTCACAGATGAGTGTGGTGCACACCTTATATGAGCATGCACTCTCCTGGAAGAGCACATGTGTGTTTGTGATAAATCAACTGTGAGCTTGCATCATAAAAGGTTAACATTTTTTGAACACGTACATATTCTGGCTCCTAAATTTACCAAATATGAGCATAGAACAGTGTGTTTAACTTCTCTAGGGCTCAGGTTCTCATCTGAAAGGGGGATATTAACCATATTTGCAGCATGAACTTGTTACTCAAAGTGAATCAATGTAAGAGCTTAGACAATAAATGATAGCCAGCAACTTCAGCGCTAGCACAGCATTAACTGTTTACATATCACCTCATTAACTGTCACAACATCTTTTAGGTGAATGAAACAATGTGAAAGGGATTCAGTAAGAAACCCAAATCACCCAAGCAGTGACAAGCTGAACCAGGGTTTGAGTCACTCTTTCTTTAACTCTTGAATTCTGTGTTCTGGCCACCACCCCACATTACACTGGGTTGTGGATCCCATCAGCTCACCACTCTAGGGCTTGGCACTGCCCTGACCCACACATCTCCTGTGAGCATAGCAACACCTCCAAGACAAGACACTTGCTTATCCCCAGGAGGCCACAGCAACATTGATATTTCCTTAAACATACCAAATTGCAACTGAAGAAGGGAATAACTCTGCTCCCAGTTGTCACAGTGGTAAAATATAAAACTGGGCATATTCACTGACTCTATTTTCCTACCACATAGAGAAAACTCGCAAGAGAATATAAAGGCTAATTTAAGAGAGAGAAATTCATGAATAATCAAAGAAAAATGATTTCTAGAAGTATGTGGTTTTTTGGGGGGGTCTGAGATGTTTCTGAGGCTCACCTCTTTGGGGGTTTAACTCTCCATTTGTTTTCATGAGCCCAAACATCTCACCGTATTTTCCTTAGCAATTTAGAGGTAGAGTTCATCACTCAACCAGAACCCAAGGAATCTCTATTCACAACTAGAACACAGAGGAGATAGATTCTTTACACTGATTCCAGTTCTTTCAAGAGACCAACTTCTGTTTTCAAAATGAGCTTAGTAAGATATCTGTCTCTTTAGAATAATGAAACCTGACATTTTTGTCCTTTGAAAAACTAGGATTTATGGTATTTAAGAACAAATTTCAATTTTATAAACTATAAGTGGAAACCAAAAGAAAACAGCTGTTTGTTTTCAGACAATAAGCTCCTGATATGCCTTTCAGATTTCTCAGGTGTCCCTGGAGGCCTTGTAAGCAGGTGAACTGAGCCTGCCTCTGCTTCCTTATGAATCTGGCTCTGAGATTTACCTGCTCCACTGGCCTCGAGCTAGTGGTCCATCCTGCTTGCTTCTCTTCTTTCATACACAAAGTAGAGGTAACAACAGCATCCACCCCATGTGGAAATTACAAGCATTACAAGAATCCAAATTTGGAAAAGTGTGCAAAGAAAGCACTGAGACAGCACTTGACAGTTACAAACTTAATTGACATTATTATCATTCTCCTAAATATTTATCTGTAATAAAATTTGAGGACACAGCAACCTACTCCAGTATTCTTGCCTGGAGAATCCCATGGGCACAGCAGACTGGCAGGCTGTGGTCCATAGGGTTGCAAAGAGTTGGACACAACTGAAGTGACTTAGCATGTACATTATGAAAAATGTAATAAAAACTGAGGAAGTAAACTAAACTGTTGCTTCCTGGGGAACCATGGCTTCTCCTCTGGATGGAACCCACTGAAAACAGGTCCTCAGTGACTCTCAACCTCAGATGTCAGAACACCAAGAAATCCCAAGATGCCAGCAAATCTAACCTTCTCCCGATTGGTGTGCACCTCACCAGTTATCATCAGATTGTTTTAAGCCATGCATCTGAAAGGCAGAAAAGCAAGCAGGGGCTCTGATGTAAATGCCATAAGAACACGTGTCTACACTCTCTCTCCTCCTCCAGCGCAAGCATCGCAGCTTTACCCACAGCTGCAGCATGCCTGCTTCCTGACTGCAAACCTGACCAATGCTTACCAGACTGCCAGGTGACACCACATCATCACCTGACGTCAGGCCTGATTGCACAAAGGGGATGGAAATGACTGAGGGAGGTGTTCTCTTCCTCCCTCCTGAGGCTGTGGAGTTGGAAACCCTTCCTGCCACATACCAGCAACAGCAGACAGATTAACCAAACTCAGTGACCCACACATAGCAACTGAGCTTCCCTACTGAAACTCACTGAGAACTACAGCTGTGATGCTGAAGTGTTTGGGGAAATTGCTTTTACAACATGAATTGTAGGATTCAGACAGAAATCCAGTGATCAAGGTTTTGCTGAGAGCATGAGGGCTTGTGTTGTGCTTTGCNGATATTAACCATATTTGCAGCATGAACTTGTTACTCAAAGTGAATCAATGTAAGAGCTTAGACAATAAATGATAGCCAGCAACTTCAGCGCTAGCACAGCATTAACTGTTTACATATCACCTCATTAACTGTCACAACATCTTTTAGGTGAATGAAACAATGTGAAAGGGATTCAGTAAGAAACCCAAATCACCCAAGCAGTGACAAGCTGAACCAGGGTTTGAGTCACTCTTTCTTTAACTCTTGAATTCTGTGTTCTGGCCACCACCCCACATTACACTGGGTTGTGGATCCCATCAGCTCACCGCTCTAGGGCTTGGCACTGCCCTGACCCACACATCTCCTGTGAGCATAGCAACACCTCCAAGACAAGACACTTGCTTATCCCCAGGAGGCCACAGCAACATTGATATTTCCTTAAACATACCAAATTGCAACTGAAGAAGGGAATAACTCTGCTCCCAGTTGTCACAGTGGTAAAATATAAAACTGGGCATATTCACTGACTCTATTTTCCTACCACATAGAGAAAACTCACAAGAGAATATAAAGGCTAATTTAAGAGAGAGAAATTCATGAATAATCAAAGAAAAATGATTTCTAGAAGTATGTGGTTTTTTTGGGGGGGGGGTCTGAGATGTTTCTGAGGCTCACCTCTTTGGGGGTTTAACTCTCCATTTGTTTTCATGAGCCCAAACATCTCACCATATTTTCCTTAGCAATTTAGAGATAGAGTTCATCACTCAACCAGAACCAAGGAATCTCTATTCACAACTAGAACACAGAGGAGATAGATTCTTTACACTGCTTCCAGTTCTTTCAAGAGACCAACTTCTGTTTTCAAAATGAGCTTAGTAAGATATCTATCTCTTTAGAATAATGAAACCTGACATTTTTGTCCTTTGAAAAACTAGGATTTATGGTATTTAAGAACAAATTTCAATTTTATAAACTATAAGTGGAAACCAAAAGAAAACAGCTGTTTGTTTTCAGACAATAAGCTCCTGATATGCCTTTCAGATTTCTCAGGTGTCCCTGGAGGCCTTGTAAGCAGGTGAACTGAGCCTGCCTCTGCTTCCTTATGAATTTGGCTCTGAGATTTACCTGCTCCACTGGCCTCGAGCTAGTGGTCCATCCTGCTTGCTTCTCTTCTTTCATACACAAAGTAGAGGTAACAACAGCATCCACCCCATGTGGAAATTACAAGCATTACAAGAATCCAAATTTGGAAAAGTGTGCAAAGAAAGCACTGAGACAGCACTTGACAGTTACAAACTTAATTGACATTATTATCATTCTCCTAAATATTTATCTGTAATAAAATTTGAGGACACAGCAACCTACTCCAGTATTCTTGCCTGGAGAATCCCATGGGCACAGCAGACTGGCAGGCTGTGGTCCATAGGGTTGCAAAGAGTTGGACACAACTGAAGTGACTTAGCATGTACATTATGAAAAATGTAATAAAAACTGAGGAAGTAAACTAAACTGTTGCTTCCTGGGGAACCATGGCTTCTCCTCTGGATGGAACCCACTGAAAACAGGCCCTCAGTGACTCTCAACCTCAGATGTCAGAACACCAAGAAATCCCAAGATGCCAGCAAATCTAACCTTCTCCTGATTGGTGTGCACCTCACCAGTTATCATCAGACTGTTTTAAGCCATACATCTGAAAGGCAGAAAAGCAAGCAGGGGCTCTGATGTAAATGCCATAAGAATACGTGTCTACACTCTCTCTCCTCCTCCAGCGCAAGCATCCCAGCTTTACCCACAGCTGCAGCATGCCTGTTTCCTGACTGCATACCTGACCAATGCTTACCAGACTGCCAGGTGACACCACATCATCACCTGACGTCAGGCCTGATCACACAAAGGGGATGGAAATGACTGAGGGAGGTGTTCTCTTCCTCCCTCCTGAGGCCGTGGAGTTGGAAACCCTTCCTGCCACATACCAGCAACAGCAGACAGATTAACCAAACTCGGTGACCCACACATAGCAACTGAGCTTCCCTACTGAAACTCACTGAGAGCTACAGCTGTGATGCTGAAGTGTTTGGGGAAATTGCTTTTACAACATGAATTGTAGGATTCAGACAGAAATCCAGTGATCAAGGTTTTGCTGAGAGCATGAGGGCTTGTGTTGTGCTTTGCTCTCCCCCCGCCAGCTCTGAGACAGCGGTGCTGTCCTGGGGGTGAACCAAACCATACACTGTATGTTCTCCACAAGGAAAAGAAGGAAAACATGTCACATGCTGATGTTACGGATCATTCTTAGATAAGGAATAATCCTTCCTGTTTTATTTTTCCAAAGTGTTCTGAAAATGTGAAGAATCACATATACTTTGATCATGCAGTATTAGAGTTTAGGCTGTACATCTTATGATATGCTGGAATAAAATGTTGGTGGTCTAAAGTTATAATAATAAATTATATCTGTTTTTCAGTTAAATTGTTTTCACATTATAACATGCCCTTATTATCTGCACACACTCTGGAAATAATGTCTTAAGAGGGATTGGAATATTTTCATGTATATGTGAAACAGTGGCAAATAAATGTTCTCATTCACCTGAGTGATTAGAAATTTGTCAAGCAGAAAGAATAGAATACATTGGTTCCAATATTATTAAAAAATGTTTTGCAATATTAACCTTAACAATAAAGTTATCAAATATAATATTTTTCAGGCAATTATATGCCTCATTCTCCACTGAGAAAAATGAGTCCTAGAAAAAATTCAGAATCTCTGGTCTTCTGTAAATGAATACAATTTTTCCTATTTGACTTAAAATGCTGAAATATTCTATAAATCTAGCTTTCATAGTTCTGAAAATTATTCTGTTAATGGCATGATCAGGTAGAGTCATATGTAAATTCTTAGAATGAATAGATGAGACCCAAGAAGTTATTGAAATATCACTTCTTTAGGAAAAAAATTAGAGCAACAACCCAACCACCACACACTCCTTAAATGCTCACAGAAAGTGAGTTTAAAATAAAACATTTTTGGCAAATAACAAACTGACATAACCAACAGGATAAACAAACGGACCCTTAGAACAAAAAGCTCACCTAGGCTCACNTTTAGGAAAGAAATTAGAGCAACAACCCAACCACCACACACTCCTTAAATGCTCACAGAAAGTGAGTTTAAAATAAAACATTTTTGGCAAATAACAAACTGACATAACCAACAGGATAAACAAACGGACCCTTAGAACAAAAAGCTCACCTAGGCTCACACCCAATGGGCAGGCTAAGGCTAAGTGCATACTGAAGGGGTATGTTCAAATCTCTATCCACTTACAAACTCAGAAAACAGGTGGACAATGACTGTGGATATAGAATTGATGAGAATTTTGTCAGTGCAGACAATGTTCTTCCAATGCAAAGCTAATGATTCTTTTTTATATTTTTAATATAAATTTATTTATTTTAATTGGAGGCTGATTACTTTACAATATTGTATTTGTTTTGCCATACATCAACATGAATCCGCCACAGGTATACACGTGTTTCCCATCCTGAACCCCCCACTCTCCTCCCTCCCCGTACCATCCCTCTGGGTCATCTCAGTGCACCAGCCCCAAGCATCCAGTATCATGCATCGAACCTGGACTGGTGATTCGTTTAATATATGATATTAAACAAGTTTCAATGCCATTCTCCCAAATCATCTCACCCTCACCCTCTCCCACAGAGTCCCTAAGACTATTCTATACGTCTGTGTCTCTTTTGCTGTCTCGCATACAGTGTTATCATTACCATCTTTTTAAATTCCATATATATGTGTTAGTATACTGTGTTGGTTGTTTTCTTTTTGGGTTACTTCACTCTGTATCCTGGAGAAGGAAATGGCAATCCACTCTAGTACTATTGCCTGGAAAATACCATGGACAGAGGAGCCTGGTAGGCTATAGTCCATGGGATCGCAAAGAGTCAGACACGAGTGAGCGACTTCAATTTCACTTTCAACCTGTGTAACAGGCTCCAGTTTCATCCACCTCATTAGAACGGATGCAAATGTATTCTTTTTAATGGCTGAGTAATAATACTCCATTGTGTATATGTACCACAGCTTTCTTATCCATTCATCTGCTGATAGACATCTATGTTGCTTCCATGTCCTGGCTATTGTAAAAAGTGCTGCAATGAACAATGGGGTACACGTGTCTCTTTCAATTCTGGTTTCCTCGGTGTGTATGCTGAGCAGTGGGATTGCTGGGTCATAAGGCAGTTCTACTTTCAGATTTTTAAGGAATCTCCACACTGTTCTCCAGAGTGGCTGTACTAGTTTGCATTCCCACCAACAGTGTAAGAGGGTTCCCTTTTCTCCACACCCTCTCCAGAATTTATTGCTTGTAGACTTTTGGATTGCAGCCATTCTAACTGGCGTGAGATGGTACCTCATTGTGGTTTTGATTTGCATTTCTCTGATAATGAGTGATGTTGAGCATCTTTTCATGTGTTTGTTAGCCATCTGTATGTCTTTGGAGAAATGTCTGTTTAGCTCTTTGGTTCACTTTTTGATTAGGTCGTTTATTTTTCTGGAATTGAGCTGCAGGAGTTGCCTGTATGTTTTTGAGATTAGTTGTTTGTCAATTGCTTCGTTATTATTTTCTCCCATTCTGGAGGCTGTCTTTTCACCTTGCTTATAGTTTCCTTTGTTGTGCAAAAGCTTTTAAGTTTAATTAGGTCCCATTTGTTTATTTTTGCTTTTATTTCCAGTATTCTGGGG
>SJYW01043875.1:74154-93413 GCA_006410735.1 Raphicerus campestris
ATTAGTACATTATATACTGTTCCTTTACCAGATTAGTGCAGGTTAATAACTTTATACATGCTTCTTGAAACAAAATAAGAGGGATAAAATAGGAGGGATTAAAAATTAAAATAGGACCTGAAAATTTTAAAGGGGTTAGTAGAAACAGTGAATTCAAAAGAAGAATATTGTTCATTATATTCATAGTGGTGGTGGTAGTAATAGTAATAATGGTACTGGTAATGGTGACATGGAGGTGATGATGGTAATAGTACTGTGTTAGTCATTCAGTCGGGTCCTGCTCTTTGAGACTCCATGGACTGTATCCACCAGGCTCCTCTGTCCATGGGATTATTCTGTCCATGGGACAAGAATATTGGAGTGGGCTGCCATTCCCTTCTCCAGGGGATCTTCTCTACCCAGCGACCCAGCGATTGAACTCAAGTCTCCTGCATTGCAGATGGATTCTTTATCGCCTGAGCCACCAGGGAAGCCTACTACTCAATAACAATAGGAGCAGCTACTTCCTGAGTGTTTACTGAGAGTTAAGCATATTCAGAGCCTTTATGAGCACACTTTTTCCTTGCAATAACCCTGGACTGCGGGTACTATTACAGTTACTTTTCTATGGGAAAGGAAACAAGCACGGAGCATTGCCATCAAGGCCAACCCACCCATCTTCTAACTTGCACCACTGGAATCAATACCCAGGATGGGAGCTCCAGACCCCACATTCTGCCCTTAGCCACTCCACCTCTCCAGGAGAGACGTGAACTGTCACATTCAGGAGGACTCCAGGTAAACCTTCCTGAAGGCTGAGGTCCCTCGTTCTGAGACAGACTCACAGATGAGTGTGGTGCACACCTTATATGAGCATGCACTCTCCTGGAAGAGCACATGTGTGTTTGTGATAAATCAACTGTGAGCTTGCATCATAAAAGGTTAACATTTTTTGAATACGTACATATTCTGGCTCCTAAATTTACCAAATATGAGCATAGAACAGTGTGTTTAACTTCTCTAGGGCTCAGGTTCTCATCTGAAAGGGGGATATTAACCATATTTGCAGCATGAACTTGTTACTCAAAGTGAATCAGTGTAAGAGCTTAGACAATAAATGATAGCCAGCAACTTCAGCGCTAGCACAGCATTAACTGTTTACATATCACCTCATTAACTGTCACAATATCTTTTAGGTGAATGAAACAATGTGAAAGGGATTCAGTAAGAAACCCAAATCACCCAAGCAGTGACAAGCTGAACCAGGGTTTGAGTCACTCTTTCTTTAACTCTTGAATTCTGTGTTCTGGCCACCACCCCACATTACACTGGGTTGTGGATCCCATCAGCTCACCACTCTAGGGCTTGGCACTGCCCTGACCCACACATCTCCTGTGAGCATAGCAACACCTCCAAGACAAGACACTTGCTTATCCCCAGGAGGCCACAGCAACATTGATATTTCCTTAAACATAACAAATTGCAACTGAAGAAGGGAATAACTCTGCTCCCAGTTGTCACAGTGGTAAAATATAAAACTGGGCATATTCACTGACTCTATTTTCCTACCACATAGAGAAAACTCGCAAGAGAATATAAAGGCTAATTTAAGAGAGAGAAATTCATGAATAATCAAAGAAAAATGATTTCTAGAAGTATGTGGTTTTTTGGGGGGGTCTGAGATGTTTCTGAGGCTCACCTCTTTGGGGGTTTAACTCTCCATTTGTTTTCATGAGCCCAAACATCTCACCGTATTTTCCTTAGCAATTTAGAGGTAGAGTTCATCACTCAACCAGAACCCAAGGAATCTCTATTCACAACTAGAACACAGAGGAGATAGATTCTTTACACTGATTCCAGTTCTTTCAAGAGACCAACTTCTGTTTTCAAAATGAGCTTAGTAAGATATCTGTCTCTTTAGAATAATGAAACCTGACATTTTTGTCCTTTGAAAAACTAGGATTTATGGTATTTAAGAACCAATTTCAATTTTATAAACTATAAGTGGAAACCAAAAGAAAACAGCTGTTTGTTTTCAGACAATAAGCTCCTGATATGCCTTTCAGATTTCTCAGGTGTCCCTGGAGGCCTTGTAAGCAGGTGAACTGAGCCTGCCTCTGCTTCCTTATGAATCTGGCTCTGAGATTTACCTGCTCCACTNTCATGCTCTGGAAGCTGAACATATGAGCCTGGGTTTTGCCAGTATGGTTAGGCTTGGTGAGAGCTCCCCTCTGGGTCTGGACAAGTTCTCACTGTGGTGAGAGCTTGCTGATTTGACAGCTCAGGTCCCTGACTTTTCTCCATGCTCACAATGTTCCCTTTCTGTGTCCTTCATCTTCCTTTCTATCTCTGACTCCTCACGATATGATGCTACTCCACTCTACAGCCAGGTAATCTCAAATACACCCATGATTTGGCAAATGACTGGACAAAACTCAAAAAGTCGTATCTTCAAAACACCTATTGCCCAACCTCCAAAGTCCTATAAATAAATGGAATCCAAAGACACAAATAAAAACCTTTTCTTTTCCTTTGTCCTTGCTCAGGTAATGGGTTTATCATCCTCTCAAGTCACTGAAGCTAAAATCCTGAATTTCTTCCAAGATTCCTATTTATACCACAGCTTTTGAATTCTCACAAAGCTCTATCCATTCATTCACAATCCAACTGTGAATGGATTATTGGGGCCTTAACAAGTATTGCTTTGGTTACTGGAAAATCCCTCTGGTTGGGATGCTTACAATCAAATTAAATTTTTTCAGATTAATCTTCTAGCCTTTTGCCAGAATGACTTTTCTACAATGGCTATGTAGTTTAATGTTGTTTCATGGCTCTTCATCATCTGTAGATAAAACCCAAGCTCCTACATGGAACATGGGCTTTTTGAGATCTGGTCATAGTTTATTTTCATCTTATTCCACTGTCTCCAAGTGTTTCATCACAGACTTTCTGGACATCTTATAGATCCAGAGAGCCTGCGTTCTTTTAGATTGTAGCCTCTCCATCCATAATGCCTTCTCTAGGAGTTAATAACCAAACCCAACTGATACCTTCTCCATCTTCAAACTAATTCCCTTTTACCTCCTCTGAGCAAACTTCCTGAGCTTCTCGTGTAACCTCTTTACAGGTTTTGCCTAAATCTCAGTGAAAACTAGATGAAAGGACCTTGGGCAGGACTGACTACTCGACTCCCATTAAGCCATGTCTGTGTGGGATTTTAGACTTTTTCAGCTGGCCTAACAGAAACTAAACAAGAGTGAGATGGTGAGCTGATCCAACTCTTAGCACTCTGCTATTTGACATGTGGTCTGGACATGAATTTGTTGTATGACAGAGATAACTGCATAGCTCTTTGAACAAGCTGAAAACCACCAAACCATACACTTCAGAGAGCAGATTGATGGTATGTAGACATATCTCAGGAAAACCATTTCTGGAAATGTAAATGGTCTCAAGCCTTATCCCAGACCTGCTGAGTTTTAACAAGACCTCCAGAAGCACAGGGATTCTCAAACCTTGTACACAGGATGATAAACAACTGCCCACACTCAGCAGGCCCTAAAAATCAGGAATGTTTGCTCCCCAACTCAGATCTTCAATTTGCATGACTATCTCCATACAGAAGAGCATTCCTATTCTCTGATAGTCAGAATTCTCCTTCAACTGTGGTGCATTTTCACTAATCATATCCTTTTCCTTCTGTGGTAAATCCATATAACAGAATTGCGAACAACTTCACTGTATTGTATTGTATAACAGAACTTGCGAACAATTGCAATTTCACTGTATTGCAATTACTCTTTCTCTCAATGCAGTAAGATTTCACATGGAGCATTATCTGTCTTTCTTATCTTTACGTTTCTAGGATGTATCCTGGTAACATCTCCCTTCACACAGTTTGTCGAAAAATAAAATGACTCATCCGTGTAGCATGTTGTGTTCATCCAAGTCCTCTGAGAAACACATGCCAAGACAGGATTAAACATACAAGAATTTCATTAGAAGAGATATCTGTGAAAGAAAATGAGGTGGGGCCCAGGAAGTCTGGCCCAAAAAACACACGATATAAGGACTCAGAGTGAAGAAGTCTGGGTGGATGCTCCCTGAACTGCCACCCAGGCTGAGGAGAGGTCTGCAGGGCTTTCAGGGAGTATCAAGTCCAAGCCCACTGCAGAGGAACCCTATATCTTCCAGAAATGGGCCCACCTAAGTGCATCCCTGCCACCCTCCAGGGACAGCCAAGAGCAGCCACAGGACATGGTTTGGAGGAAACACAGAGACGATTCGGAGTAGAGTGGATGTGTCCTCATACCAGTCGTGCACCCCAAAGTTGGTGATCTGAGAGATGTGTTCACTGTTGTCCCTGTGGTTTCCATGAACTCAGCACATTTTAACTCTTCAGATTATTAACCACGTATTCATAACTCAATGCACCTCTTACTTTGGTCTGTATTTCTCTTCACTGGACACTGATTCCTCAGCATGGATGAAGTGTTTTTGTGTGAGGGGCAGAGGACTTCCCAGGTGGACAAGTTTCTGTCCTCAGAAAGCTGAGGGAATGGCAACAAGTTCATGTGTATAGTTTATTAAATATAACTTTGTTAAGTGCCACAACAAGGAATACATGCCTTGTGATATTTTCCTTAGAGTAGGAAAAGGGATTCGAAGAGTTTTATATCTAGACCAGGAGCTCCTTTGTAACAGATTTTATGCTCTGTCATTGCTATTGGTCTCTTGGCTGAGTTCCTGCCATACCATATATTTTACTCAAATTGAATTTTATGTTTTTAATTAAAATTATACTGAAGCTTCCAGAGGCCATTAAATAGGAGATAAATTTTAAAATTAAAGAAGAGCCAGTTATCTGTTTGCTGTCCTCTGAATAGATTACCTACAGCTTCACTCCTCATCAACCATTCTTCAGGGACCCCATCAGTCAGGGTACATTCAAGGAAAACAAAAATCTCACCTTAAGTAAAATACATTCAAGAAGAAAAATATATAATCTACTGTTTCTCTAACTGCAAATTAAGAAAGAAAAATGTTTTTTTTTCTTACCAACTTTTTAAATTATCTATGCCACTGTTCTCATTCGTACTTACAAGGAACTAAAATTTTATTTTGAAAAACATCTATTATTTGGCCCAAGGTCATTCTTATGAGCACTTTCACCTCTTCAGTAGCCTTGAGCATTTTCAATATACAAATCATTTTTAAATACATCGCAGAGAGGCACAGTTTTAGAGAGGGCTGTGCACTTGGCCTCGCCTCTTTGGTTTTCCTGCATGTGATGCACTTCATTACCCTCTGGCTCATCGTGCTCTTTGAGGTTCCAGTCTGTGCAATGTGCACAGCAATATCATGACTCTTCCTAGCTGTTTTCTGCCCCATATCTAACTCCCCTTCTTTGTCAAGAGCCCTTGACTTCCTTGGAGCCCATCCCTGCTTCTGACTCTCATTCTGTATAACCTGGCTGCAACATGAGACTCAGGTCACTATCTTCACCCACTCTGGGAGGAAACCTCAGAGGCAGACTTCCATCCGAGGTGGGGACTTCAAAGTGACTCTCAGGACTTGTAGAGGGATTTCTGAAGCTGAGTTCCTCCAAGTCTACTGCTCTTTGAGTTGTGAGGCAATAAAGCTGAAGCCATCTCACTGATGTGAGGGGAGAGCCAGTCTCACACAGGAACCAACCCAGAGGAAGAGAAGATGAGAGGGAAGAGGAACTGGACCCCGGGAACATCTTCTGAGACCTCACTGACAGTGAATATAGAACTAGCCCTGCCCATGTATCTTCAGTTATTAATATAAGTTACAAACCAATCAATTCCTCTCTTGCTTAAGCTGTTCTACCATGGAAATTTTATCACTTGCAAATGAAACCTCTTGAGCAATACACAAAATAACTGAAATAAAACCTGACTCGGGACCTTAAGGAGAAAGAGTCCTCACACCACAAGCAAATTTGAGGTCAGGGTGCCGTGACAGAGATGCATCCATGCTGTCTACTACCAGCACACCTTCTGGGAAACTGAGAACACCCTCCCCAAGGGGTGGCATTTGTCTGGGCTTTTAAAGTGTGGGCAAGGATTTCATCAGGCAGAAAAGTGAACATGGGCATTCTAGTATGTGGGAACATACTGTGCTAAGTTTAGAGCAAGCACGACACTCTGTTCCAGTTCTTTTATTTCACAGATTGAAGAAACTGATAACTTGAGTGGTTGTGATGATTCAGAGATATTTCTGTGATGAGTCGACTATTTCCAGACTTGCTATCAGTTTCCATTCACCAGTTATGTGAAGGAAACAGAAGAGTGGCGAAGGATGGTCACTGTTTATCCAAAATTTTGGCCCTGGTTTGCCGTGTTTAAGGTCTATTTATCAGGTGAAGAAGCTTTACTGCCATATTGTGGTATATGATCCATAGGATGGTATGAAATTCTGTCTCCTGAAATAACTTCTACACTTTTTAAAAATATAATAAGACTTTCTATGGCTGTCTGTTGTGTTATTTGGATTTAAGTTTAACAGTGAATATTATCCTCACATATTTTGCAGTAAGGGATATTAGGAAGCTTATACTTTGATCAAAAATACTGAGCTAAGTAGACTATATCCATAGACCACAGTATGGACCATCCATAATATGGTTTGATGATATAAGGATATCCTTTCATGTGAAAGTACCAAAGTATTTCAGGAGCTAAAAAGAAAGTGAGGGAAAGGTAAGCACTAAGAGAGGGATGTTTTGATACTACTTTGATGTCATGTAAAGATGCCTGAAATTATTTTAAAAAGGCATTTCTACATGACACAGGAAAATGGTGAACCACATTGCAAAGATTTTTAGGCCCCCTAGAACTGAACAGACCCTCTATTTGAGAAATCAGAACTCCAGGACACTTGAGCAACAATCTTTTATGATCAAAGGTAAATCTGACCCTTTCAAAGGAAGCCAGCACCCCAAGTAGATCCCAGTTGAGAGAAATATCATATCAACAAACGAAGAATCCAAAAATGAGTCAGGAATCTGAGACTTTCTAAAACATGTCTTGTTCACAAAAATTCAGTATCAGAGAACAGCTCAAAAAACTAGACATGGAAATCTCTCTCTTATTTCACAAAAACTATCAGAAACATAAAGGTGTAGTAACACAGCTCAAAAGTCTCCTTACCCCTGACAAGACCTCAAAGCCCATACTGTGTGGAGGAAATAAAAGAACAGTATTCTCCCTTAAAATTGTGCAAAAGCATAGAAATAGCTTCAAAAAGAGCTATAAGAGTTCTACAACACTGCCATTTTCCATTCCACTGCTGCAGTCACCTAAAACGTTGTCATTATTGATTGTAAAACCTGTATGCTAATCCTTCATCACTTTATGCAATAGGTAATAGGTTTCTTCCCTTCCAATAGTGGCCATCACGCCCATGTAACTCAATGACCTCTTGGAAACAACCCAGAAGTCCTTGTCCCTCCCTGGGCCCAGAAGTCAGATTTGCTCTGTCCCCTGCTGAACGTGAGATATTTAGTACAGGCTCCAACACAGACTATCTCTGCAATGTGACAATGAACCAACCTAATGAGTCAGACACCAAGAAGAAAAGACAAGAAAAGCAGGAAGAGCTGGAGGGTCTGAGGATGTAACTGGAGTGCTAATTACTCTGTGCATAAAGTCATGCCTCTGGTCTTTGGATCCTTCAGCCCTCAACTTCTCCAGAAGGATGCAATCTAAACGAGAAGAAGGTCATGTCCGAGTTATCCAGCACAGCCTCCTGTGAGCACTGGGACCTTCTGGAGTTCAACATACAATGTGGAAGGGAGAGAAGAACGAAAGCAGAGAGAAGGAAGTCAGCTCTATGCATTGTTACAGAGAGTGCAGATATTGCTACTGAGAAGTAAGGAGGTTTCAGTGCCCAGTTAATTTTTCTCTAAAGAATTATTGCTCCAGATTGTGGGATTATTGGTCATTTGTTTAGACTTGCATACATTCTCTATATGGTCTTAATATTCTACAATCTTCATGCATAATGCTATTAATGAAAGAAAAGTAATTTTTAAAAATGAACAAAAGAGACTATATCTAATTTGCTCCATAATTAGTTTATACATGAAAATGTTGTATATTGGCTTCCTGCCATTGCATCATCTAACTTGAGAGTATACTTTTACTAATAATATAAAAATTATAAACCTGCTCATAATCAATTATAAACATGTATTATAATTATAAATATGTCCATAATTAGAAATTTTAAGCATGATAGCCTAAAATTGCTTACTTTCATATGAATCATAAAATAATTAAAGCTGAGATCTACAAATGACTTTTCCAAAGTCATGCAAATTTTGGTAATCCAGATTTGAGGAAAAAATTATAGTATATTTAAAGATTTTATACCACTATATGGTATTTTGCACAGTATTTTCTCCAGTATCACAGAACTCCTCACACAGTATCAGCAGCAGTGACTGTCTTTAAGAGGTGAGGGTTGGGAATATATATTCAACTTAGAATGAGGAAGCACATAAAATAATTTATGTTTAAGTCTATAAGAATGAGGCACTTAGACTTTAAAGAAATTCTACATAAAAATTACATCAACATNCCCCAACTCAGATCTTCAATTTGCATGACTATCTCCATACAGAAGAGCATTCCTATTCTCTGATAGTCAGAATTCTCCTTCAACTGTGGTGCATTTTCACTAATCATATCCTTTTCCTTCTGTGGTAAATCCATATAACAGAATTGCGAACAACTTCACTGTATTGTATTGTATAACAGAACTTGCGAACAATTGCAATTTCACTGTATTGCAATTACTCTTTCTCTCAATGCAGTAAGATTTCACATGGAGCATTATCTGTCTTTCTTATCTTTACGTTTCTAGGATGTATCCTGGTAACATCTCCCTTCACACAGTTTGTCGAAAAATAAAATGACTCATCCGTGTAGCATGTTGTGTTCATCCAAGTCCTCTGAGAAACACATGCCAAGACAGGATTAAACATACAAGAATTTCATTAGAAGAGATATCTGTGAAAGAAAATGAGGTGGGGCCCAGGAAGTCTGGCCCAAAAAACACACGATATAAGGACTCAGAGTGAAGAAGTCTGGGTGGATGCTCCCTGAACTGCCACCCAGGCTGAGGAGAGGTCTGCAGGGCTTTCAGGGAGTATCAAGTCCAAGCCCACTGCAGAGGAACCCTATATCTTCCAGAAATGGGCCCACCTAAGTGCATCCCTGCCACCCTCCAGGGACAGCCAAGAGCAGCCACAGGACATGGTTTGGAGGAAACACAGAGACGATTCGGAGTAGAGTGGATGTGTCCTCATACCAGTCGTGCACCCCAAAGTCGGTGATCTGAGAGATGTGTTCACTGTTGTCCCTGTGGTTTCCATGAACTCAGCACATTTTAACTCTTCAGATTATTAACCACGTATTCATAACTCAATGCACCTCTTACTTTGGTCTGTATTTCTCTTCACTGGACACTGATTCCTCAGCATGGATGAAGTGTTTTTGTGTGAGGGGCAGAGGACTTCCCAGGTGGACAAGTTTCTGTCCTCAGAAAGCTGAGGGAATGGCAACAAGTTCATGTGTATAGTTTATTAAATATAACTTTGTTAAGTGCCACAACAAGGAATACATGCCTTGTGATATTTTCCTTAGAGTAGGAAAAGGGATTCGAAGAGTTTTATATCTAGACCAGGAGCTCCTTTGTAACAGATTTTATGCTCTGTCATTGCTATTGGTCTCTTGGCTGAGTTCCTGCCATACCATATATTTTACTCAAATTGAATTTTATGTTTTTAATTAAAATTATACTGAAGCTTCCAGAGGCCATTAAATAGGAGATAAATTTTAAAATTAAAGAAGAGCCAGTTATCTGTTTGCTGTCCTCTGAATAGATTACCTACAGCTTCACTCCTCATCAACCATTCTTCAGGGACCCCATCAGTCAGGGTACATTCAAGGAAAACAAAAATCTCACCTTAAGTAAAATACATTCAAGAAGAAAAATATATAATCTACTGTTTCTCTAACTGCAAATTAAGAAAGAAAAATGTTTTTTTTTCTTACCAACTTTTTAAATTATCTATGCCACTGTTCTCATTCGTACTTACAAGGAACTAAAATTTTATTTTGAAAAACATCTATTATTTGGCCCAAGGTCNAGAATCATCAACTTGTCCTGGCAAGTTATAAAGCAAGCAAAGAAACAAAATAACAACACTCAGTGGAAAAAGTCAGAATCCACTGTTGCTAGAATAAATGATCAAAATGCTTATTCTTAAGCAAAAACAATTACTAAACATGAAAAAGGCAAGAAAATGTAACCAAAACATAGTCAAAAATAGTCCATATGTATTTTTTCTGATTGCTAATAGATGTGTTACTCAGCCAAGAATTAAAGGTAGCTCTTATCAATATGGTCAAAGAGCTAACAAAGATAATACCTAAACAATTTAAGGTGAATGACAATGACTCACCAACAGAGAATCTGAACAAGCATACAACTTATTTTTTAGGACAGACCTAATTGGAAATTCTAGAGTTAAAAAGTACAATAGCTAAAATATATGCTCAGAAAATTTGAGATGTGGGAAGAAAGAATCAGCAACTTGAAGATAAAGCAAAATAAGTTACAGTCTAAAGAACAAGTAGAAAGAAGATTAAATAAAAAGAGCTTAAAAATCTGTGGAAAACACTACAAACTTAAAACCGAGCCACAGAAGAAAGGAGAAAAGGGGGAAGAAAATATATGAAGAAGCAATCATTCAAATTCCCAAATATCATGAAAAACTTTAATCCACAGATTCAAGAAGAAAAATAAACCCAAGCAAAATAAAGACAAAAAGTAACATTTAGGCACATCAGTCAAGCTGTTGAAAACCAAAGAAAAATGTGGTAGCAGCAAGAGATAAATGATCAATCATAAACAACATGATTAATGGTTGACATAGTAAATAACAGGCAAAAAAATGTTTCACTCTATTCAAATTGATGACAGAAAAGTATTGCTGACTAAGAATTGTTTTATCCAGTAAACTTAAACTTCAAAAATGAAGCAAAGTATAGACATTCTCAGAAGTTAAGAAGGCTAAGGAAATCTCTTACTACCAGATCTGACTTAGAAGAAATAGTATTAATAATATAAATCTTTTAGACTGAAAGGAAGCAAAGGGAGTAATTCAAACTGACAGAAAGAAATGAGTGCTGGGACAGTATTTGTATGGGTATATATAAAGCACTCTATAAATATACATTCTCTTTTCCTATTAAACTATTTGAAAGACATAAGATGGTTTAAAGCAATAATCACCACACTGCTCTCAGGGTTTATAACATAGAGACGTGATATTTACGATGTGTGTGTTTGTGTGTGCTCACTCAGTCGTGTCTGACTCTTTTGATCCTGTGGACTGTAGCCCGCCAGGACCCTGTGTCCATGGGATTCTCCAGGCAAGAATACTGGAGTGGGTTGCCATTTCCTTCCTCGGGGGATTTAACCAGCATCTCCTGCACTGGCAGGTGGATTCTTTACTACTGCACCACCTAGGAAACTCCGATTCATATGATTATATTAACAGAAAAGGGGTGGAGGACAAGGAGCGATATTGTAGCTGATTTATAATCTTGCCACAATGAAGTTACTATGGCTCTGAAGTAGATTATAACCAGTTAGTATACACACATGATCCCTAAAAGCTGAGGGCACAAGATGACTGAGAGAGCATACCTGTCCCACCACCGGCTTTTCACTTGCTTTGTGGACCTTGGCTGCTTTCATAGTACAGTGGCAGAGCTGCAGCAAAGAACTTATAGCTCACAGTCTAAAATATTTATGTCTCGTCCTTTATGAGAAAATGATCTGCCCACTCCACTGCAAACGAATACTAAGAAAATAATTCAAAATAATGTGGTAAAATATAAACAGATAGGTTAAAACATCATACTGAAATGCTTAGCACAAGAAGAGACAGTAAAGGAGCAGAGTAGCTGAAAAGGCATGAGATAATTTAAAAATAATTACCAAGTGGGAGACACAGGTAAAATAACATGAAATACAAATGGACTAAATATCCTTTTCAAGAAGCAGATTGCCAGTCTTGATAAAAAATCTAGATGCAACTACATGTTGTCAACAAGAAACTCATCTTAAATTCAACAACATAAATAGATTGAGAATAAAAGAATGACACATGATACACCACACAAATAGTAACCATTAGAAAGCTGGACTATCAGACAAATAGGGTTTAAAACAAGCAATAATATTAACACAAGGAAAAAGAACAGTATATAATGATAAATGTCTGAATTAGCCTTAAGTGTAAATAAGCATGCATTTTTATTCTAGTTGGGTTTACAAGTGAAATAGATTTATTTATAAATCTCTGCTAGATGTTTAATGTTATAAAGTTATAAATGCAACCTAAGAACAAATGTAGAAAAAAAGATGCAGTAAAAAAATAAATTGTTGGGTGTCCCTTACTTCTTTCATATTAGGCACAACAGTAGAACAGAGACCCATGTATTTAAACATTTTTAGGGTATTTTGCTTTTGCGATACTTTCCTAACACTCATCTGCTATAAAAATTGTTGACAGGGAAAGGCCTGAGATGACAGATAAGTTTGTTTAGTGTTATGTATTCCTAAATAAGAAGATGAAACAGTTTCCAAACAGTTACAGAAGCTGTTACAGGAAATCCACAATTGTCTAATTCTTAGTTTTATGTGTAAAAGAGACCTTACTAAGGGTTAAAAATAAATTCCACATATAAAAATAAAACTATTAAAATAAAGAGAACAATTTCACAAGAGAAGTATGCGCCAAAAGTGAGATATATCTGAAGGATACATTCTCATTAAGGAGAAAAGAGAGTGATTTTATTTTAAATTTAAGTGACTAGATGTTTCAGAATGAGACAGAGGAAAATGAAAGGAGGGAGGGATTGAAGCTAAATGGACATAAAAAGTTGTAGAAGGTTTGCAAAAAAAAAAAAAAAAAAAGAATTNGGTAAAATATAAACAGATAGGTTAAAACATCATACTGAAATGCTTAGCACAAGAAGAGACAGTAAAGGAGCAGAGTAGCTGAAAAGGCATGAGATAATTTAAAAATAATTACCAAGTGGGAGACACAGGTAAAATAACATGAAATACAAATGGACTAAATATCCTTTTCAAGAAGCAGATTGCCAGTCTTGATAAAAAATCTAGATGCAACTACATGTTGTCAACAAGAAACTCATCTTAAATTCAACAACATAAATAGATTGAGAATAAAAGAATGACACATGATACACCACACAAATAGTAACCATTAGAAAGCTGGACTATCAGACAAATAGGGTTTAAAACAAGCAATAATATTAACACAAGGAAAAAGAACAGTATATAATGATAAATGTCTGAATTAGCCTTAAGTGTAAATAAGCATGCATTTTTATTCTAGTTGGGTTTACAAGTGAAATAGATTTATTTATAAATCTCTGCTAGATGTTTAATGTTATAAAGTTATAAATGCAACCTAAGAACAAATGTAGAAAAAAAGATGCAGTAAAAAAATAAATTGTTGGGTGTCCCTTACTTCTTTCATATTAGGCACAACAGTAGAACAGAGACCCATGTATTTAAACATTTTTAGGGTATTTTGCTTTTGCGATACTTTCCTAACACTCATCTGCTATAAAAATTGTTGACAGGGAAAGGCCTGAGATGACAGATAAGTTTGTTTAGTGTTATGTATTCCTAAATAAGAAGATGAAACAGTTTCCAAACAGTTACAGAAGCTGTTACAGGAAATCCACAATTGTCTAATTCTTAGTTTTATGTGTAAAAGAGACCTTACTAAGGGTTAAAAATAAATTCCACATATAAAAATAAAACTATTAAAATAAAGAGAACAATTTCACAAGAGAAGTATGCGCCAAAAGTGAGATATATCTGAAGGATACATTCTCATTAAGGAGAAAAGAGAGTGATTTTATTTTAAATTTAAGTGACTAGATGTTTCAGAATGAGACAGAGGAAAATGAAAGGAGGGAGGGATTGAAGCTAAATGGACATAAAAAGTTGTAGAAGGTTTGCAAAAAAAAAAAAAAAAAAGAATTGTATGTGTTATCGGGACTGGCTAAGATTTGAATGGATTTATTTATAAGCTTGATTTTTAAAGCAGTCTTTAATTTTCTGGTGCAAAACAAAATTTGCTATTTTCTCTGTTAATATGACAAAATTTTCTGGATTATTACTTTGCTCCTCATAACAAATTATACAAGGTTTTTACTTTTTGAGTAATCTTTCTAAGAAACCAAAATTTTATGTCTTAATCAGAATAATATCCTAAGCTTTATGTTAACCTTTTCATGTCAGAGATGAGACTTCTCACTTTTAAAAGAGGTAAAGTTTTTTTATATTTTTGACAGTTGGCTTTCCCCAAATCAAATCCTAAATAAAAACTTCTTGCTCTTAATCTAGGCTTGGCATCATTGATTAATGGACATGAATCTGAGAAAATTCTGGAAGATAGTGAAGGACAGGGAAGCCTGGTGTGCTGCAATCCACGGGGCTTGCGGAATCAGCCATGACTGAGCAACTGAACAACAGGTTACATTTTTATGAGTAAATATTATAGAGTAACATTTACATGAATAAATGCTATTGTAGGTATTCCAGAAACTGACATAAAAGTTCTGAGAATTTTGTCGGTACCTTTCCTGTTCACGATACGGGTTTTAAAGCGTCTCTAAGTGCTGGAGTGAGGACAGCTGGGAGGAGGATGCAGACTTCCTGGTTTGCAGGCTGAATGCGGCTGGACGTGGCTCAGGTTCCGGAGTTACAGGCACGGCTGTTCCCTGGAGAATGGTGGTGCGTCCAGCCTCAGCCCACAGGCCTTCTCTAAACAGTCCCAATTAAGATCTGGGTGGTTGGGTTTTAATTCTCAGAGGCACCAAGCAAGGTAGGTGAAAGAAAAACTGGGTTCAGAAACTGAGTTTCCAACCATTAACCTCTGTTATTCTTTTATTCCACAGAACTCTCTCTCACTGAATGCCTGACTGCGGGCACACCCACTCTGCAGCCAAGTCCCACAGATGGCTCACTAGCCCTCAGTGAATAGGAGGCAACCAGATGAGAAAATTGACTTACACGTTCAAGCAAAAGAGAAACGTTCCTTTTTTCCATGAACAAGAAGTGGGACTGGTACCGACGAAATCTCAGGCTTTTCGGAGCGCTCCACTCTGCGAGGTCCAAACCTGGGTTCCATCTCGCGCCTGTGGTGTCCAGCTCTAGTGACAGTTCTGCTACATCAGTTAGAGAACTTCTGCTCCCTCTAGAAACCCCTCAGAGCTGATGAGACTCCTCGTCCCCCACCATCCCTCTGGTGCTATCTCATTACCCTGCTCTGCTGAAGCCAGAATGCTCTCAGGTCGGCTTGGCCAGAACCCCCTCACCCTGAATGTTGCTTCTCAGTGATTTTTCTTGTTCCCATCCCCATTCCCCCTGCAAACATGCACACACTCTTCTCCGTGGCTATAAACACCCACTTGTCCACGCTGTATTCAGAACTGAGCCCTACTGCATCATTCATGATTAAAGCCTGCCTTACCGCTTTAACTGTTGTCCAGCTCTGGATTTTACTTGACAGGGATGCGTGTCAAGCAGAGAAAAGAGCACATAGCATACAGCACAGAAAACCGCACGAGGGAGGCTCTGTGAGAACCACGGGAGAAGTCAGGTAGGTGAAGGCAGAAGGCAGTGGGAGCTTTGAAAGTAGAAGACCTTCTGATTATGAACCCGTATATTCTCACCTGAGAGAAAGCCAGAGAACATGCACTCTCATTCCCACCACCCAGGATAACCACTCAGCTCAGTTCAGTCGCTCAGTCCTGTCTGACTCTGCGACTCCATGGACTGCAGTACTCCAGGTTTCCCTGTCCATCACCAGCTCCCAGAGCTTGCTCAAACCCATGTCCATCAAGTCAGTGATGCCATCTAACCATCTCGTCCTCTGTAATCCCCTTCTCCTCCTGCCTTCAATCTTTCCCAGCACCATGGTGTTTTCCAAAGAATCTGTTCTTTGCATCAGGTGGCCAAAATATTGGAGTTTCAGCATCAGTCCTTCCAATGAATATTCAGGATTGATTTCTTTTGGGATTGACTGGTTTGATCTCCTTGCAGTCTAAGGGACTCTCAAGAGTCTTCTCCAACACCACAGTTCAAAAGCATCAATTCTTTGGCACTCAGCTTTCTTTATAGTCCAATTCTCATATCCATACATGACTACTCAGAAAATCATAGCTTTGATTATATGGACCTGCAGTAAGGTTAACCACTGATACCACATTAACACATTCATTTTCAATATAGTTTCAATGTACAATTTTTAGTAATAAATAATTTTGTATAATGAGAGCTGGACCATAAAGAAAGCCGAGCACCAAAAAATTAATGCTTTTGAAGACTCTTGAGAGTCTCTTGGACTGCAAGGAGATCAAACCAATCAACCCTAAAAGAAATCAACCCTGAATATTCATTGGAAGGCCCAATCAACCCTAAAAGAAATCAATCCTGAATATTCACTGGAAGGACTAATACTGAAGCCGAAGCATCAAATACTTAGGCTACCTGATGAGAAGAGCGGACTCCCTGATGCTGGGAAAGACTGAAGGCAGGAGAAATAGGGGGCAACAGAGGATGAGATGGTTGGGTGGCATCACTGACTCGATGGACATGAATCTGAACAAACTCTGAGAGATAGTGATGGACAGAGAAGCCTAGCGTGCTGCAGTCCATGGATTGCAAAGAGTCGGTCATGACTTAGCAACTGAACAACAGCAATTTTGTAGAGCATTTTAATTGTATTTTTTTTATTGTATCAGAAAATGTTCTCTAGAACATAACTTTATGCTCATGAGATTCTCATTTTATTAGATAAGACAGTTTCTTTTAGATCAAAGTTCACAGCAAAACAGAGAGGAAGACACAGAGATTTCACAGGGACTTTACAGTTTCTTTCAGCTTCGGCGTCTCCTACTCAAGTACATTTGCTACCCTGATGATCCTACACTGACACACATAGACACTGCCAGCCCGGAGTCCACACCAGAGTACACTTCTGATGGTGCACATTCTCTGCATCTGTACTAAAGTGTAAGGATGTGTACCCATCATTACAGCAGCAACAGAACATTTCCAATGTCCTAAAATTCCTCTGTTGCCTTCCCATTCCACCAGCCACTGGTAACTACTCATCTTCTATCCATTTCTCTAGTTTTGCCTTTTCTAAATAATGTCATATAGTTCAAGTTATGCAGTACACAGCCTTTACCGACTGGCTTCCTTCACTTAGTAAAATGTATTTAAAGTTAATCCATGTCTTTTCATGGCTCATTTCTTCTAGTGCCAAATAATATTCCATTGTCTGGATGTACTGCAGTTTATTCCTTCACTTAGTAAAGAACATCTTGGTTTGCTGATTATGAATAAAGCTACTTGCAATATTATAAGAAAAGATATATTGGGTTGGCTAAAAGGTCCTTCTGTTTTTTAAGTAAAAGTAAAAGACACATTTTTCATTTTCACCAAGAATTTTATTGAACAATATACTTCTATTTTAGTCTATTTTTAATGTATTACATTAATTGATTTGAAAAGGCTGAACCACCTGGGTAAATCTAAGTTGACCATGGTGTATAGTTTTTTATCCACTGTTGGACTCAATTTGCCAACATTTTGTTAAGGTTTGCCATCTATGTATCTCAGAGATACTGGTTTGTAGCTTAATGGCTTTTCCTGATTTGGGTATTCAGGTAACTCTGGCCTCATAGGATGAATCCCTCTGTTTCTATTTTCTGAAAAAGAATATAGAGAATTCCACCCTTAAATGTTTGGTTGAATTCACCAGTGAACCCATCTGGGCCCCACACTTTCTACTTTGGAAGGCTACTAACTATTCATTCAACGTCTTCAACAGATATAGGTCTGTGAGATTGTTTCATTCTTCCTGTGTCACAGAGTTACTTTTGCTTCGCTGGTGGTTCAGTCAGTAAAGAATCCGCCTGCAGTGCAGGAGACCTGGGTTCGATCCCTGGGTTGGGAAGATCCCTAGGAGAGGGCATGGCAACCCACTCCAGTATTCTGGCCTGGAGAATCCCCCTGGACAGAGGAGCTCGGTGGGCTACAGTCCACGGGGTTGCAAAGAGTCTGACTTGAGTGAGCAACTAAGCACAGCACAGAATTAGCATAATTACTTCCTTAAATGTTTGGTTGAATTCCTTCCTTAAATGTTTGGTGAACCTATCTGGGCCCCATACTTTCTACTTTGGAAGGTTATTGATTACACATTCAATGTCTTCAACAGATATAGATCTGTGAAATTGTTTCCTCCTGTGTCACAGAGTTACTTTTACTGGTATGTTGATTAATACTGATGCAAACAGTTAGAACTGGACATGAAGCAACAGACTGGTCCAAACAGGAAAAAGAGTACATCAAGGCTGTATATTGTCACCCTGCTTATTTAACTTCTATGTAGAGTACATCATGAGAAACGCTGGGCTGGAAGAAGCACAAGCTGGAATCAAGGTTGCCGGGAGAAACATCAATAACCTCAGATATGCAGATGACACCACCCTTATGGCAAAAAGCAAAGAACTAAAGAGCCTCTTGATGAAAGTGAAAGAAGAAAGTGAAAAAGTTGGCTTAAAGCTCAACATTCAGAAAACAAAGATCATGGCATCTGGTCCCATCACTTCATGGGAAATAGATGGGGAAACAGTGGAAACAGTGTCAGACTTCATTTTTTGGAGGGCTTCAAAATCACTGCAGATGGTGACTGCAGCCATGAAATTAAAAGACGGTTACTCCTTGGAAGAAAAGTTATGACCAACCTAGATAGTATATTCAAAAGCAGAGACATTACTTTGCCAACACAGGTCCATCAGGTCAAGGCTATGATTTTTCCAATAGTCATGTATGGATGTGAGAGTTGGACTGTGAAGAAGCTGAGCACCAAAGAATTGATGCGTTTGAAGTGTGGTGTTGGAGAAGACTCTTGAGAGTCCCTTGGACTGCAAGGAGATCCAACCAATCCATTCTGAAGGAGATCAACCCTGGGATTTCTTTGGAAGGAATGATGCTGAAGCTGAAACTCCAGTACTTTGGCCACCTCATGCGAAGAGTTGACTCATTGGAAAAGACCTTGATGCTGGGAGGGGTTGGGGGCAGGAGGAGAAGAGGATGACAGAGGATGAGATGGCTAGATGGCATCA
>SJYW01043875.1:100854-119446 GCA_006410735.1 Raphicerus campestris
CTTCTATGGAGAGTACATCATGAGAAATGCTGGTCTGCATGAAGCACAAGCTGGAATCAAGATTGCCAGGAGAAATATCAATAACCTCAGATATGCAGATGACACCACCCTTATGGCAGAAAGTGAAGAGGAGCTAAAAAACCTCTTGAAAGTAAAAGAGGAGAGTGAAAAAGTTGGCTTAAAGCTCAACATTCAGGAAACGAAGATCATAGCATCTGGTCCCATCACTTCATGGGAAATAGATGGGGAAACAGTGGAAACAGTGTCAGACTTCATTTTTTGGAGGGCTTCAAAATCACTGCAGATGGTGACTGCAGCCATGAAATTAAAAGACGGTTACTCCTTGGAAGAAAAGTTATGACCAACCTAGATAGTATATTCAAAAGCAGAGACATTACTTTGCCAACACAGGTCCATCAGGTCAAGGCTATGATTTTTCCAATAGTCATGTATGGATGTGAGAGTTGGACGGTGAAGAAGCTGAGCACCAAAGAATTGATGCGTTTGAAGTGTGGTGTTGGAGAAGACTCTTGAGAGTCCCTTGGACTGCAAGGAGATCCAACCAATCCATTCTGAAGGAGATCAACCCTGGGATTTCTTTGGAAGGAATGATGCTGAAGCTGAAACTCCAGTACTTTGGCCACCTCATGCGAAGAGTTGACTCATTGGAAAAGACCTTGATGCTGGGAGGGGTTGGGGGCAGGAGGAGAAGAGGATGACAGAGGATGAGATGGCTAGATGGCATCACCGACTCTATGGACATGAGTTTGGGTAAACTCCGGGAGTTGGTGATAGACAGGGAGGCCTGGTGTGCTGCAGTCATGGGGTCGCAAAGAGTCGGACATGACTGAGCGACTGAACTGAACTGAAATGTTTAACAAGTAGCTTCCTGGAAAAGAAAAGCTATAAATTGCAGACTTGAAGGTTTCTGTTATGTAAGTACTCCCAACTCTGCCCAATTTTACTGACGGTAGCTTTGGGAAGAAATGTATAGAATGGTTCTTGTGAGCTGGCACAAGTCAGCTCAAGCACATCACTGAGTTTGTTTTCAATTGCAGAACTGGATCAACTTTAGTTCATTTCTTTTACTGGAGATGCTTAGTTAATTCCCATGTATTTGCCTTTGTAAATAAATTATTTTGTCACTCTAGCACTTAATTCCTGAAAAAAGAATATCAGATAAAATTTATAAGGGGGTAGTGACCATTATCAATGTTCTGGAAAAAACAGATCAATTTTAAATTATGGGTAAGATAAGGTTTTTCTAGCTTCTCTATTTTGCCAAGAACTGCAGTGAATAGACTACACATGATCACTTATCATTATTGTTGCTTTCTCCCTTTCATTTATTTGCTTATTACTTTTCCGGCTGCCTTTCTGGTTTGCCTTTATCTTTGTGGGTCTCCCAGTGCACGTGTACATAATTAATTTTTCCCTCCTGTTAACCTGTCTTATATTCCAGGGAAGTTTTGGCTAATAACTAATAAGGGTAGAGGAAAAATTATTCTTCCTTCCCTACAGAGTTCAGTCCATGCTCACTGAGAGCTGTGGAGTGGTTGAAAGATGACCATTGTAAGAGTCCTAAGGCCTTTTTTATGCCCAGCAGCTTGGAAATACTGGGAGGCAATATTTCACTCAGGAAAGTGACTGGTATAGAACTGGTTGGTATAGCTCATAACACTGATGTAGAGAAGAAGGTACAAGTCTAGTGACAAGAAAAGCTAGTTAGAGGTGATAATGCAGATGGATCCTCTGCCTAGAGGTAATTCCAGATGAATGCAAAAGCAAAATTCCCAGAACCTCTCTCCTGTCACACCCACTAATCCTCTTGAGACTATATCTAGAATTGCATCACACCTGTAACCTAAGAAGACGGGTAGTATTGCTCTGTAGATAGTTTATCAAGGAACATGACTGATGGTTTCCATTTCGTCCCTTCTTTTTTAATCTTCCCATCTTTTGCCCTTCAGGAAAGTTCTGTACTTTACTCCATGTGAATTCCCTCAAGTTTCTTGATGAGCTTTCCTAGGTATTTTGTCTGATTTGCATTATGTCTTGAATGTGGGTATGCTGGAACATGGTACATAGTAAGATGCTTAGAAACTCCAGTGGGATCTTTGGGGAATATCTGTTTTGTCTAAAACATTCTTGCAGTCATTCATGTAGCACCCACAGTTGGAGGCTGCCTGGTAACAAGCCCTCTCAGGCCTAGTGCCCAAGCACCAGAGACAGGACGAGCCTCACACAGAACCTAGTTCAGGGTCTCCTGGGAAAGACAGGGAGCATTCTGAAGACATCAGGCCAAAGACAAAATCAGGGTGGGAATTCTCCAACTTGCACAGAAAGAGAAGCTCGGCCAACGGCACCTTTTCATCCAAAGGAGATAACAAATGAGTTAAGATTATGGAAATACATTATAGAAAGTTGAAAAAGGCAAATTACTAAATTGTTAAAGACCAAAACCGTTTAGCAAATTTCAAGAATGAGAAGGTAGTTCAAGAAACCGAGTAATTTCACACTGAGCTAAGTAAACAAGCCCATTTGAAATGAAATTCCACATCAGAAATGGAAAGACCTGAGACAGCCATATGGCCTGCAATACACTTCTACTAATCTTATTTTCTTAATGGCTTAAAGGTAAATTTAAAGTTAAATTAGGTTCAGAATGCAATTGGAAATTAAATGGTGTATAAATTAATAGCTCAATTTTTAAAGTAATAGCATTAGTTTGGATTTTGAAATAAACTGGGGAGAAACCACATATGTGCAAAATAAGAATGTTTTCTACTTTGTAAAACTTCATTAAAATTGCCTGCAATGAAACATAACAAGCAAACTAATGAAAATGAGAAAGCAATCATAACTAAGCATAAGAAATGCAGAACTTTGCTGGTTTGGGGAGGGAGCATATTTAACACAATCAAAAGTAAGATGGATGTGGTTGACAGCAGAAGAGTTTTGGTCTTTAAAAAAGAGAAGGAAAAAGGATTGATGAAAGAAAAAGCAATCATTGATATTTATTGCCATGAGAAAACTGGTTATTCTATTTCTTCCAGACATATTTTCTACATAAGCATACCACATTTTCTTTACCATGTTTTCTTCTGTTCAAGAATTTTTCAATAAATTTGTCTGTAGGTGCTAGAGACCACTTGTGACTAGGTAATCCGGCAGGTGTAAGAGTATGAAGTCCACATAAAAAGTGTTTGTCAAGATAGGCCTGCAATTAGAATATTTCCATTCCGTCCTTTATTATATTAACCACTGAAGCTAAAGCAAGTTTGTTTCTTTATATCCTTCACTAGAGGGTTACAACATAAGGAAACAGAATTACAGACTCATACATTTGTACTTCAAATCTGCACTCATTTGTGTCTGAAAACATTTTTATTGTTATAACATAAATACAATAAACTAACAAACAAAAACAACAGAGGAGAGAGAAGGAAAGACATTCTATTAATAATTTTCAAGTTGTCACATTGCTACTATAGGTATTATTATTACTCTCACTTTTCAAAAAGGTTTTACTGAGTCAAAAAAAAAATCAAGAAAATAAACAGCCAGAATGATGTGGGGGTTATTTTAAGCTGAAACAGTAATATGACAAATGGTTCTATAGACTATTACTCTGGCTGAAGCATCCTGGTTCAGACATCTAGGCTATGGGTATGGTAAGAAGGCAGTGGTTCACGGTGTGTGTGTGTGTGTGTGTGTATGTATCTGTGCATCTGTATGTGTCTGTGTCCAGTTCATGGTATATGTCTGTGTGTGTGTGTGTGTGTGTGTGTGTGTAGGGGGTGGTATTTCATGTATTCCATCTGAAAGCATCTCCCAGGCTGGTTAAACAGCATGTGTACACATTTCAGCTCCCACCCTTTCAATCCTGCCCTTATATGTATCCTCCCACCCAACTGGTGACCATTAGTCTGTTCTTTGTATGCGTGGGTCTGCTCCTTTTTTGTCATATTCGCTGGTTGGCTGTAGCTTTTAGGCTCCATGTGTAAGTGAGATCGCACAGTGTTTGTCTGTGTCAGACTTCTTCCACTTAGCGTGATACCATCCAAGTCCACAGGGATGGAGTATTTTACAGGCCATAGTCAGAGCAAGCTCCCCAAGTAGGGATGAGTGAACTGAGATCAGGATGACTATTAGGAGGCAGCATGGAAATCTCTGGCCAGAGTCCTGCAGGCACGAGAAGCAGAGCCAGGACAGCCCTGAACTGGGCGTGTTTAAGGACCAGAGAGAGGAGCACAGACAGAGGGCTAATAACCCTGGGGAGCACCAGGAGAAGCAGCAGCAGACTGCCTGGCAGCCTCTGCTCTGAGGCCACAGTGGGGCTGATCCTGGGTGAGCATCTAAAGCACCTTGTGATCTCACCTTCCTTCAGAAGAGGAGTGAGTCTGTGTCTGCAGCCATTAGATTGCTACATGTCTGTGGCTGAGTCATTCTCTCATACTTCTAATCTCCAGTTCCCTTATACTTGATGTAATTCACTGTGCAACCTGATACAATTTGGGATAAACATACGTATATCACATATGCAAGCAATATAAGTAATACGTAAAATATATAGGGCTTCCCAGGTGGCGTTAGTGGTAAAAAAACAGCCTGATAATGCAAAAGACATAACAGATGCAGGCTCAGTCCCTGGGTCGGGAAGATCCCCTGGAGGAGGGCATGCAACCCACTCCAGTATGCTTGCCTGGAGAATCCTATGGACAGAGGAGCCTGGTGGGCTACAGTCCACAGTAAACAGTTGGACGCAACTGAAGTGACTTACCACGCATGCACCCATAGAATATCTAAAATATATACAAATTTTATTCACATTTGTGATATGCAAATCCATGAGTGAAACCAATGTTGGTGGGCAAATCATCTTTCAAAGTTTTCAGAATTTAATACTGAACAGGAACTACAAATCCTAGTTAAGATGAATCCAGTTTTGTTGACTATGAGACTCACTTCAAATTAAAAGACAGGTTGAAAGTAAAAGAATGGAAAAAAGATGTCACATGTAAACATTAATAAAATAAAGCAGGAATCATAACACTAGTATCAGAGAAAATAAATTTCAGAACAAAGGAACTTGTTAAAGAATAAAAAAGACAGAACATAATAATAAAAGTGTCAATCCAGCAGTAAGACATAACAGTTTTAAGTGTGTATGCATCAAGAAACAGAATCACAAACACAGGAAGCAAATTGGCAGAGTGGTAAGAAAAATTAAATAAATCCACAGCATCCAGACATTCCTGTGCGTGTTATTCTCTGTGCTGAAGTGATGTCGTGTCACTACGCATGACGCATGAGCCGAAGCCCTGAGATGGGACTCTCCTGAGCCATCCATGCTGAGAAAGGGACTGAGCCAAGAGCTGCTGAGCCACCAGAACAGGTGGGCACAGCCTCAGGCCCCAAGTCCTCACAGCCCACAGGCAGGGAGGAGGGGCATCCTGCCTGCACCTCGTCCTGTGTGCACCTCGTCCTGTGTACACAACGCCGTAGTCATGAGCATCTCGTACACACTTACTCCTAAAGCAACCTTGCATGAGGCAGTCTCTCCGTTTTCCAGATGCTGACACTAAGGAGGTTACATAATCTGCCCAGATAAGTATTAGACCTTGCATTTGATCTTCATTCTAATTTTAGAGCCCACACACTCTCTGCTGCACTGTGGCATTTCATATGAAGCTAGAGAGATTAAAAAAAGAACTGAGAGTTCAAAAGGGAGAAAAAAGGAAAAAAAACAGGTGCAACCTCAGCCAAGACACATGTCCCAACAAACCTGCCCTCCTCCAGGGTATCTTCCCGACCCAGGGATCGAACCTGCATCTGTTATGGCTCTTGAATTAGCAGGCTGGTTCTTTACTGCTAATGCTACCTGGAAGCCCTGTATATTCTCTGTATTACTTATGCTGTTTGCATATGTGAAATATGTATATCTTTCCCAAATTGTATCAGGTTGCATGGTGAATTCCATCAAATGTAAGCCAATTTCACTGTCACTCAGCCTGGCTGGGGTGAGCTGAACATGTTTATGAGTTTATGTGTGTTTAGAAATATGCTTGTACTCAGTGTGGTCCTGGGGACCAACACATCAAAAGGTGAATGTGCATGACAAAATGGCCCTGGCTAGGAGAGCACTACTTTGAAAGGAAACAATTTCCTCCCTTAAAAATGAAAGAAAGGAAGGAAGAGAGGAGGGAGGGAAGGAACGCTGGCCACGTAATCAATTTCTTAGTAACAATCACAAATCTAAATTTTTCCTCTAAATTATGTTTTGCTGAATCACTACAGAAATGCATCATGAAATATATCTTTCTATCTCTTCTCTCATGTCAGTATGCTCAGCTTTGATATAAACAAGCTAAATCTCAAAATATATAGTAGCTGACATGGTCTTGCTCTTCAAACTGAGCCTGCAGGCTTGGTGAAGGTTTATTTGCTTACTCGTTTATTTGAAATAAAACATGTCTGTCCTCAACTCTGACACGTGATCCACTGCACCACTGTTCCAGTGACCCCCTCCCCACCACCCACACACACTTTGCTTCCATGGGGCTGTTTGCTCATGCGTTTTACCAGGCATTTGTTGGAAGGTGAAATTTGATCTAATAGCTAACTTGGTGATCTTGTGCCAGACAGTGTCCTAAAGGACTTAACCTATTGAAATTATTCAAAACCTAGGCAGAAAGCAGTATAATTATCTTCCTATTTGCCTGCTTGCACAGAGAGGTACAGAAAACTGCCTTCCCTGGTGTGGAGCAGATTTGAATCCAGAGTGTTAATCTCCAAGGCCTGCATATCTAACCACAAGGCTGCTTATTTTAAAGGATGGCTCCCATTTCCCTACTTAACTCTTCTCCACAGTTTTTCTGCTCATCCTATGAGTGGCCTAAAAATTGGAGGAGAATAAAAATGAGAGACAAGTTTCCATAGTGACAGGAGGAGGCAGTGGATGTCATCTCACCAAAGGGCTGGTGCTCGTCTTTTAGAAAGAAGCTCTATAGCTGATCTGAGGTCTAAATCTCATGCTTGTCCTTGAGGGCTGAGCTCAGTCTCTCATGTACAGAGGGCAGTAGGACACAGCTTTTCACAAACTTGCTCCAATGAGGCCCTTAATCTTAAGGACAAAGAACCCTAGATTAAAGGGGTACCTACGGATCCATAAAGGTCGTGAGATGGATAGAAACTCAGGCTTTATCTGAAGTGAAATAAGATGCGGCCATTTTCAGAGACAACCTGAGAGCCGAGGATGCATGTGCAGGACCTGATGATCCATTCAGCAGCCCCTCGCAACCACTTCCAGAGCCGCTGAGAACAGAAAGGATGGAAAAATGGGGTCAAAGAGAATTGCCTGACATTGTTTTCCATTAAAAGATGATAAAACATATGTTCTAAGGAAAACGGAGATAATCAAATTTATTAAAAAGCAATTCTTAAAAAGTTACAAAATGCACTGACATGCTTGTTTCTCTACATCTTTAGAAACAGTGCAAAATTTCTTATGTGAAAGCAAAAAGGATGAGGTATATGTGACTCAGACGGTAATGCAGAAGACCTGAGTTCGATCCTAGGGTCAGGAAGATCCCGGACAAGGGAATGGCAACCCACTCTAATAATATTACCTGGTGAATCCCATGGACAGAGGAGCCTGGTGGGCTACTGTCCATGGGGTCACAAAGAGTCAGACACAACTTAGCAATAAAACAACAGCAACAACAAATAGGAAAAGAATCTAGCAAAGTATAGATACATGTGTATGTATAACTTAATCACTGTGCTATACATCTGAAGTTAACACGACTTTGTAAATCAACTATACTCCAATTTAAAAAAAATTTCATAGCAAAATAATATGGGCCTCCCTTCTTCCTAATGATGTGTGACAAATGTAATTGCAACAAAATGAAAGACATGGAGTTAAATTTTCTAGGCTTTCGTGTCCGGTGCAGAAGTCGCTCCCACATGCACTCCCAGTCCCAGGGATGGTGAGATGGGATGGCCACAGCAATCATGAGGAGTACAGGCCAGCTCTGGGGCTGGCACAGTGCTCAGTCCTGTCTGCCCACCTCCTGTTCCCGCCTTGCCTCTCCATTCCTGTTTTACAGGTTGCCTGAGTCCTTGACTCAAAATGACTCATCTTCGTTCTCATTTCAGAAACTCAGGGTGTGCTGCCCCCGTGGACGTCTTCTTTAGGGACACAGGGACATCTGGTGCTCACGTGTACTGCGGTTCTGTCCACGCCTCAGAGATGGCCTGCTGTGCAAGAAGCCACAAATGACAAAGGCCACCTCCACCCCCACCTCTTACCTCTCAGTTAACAGAAAGCAAGTTGATGTCTTTTGAATCGTGATTTCTGAGTCAAGAATTTCAGTTTATGTCACGCATACTGAGGGCTCCCCAGTTTACTTACTGGTAAAAAATCTGCCTGCCAGTGCAAGTGACACGGGCGATGCAGGCCTCTATTCCCAGATTGCGCAGATCCCCTGGAAGCGGAAATGGCAACCCAATCCTGTATTCTTGCCTGGGAAATCCCACTGACAGAAGAGCCTGACAAGCTACAGTCCATGGGGGGTCACAAAAAGTTGGACATGACTAAGCGACTGAGCAGGCATACACACACTCCCCCAGATTAGCAGAAGAGACACCATACAAATCTGATGATCTGCCACAANCATAGCTTTGACTAGACAAACCTTTGTTGGCAAAGTAATGTCTCTGCTTTTTGATATGCTGCCTGGGTTCATTGTAGCTTTTCTTCCAAGGAGAAAGTGTCTTTTAATTTTATGGCTTCAGTCACCATCTGCAGTGATTTTGGAGCCCAAGAAAATAAAGTTACATAAACAGAAATAAGAAAAAGCATTGATATTCAAACTATTCAGCTCTTATACTGTCATTACTAAACTTACTGTTAATCCCATTTGAAGTCTTATGAAGCTTGAAGAAAACGGATAGGAACTCCTGTCTTAGCTTCTTGGATTCAGCGGCTGGCACACAAGCCATCACAGAGAGCTGGTGAAGAACTTGGGCTCTCAGACTTCATTCCAGACCTTCTGAGTGTGTATCTCCATCCAGCAAAACCCCGGGTGATTCATGGGAAACAAAGTCTGAGAATACTCGTGTATTATCCATTTATCTAAAACCGTAGATACACCTTTTGTTAAAATAATAACGTTGAAACTATCTGTAACTTAACAAACTATGTGTGGAAATACACACAGTGCTGACGATTTCCTAAACTTGGAGAACAAACGTGCTGGTTGTGCATCCCAGTCAACTCACGATCTAATGAGAAGAGGAACCAGGACCTAACACTGAGAAGCTAATTAGGAAACAATTCTATCGCCTATTAAATGAAGCCATAGGTGCCAGCAAACAGATGAACTTGAATATCTGAGATTTACACAGGTATCCACTTCTCAAAACTGCAGGTTATAGAATCTTAACTCTTTCATCCTTACATAAGTTTCTCTATCTTTCATAAGTGGGTAGACCCAGAAGCATCTATCTGCTAGTGAACAATAGCTATTGCTAGAAGATAATTTTCGGCAAAATAAAAGATGATATAATACATCTGAAGAAATGAAAACAAGTTATTCTAAACTTGTAGAGAATGCTTGCAATGGCTGAAGAAAAGGAGCTTGGTTTTTAGAGAGTTAAATTCACATAATAAATAACCAGTCATGCCACCCATTCATCCTACTGGGGTTAGCACCTGAGGACAGTGGACTAGTAGCTGATCCAGGAGCTGGGACTTCTTAACCATGAGATGTTCCCCTTTCCAAAGTGCATTTCTAGTTTAGTGAGGAGACAGATGAGGATACATGCTGACGGAATAGAAGTGTGATGATAGGGAAATATTTCTGAGAATAGCTCATCCCAGACTACGGAGGAGCCCTGGAGAAAATTAAACCTAGAATGGAGCTTAACAACCAAGTAAGCATGAGTCCAGTGGAAGTCGGGATAAGAAGGAGATTTTCAAGCCTAGGAAAGGAGGTGCTCAGAGTTGCAAGTGACATTGAGGGCACACACCAAGGGAACCAAGAGATTGCAGACTGCACAGAGATAGAAAAATGGTCCTTTTCCCATCAATACGATGGCATTTCCTGACCTTGCAGGCTTTTTGAGTGCTTGAGACCAGATATATAAAAGCAAAGTGTGCCTATGAAACACCACACATTTAATTCATATCATTGTGCTTTCATCTGTAACAAATCTAATCCTCTCACTACACATTCCTCACTGCTTTTATTCACCTTGCCCCATCCTGAGTGGGTCTGTTGTGAGGAGAAAGCTGAGCACAACGAGACCACATTTTCTAAATGCTGCAATGCTAATTTTTTACGACTCACCTTTGCCTGTGCCTTTTCTCACTAAATCTGATATAAACCCCAAACTGGCCTCACCAACATGTCCTTTAGTTAGATTATGGCAGGTGCAGGCTGTGCTAGGACATCTGTCCTGAGGATTCACGCACATCTTTCTCTAAGGAGCTCCATCTGGCCCTCCTTGCTGGCAGGTTAGCATTTCTAGCCTAGCGCAGATGTCCTCTTCTATTTCACTGCGCCTTAAATGGGTTTGTCTAGAACCTGTTTAGACTGTGTACGTGGGACAGTTACCCACGAAGACCTGTGACAATGGGCAGAGGCCAAGAGCGAGTTCCTTTGCCTGCATTTTGGAGTCTGGACCAACAAATGACTCAAAGCTTCGTTGAACTCAACATGAGGGGACATATCAGGAATTTCCGGGAGACACAATGCTCATTTTTATACCAAGAAGTGAGAATTTTGACAACTCCCAAGATATCGAACGTGCATCTTTCTGAAAGTTTCACATTCTTACAATGTGCCACCTCTATGAAAATGGACTTAGGGAATAAGATTATGTGGGTCCAAACCTATAGATCCTGAAAACAGGAAAAGACCAGCTAAGTGAAGATGTAACTAGCTTCATTTCATAAGAATAAACGGAGACCACAGGGTGGGGAGTGTTAGTGGTCCCTGCCACTAGAGCAGTTTAGCAAGAGCAGTTTGACATATTCATTCAGCAAATTGAATACGCAGTATCAACTCTGTTGGAACAGCCATGTTTCCAAGGAGAAACACTGCAGACAGCCCAGTGCTCCTTAGAAGTCGAAAGGCTCCCTTGGAGGGAGGCCCTGCTAAGACTGTCCGTGTTCTGAGTGCCAGGGGAGGGGCCAGCCAGGAGATCCCAAATTGGCACATCAGGGGGATAAAGAATTACTTCTAGTAGAAGCTCCATGGGGACGTCACCAGTCAGAAGGCAGCCCCAGAAGGAGGGGGTTTCTACACCAGGAAGCATCATCTCAGTCCCCACTATGGTCATCCAAGACTCACAAAGACAGCTTTCAGAAGACAACACTAATTTCTAAACATTGAGGCTGCCCACTGCTGCTGCTGCTAAGTCACGTCAGTCGTGTCTGACTCTGTGCGACCCCATAGACGGCAGCCCACCAGGCTCACTTGTCCTTGGGCAAGAACTCCAGGCAAGAACTCTGGAGTGGGTTGCCATTTCCTTCTCCAATGCATGAAAGTGAAAAGTGAAAGTGAAGTTGTGTCCGATTCTTCATGACACTACGGACTGTAGCCTACCAGGCTCCTCCATCCATGGGATTTCCCAGGCAGGAGTACTGGAGTGGGTTGCCATTGCCTTCTCCAGAGGCTTCCTATGGAGGTTCATTATTCAAATCCCACCCCATTGAGTAACCCATGCTCTTCCTGCTAGAACAATTTGAAACAGAAGAGTTGTCCTTGCTGTAAAAATTCAACCTCTCAAACTGTAGAACAGCACTTCTAGTTGGCTTCCCTGGTTGCTCAGAGGTTAAAGCATCTGCCTGCAATGTGGGAGATCTGAGTTTGATCCCTGGGTGGGCAAGATCCCCTGGAGAAGGAAATGGCAACCCACTCCAGTATTCTTGCCTGGAGAATCCCATGGATGGAGGAGCTTGCTGGGCTACAGTCCACAGGGTCGCAAACAGTCGGACAGGACTGAGCGACTTCACTTGTTTACTTTCTAAATAGACGAGGTAGCAAGGCTGAGAGAAGCTGAGCCACATTGCCGTGTTGTGCTTACTCACTCAGTTGTGTCTGACCCTTTGTGACCCCATGGACTGTACTCTGCAAGACTCCTCTGTCCATGGGATTCTCCAGGGAAGAATACTGGAGTGGATTGCCATGCCGTTCTCCAGGGAATCTTCCCAATCCAGGGATCAAACCCAGGTCTCCCGCATTGCGGGTGTATTCTATACTATCTGAGCCACCAGGGAAGACTAAGACACNAGCTGAGCCACACTGCCGTGTTGTGCTTACTCACTCAGTTGTGTCTGACCCTTTGTGACCCCATGGACTGTACTCTGCAGGACTCCTCTGTCCATGGGATTCTCCAGGGAAGAATACTGGAGTGGATTGCCATGCCGTTCTCCAGGGAATCTTTCCAATCCAGGGATCAAACCCAGGTCTCCCGCATTGCGGGTGTATTCTATACTATCTGAGCCACCAGGGAAGACTAAGACACACTGCCTCATCTCATTCTTCTAATGAAGTGAACAAAAGAGTGGGTGTTTTTTTTTATTACTCTTTTTGTCTGTTTTGATGCTTTCTTCTAAAGCTTTGTTAAGCATTCTGGCAACAAACTTGTTGGTCCAGTTGCTGTAGTTATTGGAATGAGAAGGAAAAACACTAATTTCTCCCAAAATCCAGATCCCTGGGGATATTGTGCCTGATTGCTAAGATTATTATGGTAACTATTTGAACAGCCAGAAGAAAATCTTTCATTCTTGCCACTCTAATTTTTCTTAAGCTATGACTTCCACAACCAAACAATGCAGTTAATTATCTTCTTATCATAGTCATAAGAGTGATTGCTGAAAGGTTTTTATCTCTTTCCCCCTCTCACTGATCACTCTTTCCCTTTTATGATTTTTGAACAAACCATTTTTGAAGATTACAGAATACCTTGCCTGTTCCAAATAATGTGAATGAGACTGGATATATATTAAGTATGCGTATTGAGAAAAGTAAATGACTTTTACCGAGCACTATGCAAGACAGTTGTCAAAGAAGCTTCATCTGCACCATCTTGTTTTGAACTACATTCATTACTTAGGCAGATGGAAGAGCGTTGTACCCTGATTTATGGAAAATATGCACTTGGTCTTCCACTCCACTTCTGGCACAAAGTTGCTAATACTCTTGGAATTTCCTAAGTGTGATAAAGGTATCTTCTGTTATGTTAACAGGGTTTGCAGTTGCAGTTGGGGGCTGGTTGCCTATGGAGCCAGCCTAGTAATTCGATGGTGGGAACCGTTGACCCAACACTTGACCTCTGAGAGGGGGGAAAGGCTGAAGATGAGCTCAGCCCAAGGTAAATCAGTAGACCTTGCCCACTGTACTCTAGCCAAAAACCTCACAGAAAAAACTGTGGTCCCACCCCTACTCACTCCAGCAAAAAACAAGTGGGCATCAAAGTCCCAGTTCACACTCAGTCTTCTCTGACACCACCCTGGTAGGGTATGTGGCCCTCCCTATAGCCTTTCAAGGATGTAGGTTATCAACTGTCTATAACCACTTTGACTAACCAGGCAGACAAGCCCATTACAATCAGAACAGGAAATGTCCATTAGGTAAGTGTGCCCATACACACACATACCAAGTAGTCCAAGACAGCGAGGAATCCAGACAGCCAAACTTTCCAGAACAAGAAGCCCAATATGCCCTCTGTGCATGCCCAAAGACATTTCTATTTAAAATCTTACAAATAAGTAAGATCATTATTGATAAGATATACATAGACCAAAAAATAGTCTAAAAATGGGACTTTTAACAAAAGTCCATATAAATACCTAGGAAGCAAACTGCATATTTATTGAAAATACACAGCAAGTGTTCAAAGAAAATCTTTACAAATAAACATTTGAATTTATTTTTGCAGAAGGAAACAATTTTAGATAATTTATGTTCTTCTGAAACTCATTTGTATTCTCCTCTATATATACAGCAGCCCAAAAGGTTGAGGAAATCTGGGCCAGAGACCTAAATACAGAGCTCTGGGAGGATTTCTGGCTGGATGAAGCTCATTTATGTAACTGCTGGTTGAGCATCTTATCAATGTGAGGACAGTTAGGCACTTCCCTCAGGTCGGTGGGATGCTCTCTGTGACAAATGGAATAGTGGGAGGGAAATCTGCAGTGTATTGATCAGGACATTATTTCCTAGAGCAAAAGCAGTGTGAAATCATACTTTCAGAGTGGTTCTAATGTTTTTAGCATGCCGAGATTTCCATACATTTTTCCAAAAAAGAAAAGGTTTATAAAAATACAGGATTTTCCTCAATATCTGAAATCATGAATTGGCATCAGAAATCTTTTTTAAAAATACCAATATAACTTTTTCTGACTGCAGGAGTTACAACACTCGCTTCTTTTCCCACCGACCTTCCTTGAATATTTTCATTTAGTAAGTTAATCTCTTTGATTTATTGTATGTCTCAGAGTATCTTTATAAAACACATTTCTTATACTTGATATCACATCATCTCATAGAACTAAACATCCTAGCTTCCATTAATTTCTGGAAGGACAAATTTATCACTCTAAACTAATTAATAGTCTGATATATATGACTGAATGTACGGNCAGAGTATCTTTATAAAACACATTTCTTATACTTGATATCACATCATCTCATAGAACTAAACATCCTAGCTTCCATTAATTTCTGGAAGGACAAATTTATCACTCTAAACTAATTAATAGTCTGATATATATGACTGAATGTACGGTACAGTAAGTAAAGAAAAAAGATACCTACTAATTAGATTTTTTGATAAATTAGTATTAAAATTAATGATAAAATAGCCTAATATAGATGACTAAAATTAATGAACATACTCTTGTTTAATTTAAAGTGGTGTTCAATTTGATAACCAGAAAAACCCCATAGTGAATGTACTTCTATATTTAAAAATTTTCATCAAAAAGTCTTCTCTCAATTTTTCTCATCCTCCAAAGTGGTTGCTGTAAAAATATTACAAANGCCTGACTTCCTACTGCAGGACTGGACTCCAGCCCTGATGCGCTGGGAAAGCTGGCCCTGGGCTTTTCTCTCCCACAACTCAAGATGTAGCTGAGCATTCTATCCCCTTAAGCCTCAAGCACATTCTGCAAATTTCTATTAGTGTCATGGGCATTATTATCTAATTTATCTGCATAGCAGGCTCCAGGGTTGTTATGCTCTCAGTCACTGGGTTTACTTCCCATGAGTGTGTCCTGAGAGACTGAGTCTTAATGAACGTGATGCACAAGGAGGTGAGGGTGCTTGGTCCATGGTCTGACCCACTCATGTTCTTGACATTAAGGTGTTCCCTGCCATGTCTGTGAATTTCTGCATTACGCTTCTGTTCACTAGAAGGAAATTTCTCTCCAGTACTATATTCCTCTTGTAACCGAGCACAAATGTAGTGTCTGGTATACAGAAGGTGACTAATGAGGATTCTTGATGGTCGTGGAGCCATGTAACTCACCAGTACCATGACGAAGGACTGACTCCCCAGGCCTGTGTCGTTCCTGGAGTCCCTGCACTAACTGTACCTATATTCAAGGTCATTTATTTTCATTAACTCAATGGGAGAAATAAATTTATCCAATTAAACATGCCATCTAAGAAGGGCTTGAAATAATAGGTCACTGACCACATACATGATATTAGTGGGAGAGATTAAGACAAGTCTAGAATCTGAAAAGGATAACGAGACTGCACCTGTTTAAGAAAGAGATGGCAAAACAGGGGGAGAGATGACAGGTTTCAAATACAGGTTGTGGGAAATGTTGACAATGCAGACAGAATTAAGGAAGCCAGTCAGAAGAGCATTATCAGACTGAAAGATTTTAGATAGAATTTACAGTCTTTCCCCTGAAAAATAAACTCTGGAATCATGGAGATTTATCCGAGCCAGTTTTTCGAGTTGGTTTAGCTCTAGCAGAACTTCACAGGAGGCCTTCTGTCACCCTCAGGGTCTCATGAGCACAAGTAAGACCTGGGCTGTGGTTAAGATGAAGACACTTCCATCCCCACCAGAGACTTTCCATGGGGAAGGGTGGCAGTTCATCACATCTTTGACTGAACCGTGCTCTGGGAGATTCTGAGTTAGTGGGCCTTAGGCCACAATTGGAGAAGCTTTGGGTCTTGCCTGTATCTCAGATTTTCATCAGAATGAAGAATCCATTTATAATAGAGTTAACCCCCACCAAATATTTTATCCTTACCACATAGAGATTTTCCTCATAAAATTTCTTAAACTCTAGACAAGTCAATTTTTCATGCTTTGCATATAGACGAGAGCTGAGTCTAAATCCCAGGTGCACTGATTATTCCAGTCATAACCAGAGAGAGGGAGGCACCTGCAGCCGCTGCTATCACAGCTCATCACAACACAAGTCATCAGCGAGGACAGAGATACTGTGTGCAGTATGTTCACCATCTGCCTTGCAACAAAGTCTCTTCAGTAAGGTGTGTGCACCAGAAAACAAAACCTCCATACAGATTCATGGCGTGCCCAAATAGACAATTATAACCAGAAAAAAAAATATTTTACAGAAAAATACATTTCAAAGGGCATATATTTGAAAGTTGCTGACATTGTACATAGTAAAGTCATTATCCATAGTAATTGATAAACTTGACACAGCTTTGCTTGCACTTTGCCCAAGGATATAAAAGCAGGAAGAGCTGCTTTCAAGGAAGAGCAGGCTGCCAACCTGTGGGAAGTCTTCCTTCTGCATAAGCAGACCAGGTGTAAATATGTCACAAGTTACCTAAGAAAGGGAAGGTGTTCTATTCACTCTCCATTGCAAGAACTTCACACTCTGATGAAATGGGAGGGGGCGGGGAGGAGAAGACAGAGAAGGAGAATAGCTGTCCATCAAAACAAAATATCTCCTTCTGGATTTCAAGCTTGTCCAAAGCAGGAAGAGATAACAACCCCAGGGTTGTTTGATACCAAAGGAAATGAGGATGCCTGAATGAGTGATGGGGGCACTCCCACTGAGGCCAGACTGCTCACCGATCATTTGTTCAGACTGGATCCTGCTGCCAAGCTGCTATTTTATTCTCTTACTTACGTCAAATTCATCATCAACCTCAATATGACAGGTGGGGTGAAATGGCATCCATGCTTGGAGGGCACGCTCACCTCTCCTGGAACACGTGGCACCGTGTGTAAGGCCCTTCTCCCAGTGGGACCTCGGCCTGGATAGAAACCAGTCATATGTCTCTCCATACAGACCTATCCCAGCTCCCTGGGGTTATAGGCACTTCTTCACGATCACCTTGCTCTCTGTTCTTAATGCATCCTGGAGTATTTGGGGAGCTTTTTTGTTTGTTTGTTCATGTTTTTACTAAGTATATGAGTCACATTTTTATCAAGACTCTCTTCTTGGAGCGAAGAAGTTCATAAAGTGAACTGGGTGAATGCATGCATGGAAGGATAAAGGGATAGGTGCATAAGCAGATGTTGAAGGGATGAATGAATGACACAGATACATTTTCCCAGATATAGACAGTGAATGTAACTGAGAGATTTTGCTGAGAATAAGTATAAAGTATAAAAAGAGTTCTCTGGATGTCAGTCAACAAGTAGAATATAGATGTATAACACAGTCACTCACCTCTGCTCACTGCCTTGTGCTCCACACTCACTCTTTATAGAGACTGGAGATCTTATCAAATAAAGTAATTGTCTTCAAAACTATCAGAAAGATAATGGAAATTTTTTCTCCATCTTTACAGGGTCATATTCAAATGCCATTAAGTTTACTCATTTACAATATTCACTCCCGTCTTGATAGTGTGTTCACGGACCTGTACAACCACCACAACAAATTAATCTTAGAACTTTCTTGGCACCCCCACAAAAAACCCCATACACATAAGCACCACTTTCTTGAAGGCACCCTTTGACACACAAGTTTTTAATTTTGATGATGTTCATTCTGTCCATTTGTTTTATTTTAGTACGTTTACTTCTGGTGCCATGTGTAAGAAACCATAGTCATGGACATTGACTCCTGTTTTGCTGTGGGAGTTTCACTGCTTTAGCTCTACTTAGAAAGCATCACTATGAACAAAGCTAGAGGAGGTGATGGAATTCCAGTTGAGCTATTTCAAATCCTGAAAGATGATGCTGTGAAAGTGCTGCACTCAATATGCCAGCAAATTTGGAAAACTCAGCAGTGGCCACAGGACTGGAAAAGGTCAGTTTTCATTCCATTTCTAAAGAAAGGCAATGCCAAGAATGCTCAAACTACCGCACAATTGCACTCTTCTCACATACTAGTAAAGTAATGCTCAAAATTCTCCAAGCCAGGTTTCAGCAATATGTGAACCGTGAACTCCCTGATGTTCAAGCTGGTTTTAGAAAAGGCAGAGAAACCAGAGATCATATTGACAACATCCGCTGGATCATGGAAAAAGCAAGAGAGTTCCAGAAAAACATCTATTTCTGCTTTATTGACTATGCTAAAGCCTTTGACTGTGTGGATCACAATAAACTGTGGAAAATTCTGAAAGAG
>SJYW01043884.1:12469-93132 GCA_006410735.1 Raphicerus campestris
TTATGAATAAAATTTCCCATTCCACCCGGCTCTTACCTCATTCATTTCAGCCAATAGGAAGGGAAACTTCATGATTGGATAAAATTTCTAAAACGACCATGAAACAGTCTCAGAAATAAAACTTTGGGAAGGGTGTCCTAGGGAGAAATTTTTCTCTACATTATAGTAGTATTTTCCTTATTGCAGGCTTGTCTATTCATGGTTTATTTTTCACAAGTCATAACGTGTCCTGGAAGATACGATGATACACAGGGTTGGGGCTTGAATATGCAAACTAGTAGCCTCCTAATATCGGAGAAGGCAATGGCACCCCACTCCAGTACTCTTGCCTGGAAAATCCCATGGATGGAGGAGCCTGGTGGGCTACAGTCCATGGGGTCACTAAGAGTTGGACACAACTGAGTGACTTCACTTTCACTTTTCACTTTCATGCATTGGAGAAGGAAATGGCAACCCACTCCAGTGTCTTGCCTGGAGAATCCCAGGGACGGGGGAGACTGGTGGACTGCCGTCTATAGGGTTGCATAGAGTCGAACACGACTGAAGTGACTTAGCAGTAGCAGCCTCCTAATATGGAGTTCTCAGCATAGGAAAAAACAAAACCAAACAAAAAACTTTCTCTACTGTACCATAATTTCCCTGTTAAAGAATCTCTGTTCAAGGGCTTAAGCATCCCAAGCCACTGCTCTGAAATGTTACTATGAATGACTCTCCTGAAAGCACCCAGGGCATTCCTCTCTGGATAATGTTACAAAAGCCATGGCTATAATCAATATGTGGTTTATTACTGCTCCCAGGTAAGCAGTTATCTGGAATATATAATTATCAGTTAGCTTATTCTACCCCACTCATGTAGTAGTCGTCCTTGGATTTCTTGTTAAGTTTGAAAACACTATGCCAATAAAATTATGTTAAAAATAATTAGTGAAGGAGATTGAACAGACCCCAAACCAGCTTGGCACTGGTGAGAGGTAGACATCAGTGGACAACTACCTCAGCCTTCCCAGCCCCAGGGGGCAATTCTGCACTGCATTCTACCTGGCTCCTCTGAGTCTCTGATGGGACTCAGCCCTGGCTGCTTNTATTCTACCCCACTCATGTAGTAGTCGTCCTTGGATTTCTTGTTAAGTTTGAAAACACTATGCCAATAAAATTATGCTAAAAATAATTAGTGAAGAAGATTGAACAGACCCCAAACCAGCTTGGCACTGGTGAGAGGTAGACATCAGTGGACAACTACCTCAGCATTCCCAGCCCCAGGGGGCAATTCTGCACTGCATTCTACCTGGCTCCTCTGAGTCTCTGATGGGACTCAGCCCTGGCTGCTTTCCTTGGAATCCGCTGGCTTACAGTCACTTCACTGGGATTTTTCCCTATCATGTCTCACTTTGACGGCTCCTCAACTCTTTTCCCAAAGACACTGCTAGAAACTAAGTCCAAGTATCTGCTTTCAGGGGAATCCAAAATAAAATAGTTAACTATTCAATATGTATTTGTCAGATAGATTTTAAAATGTAGTTTCATGAAAAGAAACAGGACACATAGAACATTAAATAGAGAGTGCAGTAAGACAGCCTGGAGGCGTTCTTTGCATTGAGGAGCGGGACTTCCAGCTCCCTGGTGGGACGACAGGGATGTCGCCCCGGCTGAGAGAAGTAGGAGGACCTTGCTATTGCTCAAGTGGCCTCTGTGGTGCCATTTTGGGGAATGGGTTGGTTGTGTCATCATTGGGCAGTGATAAAATTCTTGATTGTCCTCTTGACCTTCTCTGACACAAGCCCTCTGGGGAGGCTGGTGCATCGTGTTGCGGTCTTTTGAGAGTGGAAATCTAGGCTCTTCTCTCAGCTTTGCTGGCCTGGGCAGGGGCAGGGCACAGCATTCCCTGTATGGAAATGGAGGTGTATGGCTGGAGTTGGGTGGTTGTTACCTAAAAGTTTTCTGTCTTGCTAGCCCACCCATTTTTTTTTTCTCTTGTTTTCTGCTAGTGAGAGTAAGTTGGGGGGAGGGATTCTTTTCCTTGTGCCCATTGGCATTTCTGGGTGGCTGGCTTCTTCAACTCCAAGTTCGTGATATATGAGGCAGAAAAGAAACTCAGGGAATTTAGCAGTGTGCTGTTCCTTGGGTCCTGAGGTCCCTGGCCTGGTCTGCCTCCTTGCTTTTCAGGGTATGTTTTATACATAATTTCCAGGGGTTTTAGTTGTACTTAGTAGGAGGAATAAGATAAAGTGTGTCTATTCTATTTTTGTGAAAGTGGAAGTCTCAATAATCTTTACAAGTATGAAGAANGGTTTATGGAGCTTTTCAGGGTATGTTTTATACATAATTTCCAGGGGTTTTAGTTGTACTTAGTAGGAGGAATAAGATAAAGTATGTCTATTCTATTTTTGTGAAAGTGGAAGTCTCAATAATCTTTCCAAGTATGAAGAATTCCTGAGACCGAAAGATGTGAGAATTTCTGATTAAATTCAAGGGTTCCTAGGTTCTAGATTTCATAGATATGTAAAACAAATGAAATCAAAGATTTTTAAATGTGGTCTCAAAAAGATTGCTTAAAATCAAAGACAGCATAAAACAAATGCATCCACTCATAATTTATCACAACCAAGGAAGAAAAAAAATGTCTCAGAAGTTGCAGTCCTTTTAGCTCAGTTCAGTCGCTCAGTCGTGTCTGACTCTGTGACCCCATGGACTGCAGCACACCAGGCTTCCCTGTCCATCACCAATGCCCGGAGCTTACTCAAACTCACATCCATTGAGTTAGTGATGCCATCCAACCATCTCATCCTCTGTCATCCCTTTCTCCCCTGCCTTCAATCTCTCCCAGCCTCAAGGTCTTTTCCAATGAGTCAGCTCTTCTCATCAGGGGTCCAAAGTATTGGAGCTTCAGCTTCAGCCTCAGTCCTTCCAATGAATATTCAGGACTGATTTCCTTTAGGGTAGACTGGTTGGATCTCCTTGCAGTCCAAAGGACTCTCAAGAGTCTTCTCCAACATCACAGTTCAAAAGCATCAATTGTTGGCACAGTCCTTTAAGATGTATAAATATAGCATTATACAAATTTCACCTCCAGTTTTTTTTTTTTTCTTTTTTCTCAATTCACTCTGGCCCTGTAAAAAGTCAGTTTTACATAAGTACTCACTGAGAGACCAGTGTGTGAAAACTCCTGCTCTTGTTCCCATGTATGACAATGGTGATTTTAAACTCACAATGACTGGCCCATAGTAAAGAGAGTATAAAATTTTGTTAAGTGAAATTCTTTTCAAGTTTATTCTATGGGTTTGCAGAGAAAGGTATCTTTTCACACCTGACCTGTGAAATCAAGTTGCTTGTTTCATGTAGGACATTGCACCACATATACCCAGGTTCCGGGATACATGGACAACATCATGTTGCAATAAGGCCCCTGAGGGGCACTGTGATGGCAGGAGCTTGCTGCTGGTTTTGTTAAATGCTTAAGTTTTCCCCCATTTCTTTTTAAACCCAGAGGTTGTTGTGATAGGTTATTTTTTAAAATCACTAAATAAATAAAATATTGGGTCCAATCTCGACAGATTTTGGCCTGAGGCTTTTTCCCTCTAGACACACTGACAGCATTGCTCACTCTCTGAGGATTCTTGACCCCGAGGCTTGAGGGGGCCATGGATAGGGTCCTCTGTTCCTCCTCTGTTCTCCAGGGATGAGTAGAACATTTCTCCAGAATCTGGTCCTCAGCCACCAGGTCCACAGAAACACGGGAGCCTCTCTGAAACAGGGAAGGTTCTCTATGTGAGAAGAAATCATTGACACCCCTGTCATGTGGGTGTACTTCAACACAGCTCTCTCTAGACAGAATGATTTCCCAAATGGCCATCCAGCCAAGAGCAGTGCTCACTGAATCTCAAATCCCCAAAGGAAAAGTTTACAGTTGTCAGTGGCACATCCTTTCCAGGATGGCTATAAGACAGATCTAGCTTTCTGCAGGGCCAGAAAGCATGGACTGCAGGAGACAGCAAGTGCTCTCACAGCCTAATCAATCTCACAGAGCAGATGGATATGCAATTAGTGCAAAAATGATTTTGCCAAGAATATTAACACTTCTTTACTTTATCAAGAAGGGGTGAAATTTCTAGTCAATAATTTTCTAAATTTATAGCATCGTTACTGGTGAGTAGCTGGGTGTAGGATCTCTGGTCCTGTGCTCTTGTGTGGCCCAATGAGATAATTAGTAGAAGGAAAGAATTGGGTTGTTCATACACATCAAGCAAAACGTGGGATTGAGAACAAAAGTTTTCTATTTAATATGTGCTCCAACTCTTCTGAAATATTAAAGTGATTATTTTGTTTTGACACAAGTTGTCCAGAAAGTTGCTATAATTCTTACTTTGGCAAACCTAGGTATAGCTTAACGATCCAGGGCAGAGGTTGAGAAATACTTTCTGTAAAGGACTAGAGAGTAAATGTTCATATTTTAGACTTAGGAACCTTTTGGTCTCTTTCCCAATCATTCTAATTCTACTGCTATAGCATAAAAGGAACCATAGATAATATGTAAAAGAAAGGGCATGGCTATGGTTCAATAAAACTTTATTTACAACACTGGTAGCAGAACAGACTTGACCCATGGATCATAGCTTGCCAATCACCAGTCTAGTGTGCTGATTCTGTTGTTTGGTCCCCTCTGATATTAAATATAAAAAATATTTTCTTTTTCCAAAATTAGAGCACTTATTAGAATCACCAAAGTTAAAAATAGGCAGTGTTTCTAGAATCACTAAAAGATGTCATTTTCCCACAATGGTTCCTGATTTTTTTTCTACTCACAACATGGAAATATGCAGAAGACGTTCTTCCCTTTGAGTAATCTCACTTATCAGCAAAGTCTTCCTCTTTCCCCCCAACCCTCCTCCTTCTCTTCCTGTGTCCCTCTTCCCTCTCCTAGCTCTATTCTCTCTGTCATGCTCTTTGATTTCTTGCACAGTCCTCCTATTCCCTTTCCATATTTCAGCTTCACTCTGGTCAAATAGAATGTTGTGGCATAGTCTAACAACTGAATCAAGAGTTGAGTCTTAAAGCTATCACCCTGGTGGTAGGTAGGGATAAAGCAGTGAATGTCAAGGCCAAAACGGCCGCTGCATTTTAAAAGTTGAAAGAGTTGTTGGGAGATCTACCAACTGTGGCCAGTAACATGGGCTCCCTGTGCCTCAGTTGAATTATCAGTAATGTAATGATAGGAATGCATCTTAGTATCTACCTTATATGGTTGTTATATAGATTGGGTTTGTCATGTAAAGGGCCTTGGACAGTGCTCATACATAAAGCTCAGGGATAAAGTAAGGATACTTCTTCGTACAATTTCAGTTCAACATTGAACTGGACCATCAAAAAATAAAATAAAATAAAGGAAATTAAGAAGGCATTTAGGCTGGAAGGAAGAAATAGAACTGCCCCTGCTTGTTGCCGTTGTTCAGTTGCCAAGTCACGTCTGACTCTGCCACCCCGCGGACTGCAGCACACCAGGCTTCAGTGTCCTTCACGAACTCCTGGAGTTTGCTCAGACCCATGGCCACTGAGTTGGTGATGCCATCCAAACATCTCATACTCTGCTGTACGCGTCTCCTCTCACCCTCAATATTTCATAGCATCAGTGTCTTTTCCAATGAGTTGACTCTTCGCATCAAGTGGCCAAACTACTGGAGCTTCAGCTTCAGCATCAGTCTTTCCAATGAATATTCAGGGTTGATTTCCTTGAGGATTGATTAGCTGGATGTCCTTGCAGTCCAAGGAACTCTCAAGAGTCTTCTCCAACACCACAGTTCAAAAGCATCAGTTCTTCAGTGCTCAGCCTTCTTTGATCCAACTCTCACATCCATACATGACTACTAGAAAAACCACAGCTTTGACTATGTCAAAGTGATGTCTCTGCTTTTTAATACACTGTCTAAGTTTGTCATAAATTTTCTTCTAGAGGCTTCTGGTTCAAGATGTGGAGTAGAAGGACATGAGCTCATCTCCTCTGAGAGCACCACAACAGCAATTAACTGTTGAACAACAGGCTGATCGACAGGAGGATGCTGGAACCCACCAAAAAAAGATACCCCACGTCCAAAGACAAAGAAGCTGCAGTAAGAACAGTGGAAGGGGCACAATCGTGGTAAAATCAAATCCCTCGCTCACCAGTGAGTGACCCACGGACTGGAGGACAGTGGAAGGGGCACAATCGTGGCAAAATCAAATCCCTCCCTCACCGGCTGGGTGACCCACGGACTGGAGGACAGTAACCCAGAAGAAGTTCTCCCACTGTTGTGATGGTCCCGAACCCCACATCAGGCTTCCCAGCCTGGGATCTGACAGCAGATCTGGACTTGAGGGTCAGTGGGATTTGATTATAGGACTTCCAGAGGACTAGAGGAGACAAAGACTCCCCTTTTGAGGGCACAAACAGACTTCTGTGCACACCAAGACCCAGAGGAGAGGAGCAGTGGCCCCACAGGAGACTGAGCCAGAACCACCTGCCAGAGTTGGAGGGCTCCTGTGGAGGCGTGGGTCGGCAGGGGCTCCCCACAGGGCCGGCGTGCTGGAAGGTCCCCCTTGGTGTAGAGTCTCTTGGAGATCACCGTAATCCCTACCATAGAGCCCGTAGGCCCCAGGGCTGGGTTGCCTCAGGCCAAACAGCTACCAGGGAGGGTGTGCAATCCCACCCATCAGCAAAACATTGGATTAAACCTTTACTGGGAAAGGCCCTGCCCACAAGAGCAAGACCCAGTTTTCCCACCAGTCCCTCCCATCAAGAAGCTCACACAAGCCTCTCAGCCTCACTCATCAGAGGGCAGACAGAAGCAGCACAAAGAAGCAGTCTCACAGTGGCTAAAACAAAAACCATATTACAGAAAGTTAATCATGATGGAAAAGCGTAAAGTTATGTCCCAGACAAAGGGACAAGATAAAACCCCAGAAAAAGAACTAAATGAAGTGGAGACAGGCAACCTTCCAGAAGAATTCAGAATAATGATAGTGAAGATGATCCAGGATCTCCAAAAAAGAGCAGGGGCAAAGATTGAGAAGATGCAAGAAGTGATTGCCGAAGGCCTAGAAGAGCTAAAGATGAAGCAAACAGAGACGAATAACACACTAGAAGGAACCCATAGCAGAACAGCTGAGGCAGAAGGACGAATGACCTGGAGGACAGAAAGCTGGAAATCACTGCTGCAGAACAGAATATAGAAAAAAGAATGAAAATAAATGAAGACAGCCAAAGACAATTCTGGGACAACATTAAACACACCAACATTCTCATTATAGGGATCCCAGAAGAGAGAGAAAGGACCTGAGAAGATATTTGAAGAGATAATAGCGGAAAACGTCCAAACATCGGAAAGGAAAGAGTCAACCAAGTCCAGGAAGCACAGAGTCCCAGGAAGGATAAACCGAAAGGGGAACACACCAAGACTCACAGTAATCAAGCCGACCAAAATTAAAGACACAGATAAAATACTGAAAGCAACAAGGGGAAAATGACAAATAACATACAAAGAACTCCCGTCAGGCTATCAGCTGATTTCCCAACAGAAATTCTACATGCCAGAAGGGAGTGGCCTGATATATTTAAAGTGATGAAAGGCAAGAATACTCTATCCAGCAAGACGCTCCTTCAGATTTGATGGAGAAATCAAAAGCTTTCCAGACAAGCATAAGTGAAGAGAATTCAGCACCACTGAAGCAGTTTTACAACAAGTGCTAAAGGAACTTTTTTAGGCAGAAAACGCAAGAGGAGGAAAAGACCTACAGAAAGTAAGGGAAATGGTAATAGGATCATGCATACTGATAACTACCTTAAGTGCAAATGATTTAAATTCACCAACCAAAAGAGATTGACTGACTGGGTGGATGAAAACATGCGCACATATGCACTGCCACTTACCATATCACTCTGCTTGACCCCCCAAATTGCATAATTATTTTATACTGTGAAGTTACTCATGTTCCCTTCCCACTGTGGCCTGCAACTGTAACTATCCTTTATTTTGTATCTGACTGCTGAGTGTCAAAAACAGACTGCAAAGAGTTGGACAGGACTGTATGACTTTCACTTCACTTTTCTGCATCACCAAAAGTAGGGTCCAATAGAAAAACCAGCAGTCACTTTTAAAAATCCAGATGCATATCAGAATTATCTTGAAATTTTTTGAAAAATACAAATGCTCAAGTATTGCTTTTTTTACTCAAAACTCCAGATATGTTTCTAATGAGCAGTCTTGTTTAAAACAACTGGAAAACATGACGATGTTTATTTTTGGATGGCCTTTCACTGTTCTGTAGTTCCTATCACCTTTTCCATTTCATACTCAGTGCTCCCATTTCACTGAGCTTAAGTTCTCCAGTTTCTCTACCTCTGTTTCACCCTCTTCATCTTTTTTTTTTTTTAATGTTCTTTTCTCAACCTTTATCAAGTATAGTAGAAAATATCTTGTATACATATACATAAATATGCATGGGCTTCCCAGGTGGTGCTAGTGGTAAAGAACCCACCTGCCAATGCGAACATGATGCCTGGGATATGCATAGTAAATATATTTTTGAAAACTTCTGAATTTTTGCCTAACTAAAAAGATTATGACATTTTAAGTTCACTTGTTTGACTTAGTATGAATAGAATGCTGGATTTCTCATTGAAAAATAGATATGCAACAAGCAACACAGATTTACCATAGAGCAGAGGGAACTATAGTCAATATCTTGTAATATCCTATGATGGAAAATAATATCAAAAATAATATATGTGTATTTGTATAACTGAATCAACTTACTGTGCACCTGAAACACTGTAGTTCAGTCAGTTCAGTGGCTCAGTCGTGTCCGACTCTTTGCAACCCCATGAAACGCAGCACATCAGGCCTCCCTGTCCAACACTAACTCGCGGAGTTCACTCAGACTCACATCCATCGAGTCCGTGATGCTATGCAGCCATCTCATCCTCTGTCATCCCCTTCTCTTCCTACCCAGAATCTCTCCCAGCATCAGAGTATTTTCCAATGAGTCAACTCTACGCATGACGTGGCCAAAGTATTGGAGTTTCAGCTTTAGCACCATTCCTTCCAAAGAAATCCCAGGGCTGATCAACTTCAGAATGGACTGGTTGGATCTCCTTGCAGTCCAGGGGACGCTCAAGAGTCTTCTCCAACACCACAGTTCAAAAGCACCAATTCTTTGGCGCTCAGCCTTCTTCACAGTCCAACGCTCACATCCATACATGACCACAGGAAAAACCATAGCCTTGACTAGACGGACCTTAGTTGGCAAAGTAATGTCTCTGCTTTTGAATATACTATCTAGGTTGGTCATAACTTTTCTTCCAAGGAGTAAGCATCTCTTAATTTCATGGCTACAGTCACCATCTGCAGTGATTTTGGAGCCCCCCAAAATAAAGTTTGACACTGTTTCCCCTATTTCCCCATCTATTTCCCATGAAGTGATGGAACCAGATGCCATGATCTTAGTTTTCTGTATGTTGAGCTTTAAGCCAAAATTTTCCCTCTCCTTTCTCACTTTCATCAAGAGGCTTTTTAGCTCCTCTTCACTTTCTGCCATAAGGTGGTGTCATCTGCATATCTGAGGTTACTGATATTTCTCCCGCCAATCCTGATTCCAGCTTGTGTTTCTTCCAGTCCAGCGTTTCTCATGATGTACTCTGCATATAAGTTAAATAAGCAGGGTGACAATATACAGCCTTGACGTACTCCTTTTCCTCTTTGGAACCAGTCTGTTGTTCCATGTCCAGTTCTAACTGTTGCTTCCTGACCTGCATATAGGTTTNTTTTGAACTGTGGTGTTGGAGAAGACTCTTGAGAGTCCCTTGGACTGCAAGGAGATCCAACCAGTCCATTCTAAAGGCAGCCAGTCTTGGGTATTCTTTGGAAGGACAGATGTTAAAGCTGAAACTGCAGTACTTTGGCCACCTCATACAAAGAGCTGGCTCATTGGAAAAGATTCTGATGCTGGGAGGGATTGGGGGGCAGAAAGAGAAGGAGATGACAGAGGATTAGATGCCTGGATGGCATCACTGACTCGATGGACAAGAGTTTGAGTGAACTCCGGGAGTTAGTGATGAACAGGGAGGCCTGGTGTGCTTCAATTCATGGGGTCGCAAAGGGTCAGACACGACTGAGCAAGTGAACTGAAATTTGACAAATGTGCAAGAACTGCACATTGAAAAGTATACACAAATATTTCTGAGAGTACAAACAGCCTGAACAAATGAGGAACTGTGTCCTGTTCACAAGTCTAAAGATTCAGTTATTAAAATGCCAATTTTTCCTTAAATGATTTATTAAGTTATAGCAATCCCAGTCAAAATCTTGTATTTTTTTTTTTTTTGGTAGAAACTGACAAACTGGATCTAAACTTCAGAGAAATGAAAAGACCCATCAGACCCCCAAAATCATCAAGATGACTCTGAAGAAGAATAAAGTTAGAAGATACAGATTATCTGCAGACTTACTTTGTGAAAGTGAGAGTCGCTCAGTCATGTCTGCCTCTTCGCGACCCTGTGGACTATGGAGTCCAGGGAAGTCTCCAGGCCAGAATACTGGCGTTGGCAGCCTTTTCCTTCTCCAGGGGATCTTCCCAACCCAGGGACTGAACCCAGGTCTCCCGCATTGCAGGTGAATTCTTTACCAACTGAGCCAGCAGGGAAGGCTTATTATGGAGTTTTCATAATCAAGACAGGTTGTTTTGATGAAAAGTTTGGTAGAGCGACAAAACAGAAAATCCAGAAATGACACAGTATGGTCAATTGGTTTTTGACAAAGATTAAAAGGGAATTCAGTGGAGGAGCAATAGTCTTTTCTACAAATTGTACTACAGTAATTGGAAATATATTTTTTTAAAGTGAAAAGTAAAACAATTTTGATGTATAACTTGATACTTTGTATCATATAAAAAATTAATTCAAAATGGATTTTGGATTTAAATATAAATCCTAAAACTATAACGCTTCTAAAGGAAAAGACAGGAGGACATTTTTATGACTCTGACTTAGGCAAATATAACACCAAAAGCAAGATCTTTAAAAGAAAGAGAATTAATTTGGATTTACCAAAGTCAAGAACTTCTTTCTGCTGCTTAAAGAACAGTGTTAAGAGAATGAAAATATAAGCCATAGACAGACAGGAAATGATTGCAGGTCATCTGACAAATGGCTTGTGACCATAATATATGAAAGACTCTCAAAACTCAATAATCAGAAAACAAAGAACTCAATAAAACTGAGTAAAAGAGCAGATACATCCTATAGGAAGATATATGGAAGCAAACCATATGAAAACATACTCAGCCAAATGCAGCTCATTACAGGAATGCAGCTTACAATCATGTCGAGATATTATGACACACCTCTGAGAATGTCTGAAATTAAAAACACTGACCATATCCAGTGATGACAAGAATGTGAGGCAACAGGAAACCTCGGGCACTGCTGTTGGGAATGTGAAACAGTCCACGTCCTGGGAAGAACAGTTTGCCAGTTTCTTATAAAGTTAAACTAATATCTATGATATGAGAAGTAATTTTACCCCTAGGAATTCACCCAAGAGAAATGAAATATGTCTATAAAAAAGCGTGCATATAAACACTCATAGCATCTTTATCTATGACAACTCCAAACTGGAAAGAACCCAAATATCCATCAGATGCTTAACAGACTGCACTATAGGGACAAAGGTTATATTGTGCAATAATACAAGGAACAAGCACGGATAGACCTGAATGTATTCTTCTTTCACGGCCAGTGAAAGAAGGCAGAAAAACGCAAGTACATTCTGAATCATTCTATTTGTATAAAATTCTAGAACAAGATGCTTATTCCATGGAAGGAAAGTTATGACCAACCTAAACAGCATATTAAGAAGCAGAGACATTACTTTGCCACCAAAGGTCCTTCTAGTCAAGGCTATGGTTTTTCCAGTTGTCATGTATGAATGTGAGAGTTGGACAATAAAGAAAGCTGAGCGCTAAAGAATTGATGTTTTTGAAGTGTGGTGTTGGAGAAGACTCTTGAGAGTCCCTTGGACTGCAAGGAGATCGTCCCAGTCTATCCTAAAGGACATCAGTCCTGGGTGTTCATTGGAAGGACTGATGCTGAAGCTGAAACTCCAATACTTTGGCCACCTGATGCCAAGAGTTGACTCATTTGAAAAGACGCCGATGCTGGGAAAGATTGAGGGCAGGAGGAGAAGGGGACAACGGAGGATGAGATGGATGGCATCACCAACTCGATGGACATGGGTTTGGGTGAACTCTGGGAGTTGGTGATGGACAGGGAGGCCTGGCGCGCTGCAATTTATGGGGTCGTAAAGAGTCGGAGGTGACTGAGCAACTGAATTGAACTGAACTAGAATATGAAAGCTGATCTAGAGGGACAGAAAACAGTAAGAGGTTTCACGGGGACGGTGACGGGACAGAGCGGGAAGAGGGAGAGTGAGGGAAGCTTACAGGACAGAAGGCGGCCCCTGGGTGGATGTGCCATGTTCTGAGTTACGGGTGTTTTTGTGTTTGCGTCCTGTTTGTATTTGGTGTATGTGTCAAAGCTTCCTCAAACTGTACACTTTAAATAGTTCCCAGGTGGTGCTAGTGGTAAAGAACACCCCTGCGGACACAGGAGACATTAGAGATGCAAGTCGGACCCCTGGGTTGGGAAGCTCCCTTGGAGAAAGGGTCTTCTCTTGCCTGGAGAACCCCATGGACATTGCAGCCTGGTGGCTACAGTCCATAGGGTTGCAAAGAGTCAGACACACTGAGGCATGCACACACACGTGTAGTTTATTGTATATCAATTATACCTCAATAAAGCTGTAAAAAGTTTGGTAGTTCACTGTAATAAATTGTATGGGTTCTCATAATATGTATTTCTGAGTGTCAAATATACTTTTCATTTTGTGTTTTTTTAATACAAATTTTGGATTAATTTTGTTCTTTATTTTCTTTTTTTATCCCATGTCACTGTATTATCGGCTTGCCAAGCGGCTTAACGGCAAAGAAAAATAGTGAAAGTTGCTCAATCATGTCTGACTCTGCGACCCTGTGGATTTTAACTTGCCAGGCTCCTCCATGCATGGAATTCTCCAGGCAAGAATACTGGAGTGGATTGCCATTCCCTTCTCCAGGGGATCTTCCCTAAGCAGGGATCGACCAAGGTGTTCCCACATTGCATGCACATTGCAGGATTCCAGTCTGAGCCCCCAGGGAAGCTCTCAGTGGCAAAGAATCTGCCTGTAATGCAGGAGACATGGGTTTGACTCTTGGGTCAGAAAGATCCTTTCGAGAAGAGAAAGGCAATTCACCCTAGTATTTTTGCCTGGGAAACCCGATGGACAGAGGAGCCTGGCAGAGGACAGTGCTTGGGGTTGCCAAGAGTCAGACGCGACTCAGCAATGAAACAATGCTTTAGTTATATGAAAGTCTGAGCAAATTCTTTTTATAGTAAGATGGGGTATAAAAACACACACTAGTAAATATAGTCCATATTTTAGCAGGACCGGGAGATGCTAAATGGCAGCAAAGCTTCTGCACAAATATCTTGTCACCAAGTGTTAGTATTCTTTTTTCATGAACGTCTTATTCATTATCTTAGTCTGCTTTTATTTTGGTAAATAGGATTTAAAGTGCAAATATAATATATAAGATACCAAGACCATCATAACGATGACAGATTCTACTCTATGGTGTTGGCACGTCTTGGGGAGTTAAAGTCCTATGTTTTATCTGTTAAACGTCAAGAAGTGAAATAGTTTCATTGTCTCTATTACTAAAGTGAAAGATTGTCTGTTCATTGTATTAGATACTTTGCTTCAGTAAAAATATTTGGAATGTTTTATAATTTTTCATTTCATTGTTGCTATTCAGTCACCAATTTGTGTCCAACTCTCTGCGACCCCATTGACTGCAGCATGCCAGGCTTCCCTGCCATCACCAACTCCTGGAGCTTGCTCAAACTCATGTCCGCTGAGTTGGTGATGCCATCCAACCATCTCATTCTCTGTCGTCCCCTTCTACTCCTGCCCTCAATCTTTCCCAGCATCAGGTCAGAGTCAGCTCTTTGCATCAGGTAGCCAAAGTATCTGAGCTTCAGCAGCACCAGGACCCAGGGTGGTCATTTTATTAAGCATGCCCAGATATTCCAAGCACAGTGAATAACACGTTTTAAAAAGTTCAAGTAGCATTTACAGTAGCGGAAGTGTTGTTATTCCCAGCTCAAGTATAATAGTGACATGAAAAACTGTCGTCTGTCTTGTCATTATAAGAATAAAATGATTCACACTTAAAAATAAAATGCACCACCAGGAAAGAGACTCAGGACACAGAGAAGAGACTGGTGGTTGCCCCAGGGGACGGACGGACTGGGGAGGTACAGAGAGGGAGGCTGGGGTTAGCAGGTGAAAGCATTTATGTGCAACAGCCGTGAATAGCAAGGTCCTATGTGGAGCACAGAGAACTATACTCGATACTCTACAAACAACTGCAATGGAAAAGTATATACACACACAAAGAGTGCATTAACATACACACGCATAATGGAATCACTTTGCTGCCCAGCAGAAATTAACAGAATACTGTAAAGCAACTATAAGAAGAAATAAATAACTAAAGACAGCGCAGCCCAAACAGGGCTGTCCATGGGAGAAGGGTCTCCCTCCACACTGCAACCCCAGCACGTCTCCCAGTGGCCTGGCATCATCGACTCCTTTATTAACTTACAAGTGTGTATCTCTTAGAGTCATGCCAACCTGATATTGAACTTACTTGCTCATAGATGGTTGAATCACTGTGGTTAAACCAGTGCACGTAAAACTGCCAACACGAGGTAGGAAGCTCTACTGATGCCAGGTGCAGAGTTCCACCTCATCTTATACTTTTTCTTAGCTGTTCAGTAGAATAATTTATTTTCAGAATCATGCTGACACATTCTGCCATTTGAGTGGTTTGATTTTATTTGATATATTACCCTTTTTAAAAAATAGGATACATGCCAAACGTCTCTATGAACTTCAGTGTTTCTAGCATAGAATTATTAATTAGATGTAGTTCTTCATTTGAAAAGTAAGTTTCCTGCATTGTGCTCACTGGAGTGTGAATTAATGTAATGTAGTCTGAAATAGAGGAATCACCAAATGCAGTTAAATTTGTATGTTCTTTTTTTCTATTTATTAAAGCTCATGCCCCTATTTAGAGACTTTTTTTCTCCCCAGGCTAAGAAGATTTCTGCCTGTTTAATTCTGCCTCTGTGAGCATGTTGCCAATACCCTACCTCATCCGGTCCACTCCGTCCTTCAGGTCCACTGGAGTCGAGCCAATTCTCTGTCTCCCTGCTTCTCACCTGCTCTGTCTATTTCTTTGTGTATAAGATGTCAAAGGAAAACGAAAAGGAACACCTCCAAATACCACCTTGAAAGAGAAAATGCCAACAAATTCCTTTCTGCACCTGAAGCTTTTAATTCTTTAATCCACCATGGAATGTTGCTTAATTACATATTTTATTATGCATAACTGAAAATTATGTACTTTAGTTTCAACAATGATATGAAAGCACTTATTGTTTATAAATAAGGAGCGGCTGGTTTGTCTCTATTTTTTTACATTACAAATATTTGTGGAATTCTCAAAGGTTCTCTTTCTAAAATTGGCTTTTTGAAAATTCTCAGAGAGACCCAAGAAAAACTTCAAGTTTTAATACTTTCTTTGGAAACCAGAAAATTCATTACTTTGCAAAATCAAGATGTCACGTCATTATGGGCAAAAACCATTGAATAATTTGGATATCTTCATCATAATTTTAACAAGCTTCACAAAGTATTTATTGATGGAAAAATGTTACAGTGGTTGACCTAGGTGATAAAACCTTGGAGATTCATGATACTATTCTATCTTTTTTGTGTGTGTGTATTTGGAAATCAAATGTGTGTTTAAAAAACCCTTGGTTATATGGATTTTAACCAGTTTTGGAGTTACTATTTCATACACTGGAATTCAATGACTTAATGATAGACTTTTTCATAGTAGTAAACTAATTATGCGATGTTTCTGAAAATGTCAAATTGCATTTAATTTTTTCCTATATTTTCTGCATTTGATAAAGCTCTTGAGAAGAAAAGAGATAGAAACTTGTAGATATAAGACTTGGGTTTGAAACCAATGTGGAGTCTTCCCTCTTGTGTTTGCCTGAAGTATGCATGGTGGGACAGAGATGTTTGTGGCCGTGTCATGTAAAATGAAGCCTTCCACTAATGTTGTTGCTATTATCATTTTAAGCATATTTGAGGGCAAAGCTATGAAGGAGCCTTACAAGGTAAGAAGTCTTTGTATGAGACCTGGTAGAACAAATATTTGAAAATTAAAACTGGAAGCAAAGTTGGAGGTGAAACCTGTCCCCTCATTAAGACGCTGTGGGGTAAACTCGTGCAGTGGATGAATGTACATATTGCAACCCAGCACCTCAGACTCAGTGAGTTATTGCACACACTTAAAATATTTGAACTTTCTCACATTCTCACTTAACAGGTACTGTTGGTTCTTCCATGACTGGAGAAACTCATAGAGCAGCCCATGGGACACCCTTTCTTTGTGGGGGAGGGGTGTAAGGGCATGAATCAGAGGTTGTTACTGTCATGAAAACTTGTTTGAACACCATACAAAGCAAATATCCAGTAACAGTAAAAGAAAATGCAACAAAGAATAAAGAAATAATGTGCAACATTTAATGCAGTGCAAAATACGCTAGAGTTTCTCTGTGGTTACTCTGCAAGGCAGCAGCAACAAAATGGACCGCTGTTTTCCATCACCACCTCATCAGCTAGTATCAGAGAATAGAGCCCCAGTCATGTGCTTCTGATCACAACAGGGATATTAGCTGAAACAGCTGATGCAGGAAGGTGACTTAACGACCTGATGCACAACCTTGATATAGAGCAAGGAATCAAAATGGGACTCTTGTAATTTTGATAAAATGGAAATCTTGTAGAATTATTTTGATAAAATGGAATTCTTGTAGATTTTGATAAAATGGGATTCTTGTAGAATTATTTTGATAAAATGGAATTCTTGTAGATTTTGATAAAACGGGATTCTTGTAGATTTTGATAAAATGGAATTTTTCTAGGACTTTTTTGATAAATTTGGAAATACATATGATCCCCCTAAGGAGGGTAAAGCAAGGCAGGTTTAAAAATGTTCATCTTTTAAACATGAGTTCCAAACTATTTTTATTTGACATGTGGAATTGTTAAACAGGTAATAGTATTCTGGTCATAGACATTTCTTAAATAAGTGTTCTTTGTATTTGATCAAAATGTGCATGGTAACAGACTGTAGTTTCGCCTTTGTTAAAAGACATGCAAATATTTAGTATTTACACTAAATGGATTGCCTCAGAATAGTGAATACATTCCCTTAAAAACTAATAATAATAATAATAATCTTTAAGGTAAACTATAGTATCTTTATCTCCTAATGTTTTAGATAGGATTAATATTCTTGAACCTCTATTGGTTTCCACACTCTCATGCAAATTTCTGGTTTGCTTTAACACAGCAGTCCAATTTCTGTTGGCTATATGACAGGGCATACACATATTAATTGCTCTTTTTTGAAAATATCACCAAGCAGTTCAGAATACCTTATTTATTGATAATATCGTGAAAATCAAGGACCTTAATATCAGCCAAAGATAACAATATGGAATAGGGCAGAACTGAATGATGAAATGTAAGAGATTGTCATTTTCACTCCATCTTGAACCATTTGAAAACGTTTTCTACTTAAGCTATGTATTTTAGATAAGCACAGTTAGATATACATCTCACTAATGAAGATAAACACTTTTTTTAGCTCAGAATTCCTTAGGACTAAATGTCAATTGATACACATTTTATATATAATATGTACAGGCTTATGGAACCAAGGGTCACACCAGGGCACACGTTAGTTACCTTGGTTTTCAAAGCTTATGTGTCAACTCTGCATATTATGTGCCAAGGAGATACTATCATTATTTTTTGCATAATGTGCAAGTATTATATGGCCACAGAGTGAAATACAAATTAGTGGCAAAGTGCTGAGGGAAGGAGTCCATGACAGATTCAGACGCACAAGGTTGAATATTACCCGTAAACTACCTGACTCTGCTAAGGCCTTAGCAGCACGGAGCGCTGCGCCACGCCCAGCTTTGAAAAGCTTCTGAAATACTTGGACACAAGGAAGCTTATTCAAGGAGTTCTACCATAGCCTCTGGCAACACTGGAACTGGTAGGAGGGATAACTGACCCCAGGGAAGCAACGAGGAAGGTTTCTCAAACCTCTTGCAAAATGTACCATCTTCCCTAAGAACAATTTTGATCACTCCATCGTGACCAACATTGTTGATTGATATGTGCTTTTTTTGGTTTAAAATATATTAGCAAGATGATGCTGCATGAGTTGAGAGTCTGAGAATTTTATTGTCATGTTGATTTCTTACACACACTCTTCAATTTACTGGAAATGTACTTTCAAAGAAGTTAGGAGGTTAGTGGGAAAGAAAAAAAATATTATTTGCAACCCAAATTCCCCTTAAAAAGGTATCACATCTCTNATTCTTGAACCTCTATTGGTTTCCACACTCTCATGCAAATTTCTGGTTTGCTTTAACACAGCAGTCCAATTTCTGTTGGCTATATGACAGGGCATACACATATTAATTGCTCTTTTTTGAAAATATCACCAAGCAGTTCAGAATACCTTATTTATTGATAATATCGTGAAAATCAAGGACCTTAATATCAGCCAAAGATAACAATATGGAATAGGGCAGAACTGAATGATGAAATGTAAGAGATTGTCATTTTCACTCCATCTTGAACCATTTGAAAACGTTTTCTACTTAAGCTATGTATTTTAGATAAGCACAGTTAGATATACATCTCACTAATGAAGATAAACACTTTTTTTAGCTCAGAATTCCTTAGGACTAAATGTCAATTGATACACATTTTATATATAATATGTACAGGCTTATGGAACCAAGGGTCACACCAGGGCACACGTTAGTTACCTTGGTTTTCAAAGCTTATGTGTCAACTCTGCATATTATGTGCCAAGGAGATACTATCATTATTTTTTGCATAATGTGCAAGTATTATATGGCCACAGAGTGAAATACAAATTAGTGGCAAAGTGCTGAGGGAAGGAGTCCATGACAGATTCAGACGCACAAGGTTGAATATTACCCGTAAACTACCTGACTCTGCTAAGGCCTTAGCAGCACGGAGCGCTGCGCCACGCCCAGCTTTGAAAAGCTTCTGAAATACTTGGACACAAGGAAGCTTATTCAAGGAGTTCTACCATAGCCTCTGGCAACACTGGAACTGGTAGGAGGGATAACTGACCCCAGGGAAGCAACGAGGAAGGTTTCTCAAACCTCTTGCAAAATGTACCATCTTCCCTAAGAACAATTTTGATCACTCCATCGTGACCAACATTGTTGATTGATATGTGCTTTTTTTGGTTTAAAATATATTAGCAAGATGATGCTGCATGAGTTGAGAGTCTGAGAATTTTATTGTCATGTTGATTTCTTACACACACTCTTCAATTTACTGGAAATGTACTTTCAAAGAAGTTAGGAGGTTAGTGGGAAAGAAAAAAAATATTATTTGCAACCCAAATTCCCCTTAAAAAGGTATCACATCTCTGACTCCTTATATTGTGTTGTGCTTATGTTAACAAAACACGAAAAATACCACCCTCGGCTCCGGCTTTTCCCTTTAAAGTCAGAGAAGGTAGGTTGTTTTTCATTACATTTCATAGCATATTTAATTACCTTATTATTTTTAATACATGAGATCTGGTTTCTATTTGAACTCAAAATTATTTTGCTAAAATGATTTTCTGAACCCTAGTAATAAGCTAGAATGTTTAAAGGTGTTTTCTCATTTAATACAAAGAAGTGTAACTTTTTCAACATAATTTTAAGTTTACAGCAAACCAGCTGCCTCTGAAGTAGTTCAGCTGTGCTTCAAAAGTAGATAGTAACTTTGAAAATTGAATTGGGAGTTTTCTATGATCCCATTTTAGCTTCTTAAGTTTGGCATCCGGGGAGTCCAGTTGCCCTCCGAGGAGTTCATGAGGGTCCAGGTAAAAGAGGCAGGAAGAGAGTGGGTGATTTCAGAACCAAAGGAACCCAAACAGCTCCTCCCTAACAAGTACAAAATCTTAAAAAAGCAGCAAAATATAAACTAAATGTGAACAAAAATAACCAAAAACTGCAACCCTGGCCCTATCCTTTACATGGACATTAGCGCACCTCACTTCATATTCTGGAGCTTACTGAGTTTTACTCTGCAAGAATTCTGAAGTGCACGTTTAAATTCCAGGTTGGTTAATTCTTATCTTCTTCATGGAGTTCTTATAGGCATGACATACACAGCCAAATGAGCTCAGCTGTTAACTTGTACTCCATTTACGACTTAAGAAAAGATACAGTGCTTGCTAAGGAGTTCTTATACAGAAGGTCCCTCTTCCCCCCTACTTATGTTACTTTTAATGGCCTTTAAAAATGTATATACACCAGCTTTAAAAAAGTGTCGCCATGACGAGCGTATCGTGAAGTAAACGCAGATGAATCTATTCTAAGTGCGTATCTGCTAGAGACTGAATTGGTGTCTTTGTTGGTGAGTCTTTTGACCATCTTCCTAATCAAGTAAAACGTCAACCAAAAACAGCTTATCATCTTCACTGTTTAACTTAAAAAATGAGCATATGTTCAAGATTTAATTTTACAGTGTTTCAGTGACTTTTAAATTGCTCTTTTTCAGATCTGTAAAATGTCAAGAAAGTTTTAACATGCATCTTACTGAGAGGGCCATCTTGGACTCTTTGTGTTACTTCACATAAGCAGACAAACCCTACCATGTCATACCATACAAACAATTTTAATCGTGTAGTTACAGTCAATAACCACTCCTAATCAGAACATTTCTGCATAAAGAAAATTGTGATACACTTATAAAAACAGCCAGCTGTAACAAAATAGCTGGTGTTTTCATAGCCATAAACTCATAAAAAAGAAATAACACCTTTATACAGAAATTTTATACAGATGTAGCTTTAAAATTGATTGTAAACCAAAGGAAGACACGTTGCAAACATCAATTATTTTCACATTAATTGCATAATTTTCTAAGGTGATCTATTAGTTTTATTAACCTAAGCTTATTTGCATGATAGTAAAAATTGCATACAACAATAAGAGTGAAGCTTATAGTATGAATTGCTTGGATAACATAGAGCACTTTTTATAGGCAACTGTGTAAAGCACATTTTATCTATTTAAAACTTTTAAGACACTTTGTTTTACTGCCCATCAAAATACATTTATAAATAGAAAAGAACCAGTATGGTAACAAGAGAAGCAATATTACATTTAACGGAAACTTCCAAAAATTAATTACAACATGATGCTGCAGGATCTACAAATAAATAATGAGGACTAAATTGTGTTTCACATTTTCTTTCCATTTTTTAAAAAATCTTGTAACAATGAGAATGAAAAAAATTACAGTGAACTTTTATTTCCAAAATAAAAACAAATTTGAATTACGGCAGTGCCATATAATACAAGGCATTTGTTGGCATATGTCATCTTTAAACTGCATTCCACAGTCTATAGTTCTTTTGCAACATACAATAGAGTAACAAACTCTTTTTCTTTTTTAAAACAAGGGGCGAGTTTCCAAAGATTAAGTGTGAAGTGTTACAGAAATAAAGGAAGGAAATGATAGTCACAGAAGTCATAATGCTTGCTTTGAGGCTCCAGAATAATAAAATTAAAAAAAAAAAAATCACTGGTTATCATGCTTACGGGCACACACACCTGGGTGTGTTCCGTGAACACAAATTTTCCATTTTTAATACCAAACAATCCGACGCTTCACCTGGGGCTGCCAAGCGGTTCGTAGAAGAGAGAGAACGTTTAGTGCAGTCAGGGTCAGCCTTTCTCGACGTCCCGCTTGTGCAAGTTTCTCACGATTCCCGGCCGAACGGCGGAGCGCGAGGCTCGCACCCCGTCGGGGGCGCCGGCGGGGCCGCAGCTCAGTCCCTGGCGTCGGCGCTCGCGTCCGTGCTGCCGTCGGCCGCCGGCTCGTCCTCCAGCTTCACCGCGAAGAGCGGGCTGGCGCCCGCGCCCGGCGCGCCCTCGTCCGGGTCCTGCAGCAGCTCGTCGTCCTTGTAGTCGGCCACGTCCACCTCCAGGCCCGCGTGGTCCTTCAGCCGGCCGTGGTGCTTGAGGTGGTAGCGCTGGTTCTGGAAGAACTTGATGACGGTGTGCTGCGGCAGGTCCAGCTGCGCCGACAGCGTCTGGATGGCCTCCTCGTCCGGGTGCAGCCCCACGTCCTGCATGAAGCTCTGCAGGATGCCCAGCGCCTCCACTGAGATCTTGGTCCGCGGCCGCGCCTTTGGCCGGCTCTCATCCTCCGCCTCGGCCGGCGCCGCAGCGGGCGGCTGCCGCGCGGGGAGCCGGGGCCCGGCCGGGGGCGGCGGCGCCTGTGCCGGGGTGGGGGCCGGCGCGGGCTGCGGCTGCGGGGGTGCCTGCGGCGGCTGCGGGGAGACAGCGGCACAGGGTCAGCGGTGCAGCACGTGCCCGGCCCCGCGCGTGCGTGGTCACCGCGCGTGCCCGGCCCCTCGCGTGCGTGGGCACTGCGCGTGTGTGGTCACTGCGCGTGCCCGGCCCCTCGCGTGTGTGGGCACTGCGCGTGCCCGGCCCTGCNCTCCATCGTGACCAACATTGTTGATTGATATGTGCTTTTTTTGGTTTAAAATATATTAGCAAGATGATGCTGCATGAGTTGAGAGTCTGAGAATTTTATTGTCATGTTGATTTCTTACACACACTCTTCAATTTACTGGAAATGCACTTTCAAAGAAGTTAGGAGGTTAGTGGGAAAGAAAAAAAATATTATTTGCAACCCAAATTCCCCTTAAAAAGGTATCACATCTCTGACTCCTTATATTGTGTTGTGCTTATGTTAACAAAACACGAAAAATACCACCCTCGGCTCCGGCTTTTCCCTTTAAAGTCAGAGAAGGTAGGTTGTTTTTCATTACATTTCATAGCATATTTAATTACCTTATTATTTTTAATACATGAGATCTGGTTTCTACTTGAACTCAAAATTATTTTGCTAAAATGATTTTCTGAACCCTAGTAATAAGCTAGAATGTTTAAAGGTGTTTTCTCATTTAATACAAAGAAGTGTAACTTTTTCAACATAATTTTAAGTTTACAGCAAACCAGCTGCCTCTGAAGTAGTTCAGCTGTGCTTCAAAAGTAGATAGTAACTTTGAAAATTGAATTGGGAGTTTTCTATGATCCCATTTTAGCTTCTTAAGTTTGGCATCCGGGGAGTCCAGTTGCCCTCCGAGGAGTTCATGAGGGTCCAGGTAAAAGAGGCAGGAAGAGAGTGGGTGATTTCAGAACCAAAGGAACCCAAACAGCTCCTCCCTAACAAGTACAAAATCTTAAAAAAGCAGCAAAATATAAACTAAATGTGAACAAAAATAACCAAAAACTGCAACCCTGGCCCTATCCTTTACATGGACATTAGCGCACCTCACTTCATATCCTGGAGCTTACTGAGTTTTACTCTGCAAGAATTCTGAAGTGCACGTTTAAATTCCAGGTTGGTTAATTCTTATCTTCTTCATGGAGTTCTTATAGGCATGACATACACAGCCAAATGAGCTCAGCTGTTAACTTGTACTCCATTTACGACTTAAGAAAAGATACAGTGCTTGCTAAGGAGTTCTTATACAGAAGGTCCCTCTTCCCCCCTACTTATGTTACTTTTAATGGCCTTTAAAAATGTATATACACCAGCTTTAAAAAAGTGTCGCCATGACGAGCGTATCGTGAAGTAAACGCAGATGAATCTATTCTAAGTGCGTATCTGCTAGAGACTGAATTGGTGTCTTTGTTGGTGAGTCTTTTGACCATCTTCCTAATCAAGTAAAACGTCAACCAAAAACAGCTTATCATCTTCACTGTTTAACTTAAAAAATGAGCATATGTTCAAGATTTAATTTTACAGTGTTTCAGTGACTTTTAAATTGCTCTTTTTCAGATCTGTAAAATGTCAAGAAAGTTTTAACATGCATCTTACTGAGAGGGCCATCTTGGACTCTTTGTGTTACTTCACATAAGCAGACAAACCCTACCATGTCATACCATACAAACAATTTTAATCGTGTAGTTACAGTCAATAACCACTCCTAATCAGAACATTTCTGCATAAAGAAAATTGTGATACACTTATAAAAACAGCCAGCTGTAACAAAATAGCTGGTGTTTTCATAGCCATAAACTCATAAAAAAGAAATAACACCTTTATACAGAAATTTTATACAGATGTAGCTTTAAAATTGATTGTAAACCAAAGGAAGACACGTTGCAAACATCAATTATTTTCACATTAATTGCATAATTTTCTAAGGTGATCTATTAGTTTTATTAACCTAAGCTTATTTGCATGATAGTAAAAATTGCATACAACAATAAGAGTGAAGCTTATAGTATGAATTGCTTGGATAACATAGAGCACTTTTTATAGGCAACTGTGTAAAGCACATTTTATCTATTTAAAACTTTTAAGACACTTTGTTTTACTGCCCATCAAAATACATTTATAAATAGAAAAGAACCAGTATGGTAACAAGAGAAGCAATATTACATTTAACGGAAACTTCCAAAAATTAATTACAACATGATGCTGCAGGATCTACAAATAAATAATGAGGACTAAATTGTGTTTCACATTTTCTTTCCATTTTTTAAAAAATCTTGTAACAATGAGAATGAAAAAAATTACAGTGAACTTTTATTTCCAAAATAAAAACAAATTTGAATTACGGCAGTGCCATATAATACAAGGCATTTGTTGGCATATGTCATCTTTAAACTGCATTCCACAGTCTATAGTTCTTTTGCAACATACAATAGAGTAACAAACTCTTTTTCTTTTTTAAAACAAGGGGCGAGTTTCCAAAGATTAAGTGTGAAGTGTTACAGAAATAAAGGAAGGAAATGATAGTCACAGAAGTCATAATGCTTGCTTTGAGGCTCCAGAATAATAAAATTAAAAAAAAAAAATCACTGGTTATCATGCTTACGGGCACACACACCTGGGTGTGTTCCGTGAACACAAATTTTCCATTTTTAATACCAAACAATCCGACGCTTCACCTGGGGCTGCCAAGCGGTTCGTAGAAGAGAGAGAACGTTTAGTGCAGTCAGGGTCAGCCTTTCTCGACGTCCCGCTTGTGCAAGTTTCTCACGATTCCCGGCCGAACGGCGGAGCGCGAGGCTCGCACCCCGTCGGGGGCGCCGGCGGGGCCGCAGCTCAGTCCCTGGCGTCGGCGCTCGCGTCCGTGCTGCCGTCGGCCGCCGGCTCGTCCTCCAGCTTCACCGCGAAGAGCGGGCTGGCGCCCGCGCCCGGCGCGCCCTCGTCCGGGTCCTGCAGCAGCTCGTCGTCCTTGTAGTCGGCCACGTCCACCTCCAGGCCCGCGTGGTCCTTCAGCCGGCCGTGGTGCTTGAGGTGGTAGCGCTGGTTCTGGAAGAACTTGATGACGGTGTGCTGCGGCAGGTCCAGCTGCGCCGACAGCGTCTGGATGGCCTCCTCGTCCGGGTGCAGCCCCACGTCCTGCATGAAGCTCTGCAGGATGCCCAGCGCCTCCACTGAGATCTTGGTCCGCGGCCGCGCCTTTGGCCGGCTCTCATCCTCCGCCTCGGCCGGCGCCGCAGCGGGCGGCTGCCGCGCGGGGAGCCGGGGCCCGGCCGGGGGCGGCGGCGCCTGTGCCGGGGTGGGGGCCGGCGCGGGCTGCGGCTGCGGGGGTGCCTGCGGCGGCTGCGGGGAGACAGCGGCACAGGGTCAGCGGTGCAGCACGTGCCCGGCCCCGCGCGTGCGTGGTCACCGCGCGTGCCCGGCCCCTCGCGTGCGTGGGCACTGCGCGTGTGTGGTCACTGCGCGTGCCCGGCCCCTCGCGTGTGTGGGCACTGCGCGTGCCCGGCCCTGCACGTGCCCGGCCCTGCACGTGCCCGGCCCCTCGCGTGCGTGGGCACTGCGCGTGCCCGGCCCTGCACGTGCCCGGCCCCTCGCGTGTGTGGTCACTGCGCGTGCCCGGCCCCTCGTGTGCGTGGGCACTGCGCGTGCCCGGCCCCTCGCGTGCGTGGGCACTGCGCATGTGGCCTCGCACGCGCGGCGCACAAGCGCCGGGAAGGAGCAAGCACGTGACCTGCCGGGCTCGGAATGTGGGGAACGCATGCCGGACAGAAACGCAGGCCAGCTGAACGGCCCACAGCAGCGGGAAGAAGGTCAGAAGGATCGCTAGGAAGGGAGGATCGTGGAGGGCCTGGGTGGCTCCAGGGCTTCCTCGTCAGAGGTCAGGCTGGCTCACTTACACGGCTGAAACTCAGCACTCTGAAAGTGTGAGCCACGTTCACCAGGAGGATATGCCTCCGAGGTGAAGATAGCGCACTGTGATGTCGGTAATTAATAAAGATTTAAAATGAAGACGGAGAAGTTAAGTGTGCCAAAGGCAGTTTAGGAAGGTGAGCTGTGGACACACTGGGAAGGAAATGTGTTTCGTCCCATTGCAGCAGATGGCTAAAACGTGGCCCTGGCCTACAAGGTCTTATGTTCCAAATAAAATGGGGAAGCCTGTGCTCTTCTGCAGCATTCAAAGAGAAAGCAGCTCAGTCATGTCCTACTCTTTGAGAACCCATGGACTATAGAGTCCGTGGAATTCTCCAGGCCAGAGTACTGGAGTGGGCAGCCTTTCCCTTCTCCAGGGGATCGTCCCTATGAAGGGATCGAACCCAGGTCTCCTGCATTGTAGGCGGATTCTTAGCTCTTGTGAATCCAAAGAGTTTCTGAGATTCTCATGTTTGTGAATTTCCTACCAGACAGTTTCAATCTAACAGACACACATTTCTTACCGAATTGCACTGGGCTGACACTGCAAGATTTTTTCTTAGCGAAAAATAAAGGCTTCATTCACCCCGCAATGGCTAGTAAATTGTTCTGTCTATACTAAGCTCAGATGTAATCAGGACTTAAATTTAGTGTATATAGACACTTTTTCATAATTAGTATCTGTGCTGTAATTTTCCATACACAATTATACATAAATTTGTGACACACACACACACATACACTCCAGCTCCAGGATTCTTATCAACAAAGGAAATCAACCTAAGGAAGCCTGAAATATTAGAACGTTTATACTGTGCCCTAAGCATTTCTTTAATCCCCCTAAGAAGCAATTTTATTAAAAACAATTTACATTTTCAAACAAGTACTATTTTTTTTTTACTTATCTTTTTTTGTTTTTGCTAAACAGTACATTTTTCAGGCTTTCATGATTATTTTAGTGCTTGATATCCTAAGGGATTCTCTTTCTCAATTTATCTTTAATGTATACTCAAGGATTCTTCTTCTTAGTGGATGGATAACCCAATTTTTGTTGTGTGTGTGTATCACTACTCTGTCCCCTACCCTGTGCCCCCACAGACACAGCAGTACCAAGAAATAATATGCAGGTGGTTCAACAAAGAGAGTGCAGAATCCTAAGACTTGGGAAAGCAATGGCATTCTCCCTTAAAGGGGAAAACTAGAAGCATCCCGTTGGATGTAACAGAAGTAATTAGTACAGCTCAAGTTCAACTTCACAAGCAACTGAGGTCAACAACTAGCTATAGGTCCAGACCTTCCCCGTCTAAATGAACTGGAGATGAATTTAGTGGATCCACTCAGTGGATGAACAGACAGGTCCCAGGTCTTGGGAGGGAGTCATTTGGGTGAGTCTGAGGCTGACCCTGCGGGCGCAGTGTATTTGGCCAACACCACTGTTAGCGTGGCCTTTCCAAGGCTGTGCATCCTGCCCAGGGAGCAGGTCTTGGCACCAGCCTTCTGTATGCCCCCTCTGACTGGCTAACTTGTGCCTGCTCACCTGTGGGGCAGTACCAGCCACAGGGCCGGACGCCTCTAGACTCTCCTTGCCCAAGGGTGTTGGGAGAGGGGCTCTGAGGGAAGACAGACAGACCTCCTGACTCCCCCCTAAGCTGTGCTCCCCGAGCCGGCGGGGACAGAGCTAGAGTGAAGGGAGGGTTGGGGGTCGGAAGCCAGATGCCAATTTGGTTCTCCTCCACTCCTCTCTCTGGGACAGAATCTAAGGCATACAACTGCGACCCTACAAATTTCCTCTGCAGGAACGCCAGTCCTGCCTCTCCTTGGGGACAGGGTCGGTGTTCATTAAAAAATAGGTGGCGTGTCTAAAAATGCAAATTTTGCTGCAACACAGAAGACCTGGGTTCGATTCCTGGGTCGGGAAGATCCCCTGGAGAAGGGATAGGCTACCCACTCCAGTATTCTTGGGCTTCCCTTGTGGCTCAGCTGGTAAAGAATCTGCCTGCAATGAGAGAGACCTGGGTTTGATCCCTGGGTTGGGAAGATCCCCTGGAGAAGGGAAAGGCTACTCACTCTAGTATTCCAGCCTGGAGAATTCCATGGACTGTATAGTCTATGATGGGGTCGCAGAGAGTTGGACACAACTGAGTGACTTTCAGTATGACAAAACAGATTCTTAAACTCTTACAGTTTTAACGAAGACTGGCTAGCCATAGAAGTGTGGAAGTGGGGCGTGGAGAGGAACACAGCACACATGTTGGAAAACCCAGGTCCTCTTTTGGCCCCCCACCGAGATGGCAGGGTATTGTTCTCTCTTGCTCAGAAGCCTATGTTGACTGGCGAAAAGAAGAGAAGGGCCCCTTTCCCTGCTACGCTGAAGCTCTGTTTACCCAGGGCTCTACTGCANCCTCTTTTGGCCCCCCACCGAGATGGCAGGGTATTGTTCTCTCTTGCTCAGAAGCCTATGTTGACTGGCGAAAAGAAGAGAAGGGCCCCTTTCCCTGCTACGCTGAAGCTCTGTTTACCCAGGGCTCTACTGCAGCGGCCGCGGTACACGAACCTGAATCTGCTCGGCGGGCACGTGGATGACGTGCGGTGGCCGGTCGCCGTGGTGATGCACCGCGTTGCTCTCCTGTTCGTAGATGGCGTCGCGTTCCGGCTGCGGGAGGCTGAGGAACCTTCGGATCATGGAGAGATTCTCCCACAGGGTCCTGTTTTCTGGAGAAGGGTCTTCTTTCCAGCGTAACAGCTCGCACAGCCACCCCTTAGAGACAAGGGCGTTAGCAGGTCAGTTGAGGTTCAAGAGGGGGTGGGTGGGGAGCTGACCCTTCCCATTTAGGAAGTAAAAAGGAAGGACGCTGTGCAGTTAACTTTCCCCCAGCTCAAAACACTCCAATCTGCTTAAAAATTTTTTTTCAACCTGTTAAAAGAGAATAGGTGTGGTTGTCAAAGAGGGGCAGAATCTGTTTTTTAATACACAATTCATATTTGCATCTTAAAGGAGGGCCCTGTTTTTCAGACTCCAAAGGCAAGAGCCATTTACCCTGGACTCTGCATAATGTGCCCAAGGAGAAAGCAAGGCTGAGTGTGCGCAGGTTCTGAGGACAGTATTAACAAAGGGCTGCGACAGCTTTTTAGAATAATTTTCCTAAAAGGATTCCCTAAGTTTATGGTGTTTGCATTAAAAAGGCAGCTCTGTGAATATCTGTGTGTCGATGTATGTGTGTCTGTGCAGAAAAGGGAGAGAAAGGATGTGTGCAGTTGTGTGAGCATGAATGTTGGCCAAGGTAAGGCTTTATGTTAGAATGAGCATTAGAAGAATTCTCCAGTAGAGAACTTTCCAGAAAGAGACCTCAGAGCCCTGCCTGCTGTGTGCACACACGGTGCATCAGGGAGGCTCTGTGATAGGATCGCTGGGCCGAGGGAGACGATGTCCACTGAGCGCCAAGACTTGGACTGCTCTGCTGCGCTCCAAGGCCCACTTTCTGAGCCTGACATGCTCGCTCCTGACCCGAGTGGGCAGGCGTGAGGTAGTGGGGCCGATACGTACACATAAGTAACACTACGTATAGAACAGGCTGGCTGACGCAGACCTGTGGTAGAGCACCGGGGACTCGACTCGGTGCTCTCTGGTGACCTGAACGGGAGTAAGTTCAGTCGCTCAGTCATGTCCGACTGTTTGTGACCCCATGGACCGCAGCACGCCAGGCCTCCCTGTCCATCACCCAACTCCCAGAGNGGCGGGGCCGCAGCTCAGTCCCTGGCGTCGGCGCTCGCGTCCGTGCTGCCGTCGGCCGCCGGCTCGTCCTCCAGCTTCACCGCGAAGAGCGGGCTGGCGCCCGCGCCCGGCGCGCCCTCGTCCGGGTCCTGCAGCAGCTCGTCGTCCTTGTAGTCGGCCACGTCCACCTCCAGGCCCGCGTGGTCCTTCAGCCGGCCGTGGTGCTTGAGGTGGTAGCGCTGGTTCTGGAAGAACTTGATGACGGTGTGCTGCGGCAGGTCCAGCTGCGCCGACAGCGTCTGGATGGCCTCCTCGTCCGGGTGCAGCCCCACGTCCTGCATGAAGCTCTGCAGGATGCCCAGCGCCTCCACTGAGATCTTGGTCCGCGGCCGCGCCTTTGGCCGGCTCTCATCCTCCGCCTCGGCCGGCGCCGCAGCGGGCGGCTGCCGCGCGGGGAGCCGGGGCCCGGCCGGGGGCGGCGGCGCCTGTGCCGGGGTGGGGGCCGGCGCGGGCTGCGGCTGCGGGGGTGCCTGCGGCGGCTGCGGGGAGACAGCGGCACAGGGTCAGCGGTGCAGCACGTGCCCGGCCCCGCGCGTGCGTGGTCACCGCGCGTGCCCGGCCCCTCGCGTGCGTGGGCACTGCGCGTGTGTGGTCACTGCGCGTGCCCGGCCCCTCGCGTGTGTGGGCACTGCGCGTGCCCGGCCCTGCACGTGCCCGGCCCTGCACGTGCCCGGCCCCTCGCGTGCGTGGGCACTGCGCGTGCCCGGCCCTGCACGTGCCCGGCCCCTCGCGTGTGTGGTCACTGCGCGTGCCCGGCCCCTCGTGTGCGTGGGCACTGCGCGTGCCCGGCCCCTCGCGTGCGTGGGCACTGCGCATGTGGCCTCGCACGCGCGGCGCACAAGCGCCGGGAAGGAGCAAGCACGTGACCTGCCGGGCTCGGAATGTGGGGAACGCATGCCGGACAGAAACGCAGGCCAGCTGAACGGCCCACAGCAGCGGGAAGAAGGTCAGAAGGATCGCTAGGAAGGGAGGATCGTGGAGGGCCTGGGTGGCTCCAGGGCTTCCTCGTCAGAGGTCAGGCTGGCTCACTTACACGGCTGAAACTCAGCACTCTGAAAGTGTGAGCCACGTTCACCAGGAGGATATGCCTCCGAGGTGAAGATAGCGCACTGTGATGTCGGTAATTAATAAAGATTTAAAATGAAGACGGAGAAGTTATGTGTGCCAAAGGCAGTTTAGGAAGGTGAGCTGTGGACACACTGGGAAGGAAATGTGTTTCGTCCCATTGCAGCAGATGGCTAAAACGTGGCCCTGGCCTACAAGGTCTTATGTTCCAAATAAAATGGGGAAGCCTGTGCTCTTCTGCAGCATTCAAAGAGAAAGCAGCTCAGTCATGTCCTACTCTTTGAGAACCCATGGACTATAGAGTCCGTGGAATTCTCCAGGCCAGAATACTGGAGTGGGCAGCCTTTCCCTTCTCCAGGGGATCGTCCCTATGAAGGGATCGAACCCAGGTCTCCTGCATTGTAGGCGGATTCTTAGCTCTTGTGAATCCAAAGAGTTTCTGAGATTCTCATGTTTGTGAATTTCCTACCAGACAGTTTCAATCTAACAGACACACATTTCTTACCGAATTGCACTGGGCTGACACTGCAAGATTTTTTCTTAGCGAAAAATAAAGGCTTCATTCACCCCACAACGGCTAGTAAATTGTTCTGTCTATACTAAGCTCAGATGTAATCAGGACTTAAATTTAGTGTATATAGACACTTTTTCATAATTAGTATCTGTGCTGTAATTTTCCATACACAATTATACATAAATTTGTGACACACACACACACATACACTCCAGCTCCAGGATTCTTATCAACAAAGGAAATCAACCTAAGGAAGCCTGAAATATTAGAACGTTTATACTGTGCCCTAAGCATTTCTTTAATCCCCCTAAGAAGCAATTTTATTAAAAACAATTTACATTTTCAAACAAGTACTATTTTTTTTTTTACTTATCTTTTTTTGTTTTTGCTAAACAGTACATTTTTCAGGCTTTCATGATTATTTTAGTGCTTGATATCCTAAGGGATTCTCTTTCTCAATTTATCTTTAATGTATACTCAAGGATTCTTCTTCTTAGTGGATGGATAACCCAATTTTTGTTGTGTGTGTGTATCACTACTCTGTCCCCTACCCTGTGCCCCCACAGACACAGCAGTACCAAGAAATAATATGCAGGTGGTTCAACAAAGAGAGTGCAGAATCCTAAGACTTGGGAAAGCAATGGCATTCTCCCTTAAAGGGGAAAACTAGAAGCATCCCGTTGGATGTAACAGAAGTAATTAGTACAGCTCAAGTTCAACTTCACAAGCAACTGAGGTCAACAACTAGCTATAGGTCCAGACCTTCCCCGTCTAAATGAACTGGAGATGAATTTAGTGGATCCACTCAGTGGATGAACAGACAGGTCCCAGGTCTTGGGAGGGAGTCATTTGGGTGAGTCTGAGGCTGACCCTGCGGGCGCAGTGTATTTGGCCAACACCACTGTTAGCGTGGCCTTTCCAAGGCTGTGCATCCTGCCCAGGGAGCAGGTCTTGGCACCAGCCTTCTGTATGCCCCCTCTGACTGGCTAACTTGTGCCTGCTCACCTGTGGGGCAGTACCAGCCACAGGGCCGGACGCCTCTAGACTCTCCTTGCCCAAGGGTGTTGGGAGAGGGGCTCTGAGGGAAGACAGACAGACCTCCTGACTCCCCCCTAAGCTGTGCTCCCCGAGCCGGCGGGGACAGAGCTAGAGTGAAGGGAGGGTTGGGGGTCGGAAGCCAGATGCCAATTTGGTTCTCCTCCACTCCTCTCTCTGGGACAGAATCTAAGGCATACAACTGCGACCCTACAAATTTCCTCTGCAGGAACGCCAGTCCTGCCTCTCCTTGGGGACAGGGTCGGTGTTCATTAAAAAATAGGTGGCGTGTCTAAAAATGCAAATTTTGCTGCAACACAGAAGACCTGGGTTCGATTCCTGGGTCGGGAAGATCCCCTGGAGAAGGGATAGGCTACCCACTCCAGTATTCTTGGGCTTCCCTTGTGGCTCAGCTGGTAAAGAATCTGCCTGCAATGAGAGAGACCTGGGTTTGATCCCTGGGTTGGGAAGATCCCCTGGAGAAGGGAAAGGCTACTCACTCTAGTATTCCAGCCTGGAGAATTCCATGGACTGTATAGTCTATGATGGGGTCGCAGAGAGTTGGACACAACTGAGTGACTTTCAGTATGACAAAACAGATTCTTAAACTCTTACAGTTTTAACGAAGACTGGCTAGCCATAGAAGTGTGGAAGTGGGGCGTGGAGAGGAACACAGCACACATGTTGGAAAACCCAGGTCCTCTTTTGGCCCCCCACCGAGATGGCAGGGTATTGTTCTCTCTTGCTCAGAAGCCTATGTTGACTGGCGAAAAGAAGAGAAGGGCCCCTTTCCCTGCTACGCTGAAGCTCTGTTTACCCAGGGCTCTACTGCAGCGGCCGCGGTACACGAACCTGAATCTGCTCGGCGGGCACGTGGATGACGTGCGGCGGCCGGTCGCCGTGGTGATGCACCGCGTTGCTCTCCTGTTCGTAGATGGCGTCGCGTTCCGGCTGCGGGAGGCTGAGGAACCTTCGGATCATGGAGAGATTCTCCCACAGGGTCCTGTTTTCTGGAGAAGGGTCTTCTTTCCAGCGTAACAGCTCGCACAGCCACCCCTTAGAGACAAGGGCGTTAGCAGGTCAGTTGAGGTTCAAGAGGGGGTGGGTGGGGAGCTGACCCTTCCCATTTAGGAAGTAAAAAGGAAGGACGCTGTGCAGTTAACTTTCCCCCAGCTCAAAACACTCCAATCTGCTTTAAAAATTTTTTTCAACCTGTTAAAAGAGAATAGGTGTGGTTGTCAAAGAGGGGCAGAATCTGTTTTTTAATACACAATTCATATTTGCATCTTAAAGGAGGGCCCTGTTTTTCAGACTCCAAAGGCAAGAGCCATTTACCCTGGACTCTGCCTAATGTGCCCAAGGAGAAAGCAAGGCTGAGTGTGCGCAGGTTCTGAGGACAGTATTAACAAAGGGCTGCGACAGCTTTTTAGAATAATTTTCCTAAAAGGATTCCCTAAGTTTATGGTGTTTGCATTAAAAAGGCAGCTCTGTGAATATCTGTGTGTCGATGTATGTGTGTCTGTGCAGAAAAGGGAGAGAAAGGATGTGTGCAGTTGTGTGAGCATGAATGTTGGCCAAGGTAAGGCTTTATGTTAGAATGAGCATTAGAAGAATTCTCCAGTAGAGAACTTTCCAGAAAGAGACCTCAGAGCCCTGCCTGCTGTGTGCACACACGGTGCATCAGGGAGGCTCTGTGATAGGATCGCTGGGCCGAGGGAGACGATGTCCACTGAGCGCCAAGACTTGGACTGCTCTGCTGCGCTCCAAGGCCCACTTTCTGAGCCTGACATGCTCGCTCCTGACCCGAGTGGGCGGGCGTGAGGTAGTGGGGCCGATACGTACACATAAGTAACACTACGTATAGAACAGGCTGGCTGACGCAGACCTGTGGTAGAGCACCGGGGACTCGACTCGGTGCTCTCTGGTGACCTGAACGGGAGTAAGTTCAGTCGCTCAGTCATGTCCGACTGTTTGTGACCCCATGGACCGCAGCACGCCAGGCCTCCCTGTCCATCACCCAACTCCCAGAGTTTACTCAAACTCATGTCTAGGTTGGTCATAACTTTCCTTCCAAGGAGTAAGCGTCTTTTAATTCCATCCAACCATCTCATCCTATGTCATCCCCTTCTCCTCTTGCCCCCAATCTTTCCTAGCATCAGGGTCTTTTCCAATGAGTCAGCTCTTTGCATGAGGTGGCCAAAGTATTGGCGTTTCAGCTTCAACATGAGTCCTTCCAATGAACACCCAGGACTGATCTCCTTTAGGATGGTCTAGTTGGATCTCCTTGCAGTCCAAGGGACTCTCAAGAGTCTTCTCCAACATCCCAGTTCAAAAGCATCAATTCTTCTGAACTCAGCTTTCTTTATGGTCCGACCCTCACATCCATACATGACCCCTGGAAAAACCATAGCCTTGACTAGATGGACCTTTATTGACAAAGTAATGTCTCTGCTTTTTAATCTGCTGTCTAGGTATCTGGTCCCATCCCTTCATGGGAAATAGATGGGGAAACAGTAGCTGACTTTATTTTGGGGGGCTCCAAAATCACTGCAGATGTTGACTGCAGCCATGGAATTAAAAGACACTTACTTCTTGGAAGGAAAGTTATGACCAATCTAGACAGCATATTTAAAAAGACCCAAATGGGAAGGAAATCCAAAAACAAGGCGGGGGGTATATGTGTGCACAGAGCTGATTCACTGCTGCACAGCGGAAACTAACAACACCGTGAAGCAACTACGCTGCATCACAACTAAAAGAAAAAAACGAGCTTTCAGCAGAGTGGACAGTCTCCCATTCTCTAGCCATCACCTCAGCCCTTCACTGAGCAGCAGGGCACGGAGGCGGAGGGAAGGGGTCTCGCCTGCGGCCGCTCCAGGCTGTCAGCTCGTAACCACGCTCTAGAGAAACGTCTGCACGCCAGCTCACTGGCCAGCTCACAGGAGGACGCCCGGCTGCTCTCTGCTTCCTCCTGGTCCCTCTCCCCAGACGGCCGGTGGCAGGCTGGCCTGCCCTCCTGCCCACGGAACCACGTCCTCTACCCTCGGCTCTCCAGAGGTGCCCCTCCCCGGCCTGCCCGCCGCGGGCCCCATCAACACAGGCTTTTCCTGGGACACGTTTTTCCTGGACTTGCCTCCACGTTCTTATCCTCCGGAACTCCTGCCGGGTCCCTCACCAGATCAGGAGCCTCGGATTCCTTAACTTAGCCTCTGCTTTAGGGAAGCTGAGCTAAAACAACGGGGCTCCTTGGAAACTAGTTGGATGGGAATGCAAAGAAGACAGGTTAGTATTTGACTTTCAGAACTCGCCAAGGGGAGTTGCCTCTTTAAATGACGCTAGGGTGAGATCAGGACATGGCATGACTTTGCTTTCTTTTCCACCGTGAACCACTGGAGAGACTCTCTTCTAACTGGAATACACAGTGGGAACAGGCAAGGCCTACTTTCCCCAAAATGGCCTGACAGATGTTAAAAGAATAGATGGAGACGGATACGCTAGCTTCCCAAGACGCACAACCACCCAGCCAAGGGGAAACCCATGAGATCTACGAACCCTAACTGAAGCGCAGAGGCCTTTGCTTCTCCATGCCACACATCATTTAAACACGCATGTACCTAGGGCACGCATGCAACTGTGCACTCAGCTGATGCCACCAAGTGCATGATTCCAGGTTAACAGAACAGGCGGTAAACTGAAGGGTGACCAGAAAGAATATTAGCTCAACAAAAAATAACCACGATGACGGTGTCACTGAGCATCTCTTCTAACCATGGCAGGTCTCTGCTCTTTCCAGAATCAGAACACAGGTCACATTTCGCTCTTACCTATGAACGCAATGTTAACTACAATTTGAATAACTGATACATTTGAGACCCACTTGCATAGGGTGCGCTAGAGATGTTTGTTTAGCTCCTACTGACAAATATTTGCTATCTGGATTGAGCCATGAAAATATTTTATACTTTTCTACATCAAAGTTATATCGCTTTATTCTTCACTTCTATATTTTGATCCAAGGCAGGTTTTAGATCCATCTGCCTGAAGGCTTGATTATTAACTCTGGTTAAGATTACACCCTGCCCACTCCTCGTCTCCTCTTTAGCTGTGGCAATTGACAGGCCCCAGTGCCTAAACACAGAAAACCACTACAATTTTATTTACCTTTAAGAGATGCTAGAAGGTTCATCAAGAACATATTCTTTTTTTCTTTACTTAGCGAGAATTATACTCTTGTAATAAGGGCTTAACACTGAGCATCTAAGTCTTCTTTTGCTTTTGTTTTTTTAGAAATAAATGCTTGTAACCAAAAATTGCTAAAAGGTAAATTAAGAACAATTCACGTGAGAAAATCTTCTTGAAGAAAGCTGAAGCACTCCAATAATTTTTTGAATCCTTTTAGAAACTTTTTAAAGTAATGCAGAGATCAGTTAGCACTTGGATATATGTAGGGGGGAAAAAAAAAATGTGGATCACAGATGTTCTTTGGAAAAGAAAATCATTACTTCTTTTAAAATGGCTAATAATGATAGCTAATTCCCAAACAATCACACTCATGCTGGTTTCACAAATATTTCAGAAAAAGAGCCTTGACTCATTCAACAAATATTTTGCTCATATTGTCACTTCTGTGTCTCTATACTTATGAGACAGATTCTTATTTTTATTAATTGCCCATGACTAACATAACATTCCCAGTAGTTTGCTATTAACCTCTGCCCTTAAATAATACTTCCAATTCCTTATCTAAAAATAATGTGATGAATTATAAATCTGAAGCATGTCTCTGCTAGCCTTTCAAGTGACATGATGATTTTAAGAGACTGAAATCAGATGCTTCTTAGAAAAATATTTAACGGTGCAGCTGGGAACCGTCATTTCTGCAAGGGTATTCCAAAAAAAAAAAAAAATGCGGGGAAGGGCAGTGCACGCTTTTGATGCGTGTCGCTCGCAACAAATAAGGGAAAACAGATGTCCTGACAGGCTAGTTCTCTGTCAGCAGAGAAATCAGCTGGCTCATTCCCAGTTTACACCGGCAAAAAGAAGATTAATTTACTATGACTCCCTCAATCCGATCGATCGAGACGACGACAGTAATCTGGTCTACGTTTTGCAGGAAGTGACGGGAAGCACCGAACGCTTTCTGATTCCCCAATACCTGTTCCGAGGCCACTTTTCCATAAATGATGCTGTTTGAGCAAATAAACTTGGGAAGACAATGTATGTCAGAATATAGGTAATATGTGGCAAATAAAAATAATGATTTCCCTAAGTACCATATTGGTTTACTGGGTGGAGGAGAGATGGTGAATAAAACCCAAGCACTTTGCTGCAAAATGTGAACATAATTACGTTTTAAGCCAGGTCTCCGGGACTTGAAATACTGTAAGAGGGGTAGTGAAGTGCTGCGACAAGTTAGATCACAACTGTTCTGAACAGTAGAAAAGACAGGAGACCAGCAGCCTTAAAACAATGAGACCGATCTATTCTCAGAAAACTAAAATGGCACAAGGAACAGCCTAGACTTTAAATGTAGAAAATTTGCCAAGCAACATTACACTGCATGTGAAGAGGGCAAAATATAAACAGCACCACATGTAAATAAATTAATCAAACTTTCAGGATGTTCCTGCTTTTCAAACTGACAAAGTTTAATTTGACACCTTCTGTTCTAAACCCTTTGTTTCTATTCAAAATCACGCCTTGAGCTGTTGCTATCAATCACAGCACTCCCCCTATTACTTAAAAAAACTGGCATGGACCCTGAACAAGCTGAAAATGCCATGCAGATGAATTCTGAGATAATATGTTCAAACCTGTTACATACAACACAAATCCTGTAAAGTTATGTATTGTAAACCTACATTTATTGAGAACTAAAAGTCTTNTAACGAAGACTGGCTAGCCATAGAAGTGTGGAAGTGGGGCGTGGAGAGGAACACAGCACACATGTTGGAAAACCCAGGTCCTCTTTTGGCCCCCCACCGAGATGGCAGGGTATTGTTCTCTCTTGCTCAGAAGCCTATGTTGACTGGCGAAAAGAAGAGAAGGGCCCCTTTCCCTGCTACGCTGAAGCTCTGTTTACCCAGGGCTCTACTGCAGCGGCCGCGGTACACGAACCTGAATCTGCTCGGCGGGCACGTGGATGACGTGCGGTGGCCGGTCGCCGTGGTGATGCACCGCGTTGCTCTCCTGTTCGTAGATGGCGTCGCGTTCCGGCTGCGGGAGGCTGAGGAACCTTCGGATCATGGAGAGATTCTCCCACAGGGTCCTGTTTTCTGGAGAAGGGTCTTCTTTCCAGCGTAACAGCTCGCACAGCCACCCCTTAGAGACAAGGGCGTTAGCAGGTCAGTTGAGGTTCAAGAGGGGGTGGGTGGGGAGCTGACCCTTCCCATTTAGGAAGTAAAAAGGAAGGACGCTGTGCAGTTAACTTTCCCCCAGCTCAAAACACTCCAATCTGCTTTAAAAATTTTTTTCAACCTGTTAAAAGAGAATAGGTGTGGTTGTCAAAGAGGGGCAGAATCTGTTTTTTAATACACAATTCATATTTGCATCTTAAAGGAGGGCCCTGTTTTTCAGACTCCAAAGGCAAGAGCCATTTACCCTGGACTCTGCATAATGTGCCCAAGGAGAAAGCAAGGCTGAGTGTGCGGAGGTTCTGAGGACAGTATTAACAAAGGGCTGCGACAGCTTTTTAGAATAATTTTCCTAAAAGGATTCCCTAAGTTTATGGTGTTTGCATTAAAAAGGCAGCTCTGTGAATATCTGTGTGTCGATGTATGTGTGTCTGTGCAGAAAAGGGAGAGAAAGGATGTGTGCAGTTGTGTGAGCATGAATGTTGGCCAAGGTAAGGCTTTATGTTAGAATGAGCATTAGAAGAATTCTCCAGTAGAGAACTTTCCAGAAAGAGACCTCAGAGCCCTGCCTGCTGTGTGCACACACGGTGCATCAGGGAGGCACTGTGATAGGATCGCTGGGCCGAGGGAGACGATGTCCACTGAGCGCCGAGACCTGGACTGCTCTGCTGCGCTCCAAGGCCCACTTTCTGAGCCTGACATGCTCGCTCCTGACCCGAGTGGGCGGGCGTGAGGTAGTGGGGCCGATACGTACACATAAGTAACACTACGTATAGAACAGGCTGGCTGACACAGACCTGCGGTAGAGCACCGGGGACTCGACTCGGTGCTCTCTGGTGACCTGAACGGGAGTAAGTTCAGTCGCTCAGTCGTGTCCGACTGTTTGTGACCCCATGGACCGCAGCACGCCAGGCCTCCCTGTCTCTCACCCAACTCCCAGAGTTTACTCAAACTCATGTCTAGGTTGGTCATAACTTTCCTTCCAAGGAGTAAGCGTCTTTTAATTCCATCCAACCATCTCATCCTATGTCATCCCCTTCTCCTCTTGCCCCCAATCTTTCCTAGCATCAGGGTCTTTTCCAATGAGTCAGCTCTTTGCATGAGGTGGCCAAAGTATTGGCGTTTCAGCTTCAACATCAGTCCTTCCAATGAACACCCAGGACTGATCTCCTTTAGGATGGTCTGGTTGGATCTCCTTGCAGTCCAAGGGACTCTCAAGAGTCTTCTCCAACATCCCAGTTCAAAAGCATCAATTCTGCACTCAGCTTTCTTTATGGTCCAACTCTCACATCCATACATGACCCCTGGAAAAACCATAGCCTTGACTAGATGGACCTTTATTGACAAAGTAATGTCTCTGCTTTTTAATCTGCTGTCTAGGTATTCGGTCCCATCCCTTCATGGGAAATAGATGGGGAAACAGTGGCTGACTTTATTTGGGGGGGCTCCAAAATCACTGCAGATGGTGACTGCAGCCATGGAATTAAAAGACACTTACTTCTTGGAAGGAAAGTTATGACCAATCTAGACAGCATATTTAAAAAGACCCAAATGGGAAGGAAATCCAAAAACAAGGCGGGGGGCATATGTGTGCACAGAGCTGATTCACTGCTGCACAGCGGAAACTAACAACACCGTGAAGCAACTACGCTGCATCACAACTAAAAGAAAAAAACGAGCTTTCAGCAGAGTGGACAGTCTCCCGTTCTCTAGCCATCATCTCAGCCCTTCACTGAGCAGCAGGGCGCGGAGGCGGAGGGAAGGGGGTCTCGCCCGCGGCCGCTCCAGGCTGTCAGCTCGTAACCACGCTCTAGAGAAACGTCTGCATGCCAGCTCACTGGCCAGCTCACCGGAGGACGCCCGGCTGCTCACTGCTTCCTCCTGGTCCTTCTCCCCAGACGGCCGGTGGCAGGCTGGCCTGCCCTCCTGCCCACGGAACCACGCCCTCTACCCTCGGCTCTCCAGAGGTGCCCCTCCCCGGCCTGCCCGCCGCGGGCCCCGTCAACACAGGCTTTTCCTGGGCCACGTTTTTCCTGGACTTGCCTCCACGTTCTTATCCTCCGGAACTCCTGCCGGGTCCCTCACCAGATCAGGAGCCTCGGATTCCTTAACTTAGCCTCTGCTTTAGGGAAGCTGAGCTAAAACAACGGGGCTCCTTGGAAACTAGTTGGATGGGAATGCAAAGAAGACAGGTTAGTATTTGACTTTCAGAACTGGCCAAGGGGAGTTGCCTCTTTAAATGACGCTAGGGTGAGATCAGGACATGGCATGACTTTGCTTTCTTTTCCACCGTGAACCACTGGAGAGACTCTCTTCTAACTGGAATACACAGTGGGAACAGGCAAGGCCTACTTTCCCCAAAATGGCCTGACAGATGTTAAAAGAATAGATGGAGACAGATACGCTAGCTTCCGAAGACGCACAACCACCCAGCCAAGGGGAAACCCCACGAGATCTACGAACCCTAACTGAAGCGCAGAGGCCTTTGCTTCTCCATGCCACACATCATTTAAACACGCATGTACCTAGGGCACGCATGCAACTGTGCACTCAGCTGATGCCACCGAGTGCATGATTCCAGGTTAACAGAACAGGCGGTAAACTGAAGGGTGACCAGAAAGAATATTAGCTCAACAAAAAATAACCACGATGACGGTGTCACTGAACATCTCTTCTAACCATGGCAGGTCTCTGCTCTTTCCAGAATCAGAACACAGGTCACATTTCGCTCTTACCTATGAACGCAATGTTAACTACAATTTGAATAACTGATACATTTGAGACCCACTTGCATAGGGTGCGCTAGAGATGTTTGTTTAGCTCCTACTGACAAATATTTGCTATCTGGATTGAGCCATGAAAATATTTTATACTTTTCTACATCAAAGTTATATCGCTTTATTCTTCACTTCTATATTTTGATCCAAGGCAGGTTTTAGATCCATCTGCCTGAAGGCTTGATTATTAACTCTGGTTAAGATTACACCCTGCCCACTCCTCGTCTCCTCTTTAGCTGTGGCAATTGACAGGCCCCAGTGCCTAAACACAGAAAACCACTACAATTTTATTTACCTTTAAGAGATGCTAGAAGGTTCATCAAGAACATATTCTTTTTTTCTTTACTTAGCGAGAATTATACTCTTGTAATAAGGGCTTAACACTGAGCATCTAAGTCTTCTTTTGCTTTTGTTTTTTTAGAAATAAATGCTTGTAACCAAAAATTGCTAAAAGGTAAATTAAGAACAATTCACGTGAGAAAATCTTCTTGAAGAAAGCTGAAGCACTCCAATAATTTTTTGAATCCTTTTAGAAACTTTTTAAAGTAATGCAGAGATCAGTTAGCACTTGGATATATGTAGGGGGGGGAAAAAAAACATGTGGATCACAGATGTTCTTTGGAAAAGAAAATCATTACTTCTTTTAAAATGGCTAATAATGATAGCTAATTCCCAAACAATCACACTCATGCTGGTTTCACAAATATTTCAGAAAAAGAGCCTTGACTCATTCAACAAATATTTTGCTCATATTGTCACTTCTGTGTCTCTATACTTATGAGACAGATTCTTATTTTTATTAATTGCCCATGACTAACATAACATTCCCAGTAGTTTGCTATTAACCTCTGCCCTTAAATAATACTTCCAATTCCTTATCTAAAAATAATGTGATGAATTATAAATCTGAAGCATGTCTCTGCTAGCCTTTCAAGTGACATGATGATTTTAAGAGACTGAAATCAGATGCTTCTTAGAAAAATATTTAACGGTGCAGCTGGGAACCGTCATTTCTGCAAGGGTATTCCAAAAAAAAAAAAAAAATGCGGGGAAGGGCAGTGCACGCTTTTGATGCGTGTCGCTCGCAACAAATAAGGGAAAACAGATGTCCTGACAGGCTAGTTCTCTGTCAGCAGAGAAATCAGCTGGCTCATTCCCAGTTTACACCGGCAAAAAGAAGATTAATTTACTATGACTCCCTCAATCCGATCGATCGAGACGACGACAGTAATCTGGTCTACGTTTTGCAGGAAGTGACGGGAAGCACCGAACGCTTTCTGATTCCCCAATACCTGTTCCGAGGCCACTTTTCCATAAATGATGCTGTTTGAGCAAATAAACTTGGGAAGACAATGTATGTCAGAATATAGGTAATATGTGGCAAATAAAAATAATGATTTCCCTAAGTACCATATTGGTTTACTGGGTGGAGGAGAGATGGTGAATAAAACCCAAGCACTTTGCTGCAAAATGTGAACATAATTACGTTTTAAGCCAGGTCTCCGGGACTTGAAATACTGTAAGAGGGGTAGTGAAGTGCTGCGACAAGTTAGATCACAACTGTTCTGAACAGTAGAAAAGACAGGAGACCAGCAGCCTTAAAACAATGAGACCGATCTATTCTCAGAAAACTAAAATGGCACAAGGAACAGCCTAGACTTTAAATGTAGAAAGCTTGCCAAGCAACATTACACTGCATGTGAAGAGGGCAAAATATAAACAGCACCACATGTAAATAAATTAATCAAACTTTCAGGATGTTCCTGCTTTTCAAACTGACAAAGTTTAATTTGACACCTTCTGTTCTAAACCCTTTGTTTCTATTCAAAATCACGCCTTGAGCTGTTGCTATCAATCACAGCACTCCCCCTATTACTTAAAAAAACTGGCATGGACCCTGAACAAGCTGAAAATGCCATGCAGATGAATTCTGAGATAATATGTTCAAACCTGTTACATACAACACAAATCCTGTAAAGTTATGTATTGTAAACCTACATTTATTGAGAACTAAAAGTCTTAAATCCATCTGCCACAAAGGAAATACTGTTACGTACTTTATAGGAACCAAGAAGCATCTGTAAATGTCTTGCCACCGTAAGCAAGAAAAGGGTTCAGAAGATGCTAAACCTCAGACAGCATGAAATCAATAAGTCTTTGGACTGGTTTTGGTTTAGGGAGTCTGGAAGACATGGAAGATTTGGGGAGGGTAAGGAGGGCAAAAAAAAGGAAAAGAGAAAATGCGGAACGACTGCCAACCCAGTACTGGAAAAAGGCAAAACAAAGTCAATGTCAACACAAAGGCAATTTATCACGGTCCATGAAACCCACGACTGTATGCTCATTTCAAAGGAAAAATTAGCAGGTCTGAACTCAGTATTCTAATGATGTGCTCTACTGACAGAATCTTGTTGCACCACACTGAAATAAAAATCCTGGCACCTTCATCTCTCAGCTGCTAATTTCCACCCAAACTCAGTCTCTGATTTCCATTCCCCTCTTTTTAGAACAGTTAATTCAAGTCAATTCCCTTCTACCATTTTAATGGGTAAGGAGTACGCAATGATTTTTCACGGAGTCAGGAAAGCAACCTCCTTTCACGAGTGAATTTACTGTACCTAGGGAGCCTCACATACATGAAAAGAGACCCCTGGCGAGGCCGGATCTGTGACAGTCAGGAGCATGGAACACAGCTAGTTTTCCAGGGGGAAAGAGACCTTCATGTTCTCTAAGGAAAAAAAGTCACTTAATACAAGGATATGTATATATTGTTGTCATGCACATATACATTTTAAACTTAAGCGCTATAAAAAGAGAAAGAAAATGACAAATAATTCTCACTGCAACCAAGAAGGAAAAATACATTAAAAAAAAAAACCAAACCAGAATGGTAATTTGTGTTCTAAAAAGGAAAACATTTTAGAGTCTGAATTTCTTCCCTCCCCGCACCCTCATCTTTTATGTGTTACTTGCAGAAGTATTTTGTTCCAATCTCTGGGGTGTACAGTATAATAATATATGATATTAAAAGAAATCAATCTAAATAGGGAGGTATTTGATACAAACATTTTAGTGGAAAGCATGAATTACCTTTTAGCAAGTAGTAGGAACAGGATTAAGTACATAATCCATTAAATAGTACTTCTCACACAAAAAAATTTCAGTATCGCAGACTAAACTACACCAGGCATTTTGAATGAGTACATTTTCACCAACAACAAACTACAAAGCTAGCAATTTATCATTCAGCAAATAATTTTCTACTTTTAAAAGAATCTGTAAGTGTTACTTATGCTAATGAAGACAGTTTTTAATCTGCCCACAAACATGCTCATAGAGGGCAATTTTTTTTCTATTTACAAAGCTGTCTATGCTGGAGGGCAATTTCCTATCAATGTTCTGTAAGGGGGGGGGTGAGTTCTAATTGTCAGAGCTACTGAATCTTTTACCCTATAAAGGCTTAAAGGTATCACAAAAGATAGAAGGTGACCAATGACGTTTTTAAACCACGCCCTGAACGTTCGAGAAGGGACATTTTCACACTTGTGACGTTTTATGTGCACCTCCTCAAAGACAGTATTGCAACACACTACCTCTTCCGCACCCTAACAGAGAAGCACAGGTCTGGGGGGCACACTCCCGCTCGCAGGCGGGAAGCCTGCGTCCTCCGTCGCACACCAGTGTCTAACTTTGTTTTGAGAACAATCATAACGCTTTGCACAGTGAGGAACAAAGGAGCAGCAAGGCAACGCAAAGCGCTCTCGATCACTTACTAGGTTAAAAGGGTGCGGTGGTGCCTTGAATACAGCAAATGCCATCATCCGGGCCATTTTTTGGTGGCAAAGTGGTATTGATCTTTCCAAATGCTGAAAAGTAACTATTTTCCAGAAGGTCGTTATTTGATTAAAGGCATTAAAGTTGAGGGCAAAGAAGCGACGCGCTGCTTCCTCCCCATTCAAATCATCACGTAATTTAATAAAAGCCATCCCATCATGTCCTGTAATAAAAACACTTATCTTAAGACATTGTTCTTTACCTAACATATTAACCTTTAAATGTTATGAAGTTCTTAAGGAGAAAAACCTTTGCTAAAGCAGATTATTCTATAATGAGAGGCCTCCACCATTAACATTGATAAAGATACATGTTCTCTATGGAATTAGCAGGAAATACATCAATCTTCTTCCCCAGCTTACCAACATCTACTTTGTGTAAAGTAAGGAGAATATCAGCGGGCACTACAAGTAACTTTTTCCTGCTAACTTCACATGGGCCTGACTCAAGAAAACACGGTCAATAAATCTGAGCAGAGACGGAGCAGTGAAGGCATTCTCCACTCTAAAAGCAGCGTTCCACGCACTGTATCCAAAGAGGGGTTTAAAAAGAAACAGGCTTAAATGGAGCATATGCATACGTGTGAGCTCAGTCGTGTCTGACTCTGTGACCCCATGGACTGTATGTAGCCTGTCTGGCTCCTCTGTCCATGGAATTTTCCAGGTAAGAATACTGGAGTGGGCTGCCGTTTCCTTCTCCAGAGGATCATCCCACCCAGGGACTGGACTGGTGTCTCTTGTGGCTCCTGCATTGGAGGCAGATTCTTTGCCACTGTGCCCCTTGGAAAGCTTGTGTGTATCCCCAGATATATTCATCTTCAGGGTGTGGTTTCTGATGCTTGTATTTTCGCTGAAAAAAAAAATCACACTGGTTTTAAAAATTATTATTATTATTCTACACTTTGAAACTGTTACTGTTTTAAACTCTCTCCAGATTCCACAGTTTATTTAAGGGACTCAGCATCTTAGCCAAAAATCTGTAGGTTTCCATACTGAATTAATAATAGATCGTAAACAACTATCCATGAATTTCTCACTTGAGTAGGTTTTTGACTCTGTCTTCAAGAGGTTAGATAAAGCTAGCAGAATTTCTGGAGGTTTGGCATTAACAAAAAGAAATGTTTCTACAATTTAGGGGAAGCTCACATTAAAATTTAGTCAATTTAGAAGGAATATTCAGAATCACTGGTAAATGATTTTTATTTTTCACTTTTGCTTAAAATTTAATTAAGCAAAAAAAAAAAAAGAAAGAAAATTACTTTTCCTCTGTGGTTTGACTGTTTACTTCCTTTTTACATTCTCAGAGGTACTGACTTGAGGAAGCATATAAATACATGTTCTTTCCTTTCCCTATAAATTGTTTGGTTCATAGCAAGAGTATCAGATAGTTTGGGCAGAGTAGATAAAAACATAGAAATGGTTCTCAATTAAAAACACTGCCAGGAAAGTTTTAAAGAATATTTTCAGGAAAAATTTGAGGAGAAAAATTAATGAAGATAAAAGTATGAAATTTTAGACAACATATTAAGCTAGCTGACAAGATAATCTCTTAATTTGACTGAAACAGAATTTCTGAATAAAGCCTTCATCTTATTTTTTTTAAGTAGATCTGGAAGATAACTAATTTAAATATTAATTTTTTCAGACTTCAAACTTGCTTTCAGGATAGTGTCTTCAAAGTTTAAACAAAAATCTGGCTTACATGTCTGATACTTCATACAGACTCTATAGAGTTTATGGTTTTCTCTCTCAATCTTGATGCATTTTAAAATATCACGTAAGTTTCAGTCATAAGGTTTGGCTCTTGCTTCACATTTATACCCCTGCCTTAAAAATCTTCCTTAAGGGAGGGGGGGATAGATTAGGAGTCTGGGATTAATGGATACACGTTGCTATATATAAAATGGGTTAGCAACAAGGACCTACTGCATAGCACTAGGAATGTGACTCAGTGTCCTGTAATAAGCCATAATAGAAAAGAATCTGAAAAAAATATATATATATAACTGAATCACTTTGGTTTATGCTTAAAACCAATTCAAAGTTGTGAATTAACTAAAACTTCAATAATAATCCAATAAAAAATAAAATACCACATCTGTTTAAAAAAAACACTTAAGTCTTTATTCTCTCCTTCTTCACATCAAGTGCCATTAAAAGACAGGAAACGTGGTATCGCCAAGGCTCCCCAAGGTTCCCACTGTAAGCCTCGTTTCAATCTTCATCTCTGTTTCTACTGTAAAGACTGTTCCTTTTCATTCTGCCCACCACCGACCTGTTGGCACTGGGGCAACTTTTCCTTGAATGATGCTCTTAGGCACCAAATAATCATTTTAAGTATGTCCCAAGGACAGGTATCTTAAATTCAGAACAAAACAGCCTTTAAGTGATCATCCCTCTTCCTCTCTTAGGAAAAAGCGTACACCAGTGACGGGAGAGCTTTAGGGAAGGAGGGAACGAGCATAATGCAGACGCTGTAACTCTACAAACAGCAAGCGCAGCGCCTGGCTTGGCCTGCGGAACCTCCGGACAGGTGAACACAGCTGCGATTAAGCTTTGCACATCCCCTTCGTCCACTGGGAGATGCCCTTGAGAGGGAGGCCAGGATGAAAACCACTGCTCTGGTTTTTGCTTTCAAACCACCCAACCTTATCCCGCTGCTCAAAATGACCTTGAAAGCTTCCCAGGAGCGAGAACAAGGTTACCCTCCCTAGAGCTTCACAGACGCGCCCTCAGTCACGCGCGGGCTCAGTCGTGCCCGACTCTCTGTGACCCCGTGGACTGCTGCCCGCCAGGCTCCTCTGTCCACGGGCTTCTCCAGGCGAGGACACTGGGCCGCGTTGCCATTTCCTGCTCCAGGGGGTCTTCCTGACGCGGGGATCCAACCCGTGTCTCCAGCATTAGGTGGCAGATTCGGCACTGAGCTGCCTGCAACCCCGATCACATTTAGGTCCTAATTCATCAGACCCTTTATCAGCTGTCATCTCTCCACATTCTACGCCCACTCCCCATACTGTTCTCAAATAGAGAAGCCCTCTCCTCTGTTTTTTTTTCTGCCCAGGTAAATACTAACTCTCCTTCCAGTTACGCTCCATCACCTCAGCACACCAGTGAAGAGTTACATCCAGGGCAGGCACTTACGTATGAGAACTTGAGCAAATCCCCCGAGTCCCTGATCCTCCTCGACAAAGTGCAGAGAATAATGGCACTCATCTCACGAGACCGCGGCTGCTACAAGCGAAACAGGTTCCGTTCAGCCCAGTGACTGGCCTGTGGCAACTACAGAGGGTCTGATGGCTCAGCAGGGGAGCAGCAGGATTCAAGCAGGGCTACCCGAGCAGAGCGGCATGTGGTGAGGGCAGTGGCGGCAGCCACCACGTGGGAACCGAGAGGAGAGACGGGCCGGGATGCGCAAAGACGCCTTCGCTGATCAAGAGGCACGGCGGCTTGGCTTGGAAGAATGGGCAATATTTAGTTGGAAGAATAAAGAAAAAAAAAAGAATTAGCAATAAGCTAGGGAAAACTGATGTACAGTTGCTGTGGAATCCACTAAGCTTCCCATTCTTCCACCATCGCTCTCTGCCACACTTGCTGCGGGACACTGCTTAATCACCGTGACTTCATCTCCTCCATGTACTGTACCTCTAAGGCCGATTGGTTAAGAAATCCTATGTCTTCATTTTAACACTTATTCTGATAGTGATTGGTCAAGCGTCTTGAGTTCGCTAGACTTGAATTTACTCCTCTGTAAAATGGGGGTAACGTTACCACTGCTCATAGGGTTGTAAGAACTGCTGAGATAATTCACACTAGGGGCTTAGCTCACAGTAACAGTATGATGAATGCTAGCTATTAGTATTTTTATCATTGTCATTATCACAAATATAATCCAAAGGTATGTGTGTATCTGGGGAGTTAATGAAAATAATTCAGTTACCACATCCCAACCTGAACCCAGTATCTTTCCCCCACAAATACAGCTCCTTCTATATAGTTTAACTGTTAACGGCACCACCACTCGCCCGGGGGGAAAGGTTGCTATCTGAAGCATACATTGTTATAGTCTTTCCAAAGCACAATGGGAAATGATGAGGGTAGAATGACTAGCAATTACCTTTAAAACACAAATGCCTTTTTTGATCCAATAATTTCTACTTCTGAGAATTAACCCTAAGGAAATAGTAAAGATGTATACAAATATTAATAATGTTCACATTAGCACTGTTTGTAACAGCAAAAGTTGAATGCAACTTAAATATACCTCAATAGGGAATTAATTAAAAGGTGGGTTTAGAGTATGAATGGATGAAAGGCATCTATGTGCACACATGTGGATGTATGTATGTGCGTAAACATACACATATGTATGTACAAAAAATACAAATCAGGCTATTTCTAGTTAACTGGGATTTGGGGGTTTTTTTATGGTCTTTCCTCCTTTATGATTTAAAATGTGTTTCTATACTGGCTAGTACTATTTTTCAATTTCAAAAAACCATGGCAAACAGCTTCAATTAAAAAATCTGACTTTTCTTATTTGTTTCCTCCACAAACAATCATAAATTCCTATCAACTCTACTCCTCAGCATCTTTTGAATTTGCATCTTCTTTTCCATTCCTGCTCTCTGGTCCCGACCCTCAGCATTTCTCCCACTAACTGAGGCTGGCGGACTTCTTTACTCCAACCCCCCCGCATCTCTGCTGAGTTACCTGTGTCATAAACACACGTCAACACGGACAGCCCCATGAAGGGCAGGCTCTTCACCTGCCTGCACCCACGAAGCCTCACACTTCAGTGAGTGAGTGTAAGAATACAGCAGAAGATTCCTTGCAACACTGAAGTGGCAGTGAGTNAGAGGAGAGACGGGCCGGGATGCGCAAAGACGCCTTCGCTGATCAAGAGGCACGGCGGCTTGGCTTGGAAGAATGGGCAATATTTAGTTGGAAGAATAAAGAAAAAAAAAAGAATTAGCAATAAGCTAGGGAAAACTGATGTACAGTTGCTGTGGAATCCACTAAGCTTCCCATTCTTCCACCATCGCTCTCTGCCACACTTGCTGCGGGACACTGCTTAATCACCGTGACTTCATCTCCTCCATGTACTGTACCTCTAAGGCCGATTGGTTAAGAAATCCTATGTCTTCATTTTAACACTTATTCTGATAGTGATTGGTCAAGCGTCTTGAGTTCGCTAGACTTGAATTTACTCCTCTGTAAAATGGGGGTAACGTTACCACTGCTCATAGGGTTGTAAGAACTGCTGAGATAATTCACACTAGGGGCTTAGCTCACAGTAACAGTATGATGAATGCTAGCTATTAGTATTTTTATCATTGTCATTATCACAAATATAATCCAAAGGTATGTGTGTATCTGGGGAGTTAATGAAAATAATTCAGTTACCACATCCCAACCTGAACCCAGTATCTTTCCCCCACAAATACAGCTCCTTCTATATAGTTTAACTGTTAATGGCACCACCACTCGCCCGGGGGGAAAGGTTGCTATCTGAAGCATACATTGTTATAGTCTTTCCAAAGCACAATGGGAAATGATGAGGGTAGAATGACTAGCAATTACCTTTAAAACACAAATGCCTTTTTTGATCCAATAATTTCTACTTCTGAGAATTAACCCTAAGGAAATAGTAAAGATGTATACAAATATTAATAATGTTCACATTAGCACTGTTTGTAACAGCAAAAGTTGAATGCAACTTAAATATACCTCAATAGGGAATTAATTAAAAGGTGGGTTTAGAGTATGAATGGATGAAAGGCATCTATGTGCACACATGTGGATGTATGTATGTGCGTAAACATACACATATGTATGTACAAAAAATACAAATCAGGCTATTTCTAGTTAACTGGGATTTGGGGGTTTTTTTATGGTCTTTCCTCCTTTATGATTTAAAATGTGTTTCTATACTGGCTAGTACTATTTTTCAATTTCAAAAAACCATGGCAAACAGCTTCAATTAAAAAATCTGACTTTTCTTATTTGTTTCCTCCACAAACAATCATAAATTCCTATCAACTCTACTCCTCAGCATCTTTTGAATTTGCGTCTTCTTTTCCATTCCTGCTCTCTGGTCCCGACCCCCAGCATTTCTCCCACTAACTGAGGCTGGCGGACTTCTTTACTCCAACCCCCCCGCATCTCTGCCGAGTTACCTGTGTCATAAACACACGTCAACACGGACAGCCCCATGAAGGGCAGGCTCTTCACCTGCCTGCACCCACGAAGCCTCACACTTCAGTGAGTGAGTGTAAGAATACAGCAGAAGATTCCTTGCAACACTGAAGTGGCAGTGAGTTGGGGGAATCAGAGGTGAATAGAAAAATGATGCAGTCTGAGCCATTTAGTATGTGACAAAAAACTGTATGTGAGTGAGTGAGGCGCTCAGGTGCGCCCGACTCCTTGCGGCCCCGTGGACTGCAGCCCCCAGGCTTCTCCATCCATGAAGGTCTCCAGGCGAGAGCGCTGGAGTGGGTGCCATTTCCTTCTCGGGGAAAAACTGTATGCACCACTACGATTCCCGAGGGCACTGTGCATGACAGCAGAGGCCCGCAGCTCATGATGATGCTGCCTTTCAAAGAAGTCAGACCGGAAGTGAGCTCAGCCTAGTAGGGTCGGGAGGCCGAGAGGCCCTGTGCCAGGCTTCGGGGCCCCTCTGGTGGCCCAGTGTGTCCCACGCAGGGGACATGGGTTTAATCCCTGCTCGGGGAGCTAAGATCCAACATACTGCACGGCATGGCCAGTAAATAAATAAATATAGAATGATGCGTTAAAAAAGAAGGCTTCCGTCAAAGGCATATACATTTGACTATTTACAGCAGAAGTTTCCTGGGAAACTTATCTTTTTCCAAATCCCTCAACCCCAATAAATGTGTGCTCTTATACCATAATATTATGAAGCAAATCTCTTATGTTGCATTAAGGCACTATTAAAAACTTACAATATTTATTTTTTTCTTCAAAATTACAATGATCATAAAGAAAAGATGTTGTGGAATATCTGTATATGCCATGTGCAAAAAAAAAAACCTATAAAAATATGAACCTGTAACATGAGTAATTTTTAGGTGATGACTGACTCAATATACTAATTGTCAGCTTACAAAAATAATTTATTGTCAGATTAATTTAAACAAATATTTCTGCCATTCCATTTTTCATTGATTTATATACAACTTTTCAACACTGCAGATATCTCCTCAAATGAGCTATACCTCTCATTACTCATATTGAGGGGCTGCGAATTAAAAATTTAAATCTTCCCTCTATGATATTCTACGAGAGATAACAAAAGAATGTTTAAAACCAGGGGAAGGCAATTCGGGATTGTAAAAGTTATGGGGCTCATATCTTAGAGGAACCATCAAGCGTGCAGGGTCATTACAAGTTCCCAAGATGCTTATGATTTTGCTGATAAAGTAACACCCATCTTGCGGCCAAAAACCACACTGCTTTATCCATTATGCAAAGCAACTCATCAGAAGTCGGCTTAAATGAGGAACTCAAATTTGGGGACTTTAAAAAAAGGCTTAAAGAAAGAAAGGGTGACTATTTCTAGAAGCACCTCGGGAGTCGCGGTGATAGCGGCCAGGTCAGAATGCACCAGCGAAGGCGGACTCGGAGGCCAGGCGGGCGGCCCCGCCCCGCCGCCGACCCTGCGTGGAGGGCCGGCCAGACGCCAGGCAGAGCCGGGCCCCACCCTGGCCTCCTGGGCACAGGGTCCCCCGCCCTCCTCCCACGGGGATGCCTGAGGAGTACGCCAGCTTTTGTGCAGGCAAAACCGCGGCTGGATGAATGTACCCCTGAGTCATTCTGCCCTGCCACACATAACCACAAAGTGCCATCTCTGTGCCATTGACCGTGAGGCTGAGACGTGGGACAGACAGAAGACGGGCCACAGCTCCCGGCGCTTCCTGGCCAGGGACGAAGATCAGCTTAGACTTCAGATTAAGCTGAGAGCCAAGGCAGAGGCTCCCTGAAACGTTCCCAGCCTGAGGGCAGGGGCACGCTCCCAAATGCCGGCCCCAGAATGCCGGAGGACCGGCTGTGACAGGGTTGTGCGTTGTTTGAAATGTCACTGCGATCGACACCCATGCTTACATGCGCTGGAGTGCAGGGCACTTGAAAAATAAGCATTTGAAAAAGTAATAAATAAATCTTAACCAGGTAAATTTAAGAACTCTTCAGCTTATGTTTTTAAAAATTAGACAGTCTTTTTTTCTTCTGACACACAACTGATCTAAACACTGGTCTCCCTCTTCTGTGTGATGGCCCTTCTGGTGATCTGGTAAAGTCCATTGCTTCCAGGACACTGTTTTTATGTGCCAGACATAAAATACGTAAAATTACAAAAAAAATAAAAAATAAAAATAAAGAGACCACACCAATTGCAGTGAAATACAGTCATCAAACCTGTATGTTAGAGAAACACAACAATCTGAGCTTCTTTATCAACACACTAAATAACAAGATCTAGGGACAGAGCTAAGACCTACCATAATTTTAGAGTGACGAGCAAAAACAGCGTTTTGAGATTATCTACAATAAAAATGTGACATGAAAATATGATTTTTATTGGTGACAAATCCTTAGGTATTCCTAATAATAATGTCACTCGTTGCCTATATTGATAATTAAGTACCAAATCTCAATGAGACATCAATGAAATAAAGCTTTTTTTATTCTAAGTTCATGCATGGACCCTTGGGGGAAGATGAGACACAGGTTAAGAATTCCTGAAGAGGGTGCCCCGCTACCAACATGTGTGTGTCAGTATACATATGAAGTACACACCCAAATATGTGTATTTCAAACATTATTCCAGAACTATCTCATATACGCTCCTAGCGGATTAGACAACGGTGGCATTCAGGGACTCTTGAAACAGATCTCCTTATCATGATTTTTATTTTTGTTTGTTTTCTGTTTTTCTTGCCGCTCAGGCACCACACCTCTGAGAGGTGGGTTGAAGGGACCGGTTAATTACTAGCCGTGGTTCCCATATTGTGTTCCGAGGAGCCCCGGGATTCCACCGGGGGTGTTTCAGCAGTGCCCTGGGTGTGAGAGTGTGTGGTGTGTGCGCGCGTGCGTGCATGCGTGTGTGTGACCCCACCCCCACTCAATCCCCAAGTCACTCGAGGGAAGACTTTGATCAGATCCATCCATTTCAGGTCTGGAGGAGAATGCACCCATGAAGTGATCGTTTACCAGCCTGAACGTGCCTCGCTGTGCATTTACCTGGTCCTGCTATGAACTCGGTAAATGGGTTTACAATCTCTGAATCAAGACGCTGACTTAGTTCAGGTCACACCACCCCAAGCTATAAGGGTAAGCACAGTTAGCAGAGTTGCCTTTGAGAAATGTCTGTCTGCCCAGAGAGGAACGCTAACAGTATTTGTCCAAAGACACCTGGGTATCCTCAACAGAAGAGGAAGAAGTAGGGCAGACACGAGAAGAAGAAGGAAGGGAATTAAGGCAGGTGTGGGCCTCTGGGGCTGAAGGGAGGGAGGCCTGCACACCAATGACTGGTCCTTCCCACCTCTGCAAAGAACAAACGGCTATGAAGGAGAGCCTTGCTTCTGAGAGCAGGCAGAAGGAAGCTAGCAAAGGAGTAAAGAAAGAAAAGAAAGTGAACAGAGGGTAGAAAAGGGGCCCATGACTGTCTTATCGCTGTACATTCTATACACCTCAGTGCTAAATTTATCCAAAAATATAAACACAACTCTCTGCCTGGAAATTAAGCTTGATGGATAAGGCGTTAGCTCTTATGGTTACCCAGGGTCCAAGTTATTTAGGCTCTTTAATCAAAATACTAAAATAAAATCATTACCCATTAGGCTATTACCCTTCCCCCAATCTCCAAACACACAAGCAAAAATTAATTGCAAGTCAGGAAAAAAGAACGCAATTTAGACAGTAACAGCTTAGCATGGACCAAGCTGGATTTTCCTAATAGCATTTGTCTGTTTGTGAACGTATATTTTATTTTCAGCCTTCACTTCCTTGACCCCACTGAAAGTAATTTATTTTTCACCTAATCTGCATTTCATTTTAACCAAATACTCCATCAATGAACCAGTCAAGTAACGCCCTGACAAGCAGCCTAGTGTTGGTATAAGTAACAAACAGGGAAACATTTCAAGAAGACATCTGGGGCTAGGCACCCCTCAGCAGCTATCAGATGCTCCAGGTACCAGGTGACAAGCTTGCACAGGAGTGTCAAGATAACTCCTGCACACCAGCTCTCATTCCCTGCCTCCTTCACCCAGTTAACGCTCCATTTCACCAACCTCTTGCAAATATGTGATTTCCCATGGACTGAGTCTATTTTTCCCCCTTCGATGTGCTATCCTGCCCTGAAGAACTTTTTTAATCAATCCCCCAAAATGAGAAGTTAAAGGTGGACTTTCAGGCATCAGTTAAAAACCCCAAAAAAGACATGTTAAAGGAGGAAGCTCTTTAGCAATCTCTAATCACAGGGTGTTGGCAACCACTACCACACCACATAGCAACCCAAGGCCAGGCCCGACCGAATGGAGCTCGCCTCCTCTGGATGTTCGCCCGACTCTGCGTGGTCCCTGACAAAGGAGGCGGCTGTTCCAGCTTTCTAGCAACAAGTCTCAGATGAGAGAACATCAATCCGGAGCCCAGTGCACGCTACGTAACACGGAGTTCACAGCCTGGATTTCAAACAGCCCGTTCTCACTACATGTCCCTCATAAATCATTCTTTTAGGCTAAAACACCCCCAAAACAGCACTGTGTCCCCGCCAGCTAAGCCCTTCCATTATTCAAAACCTTGCCTCCTCTGGGACTCATCCCCACTCTAACATACCTGCCGGCGGTACCTTCAATCAAAACAGCATCCTTTTTCACACTCGTGTGCCTGCTTCAGCAACAAACTCATGGAACGCGGACCTGCCCAGGACATGACAGTCTGACCCAACTTAGTTCACTTTCCTGAAGCGAAAAGTTAGAGGCCTGACAGGCCAAGCAACCTGCCTGGGTCTCCCCAGCAAGATGGACGGGAAATTGGGACCCCTTACTCTTTGCAATCCCCGAGGCCTTCTCTGAAAGATGACATTTATGTACAAGTTGTTATACAAACCACAAGTGGCTTTGCAGATCAGTGCGTTTCTGACATAGATAATCAGGAACCACACTCCTCTTTCCTTCAGCTTGGAGTAAAAACGCGGGCTACACGATAGGATAGACGATGCTGATGACTCAGTGACGCTGGTGAAGAATGATGACATTGAGAACAGAGTACATACTGAAAGAAGCCAGCCGTGTGTCCTGGACATCTTCCTGACTGCAGAATGGGCGAAGGTGGGCTGGGCTGGAAGGCAGGATCAAGTTTACAGACTCTTTTTCTACTAATCTTCAGCCAGGACTTGTTAACAGATGCATGAAAACTGTCTTTGCATTAGCCAGGGACCCAGTAGGGTCCATAAAGAAAATTTCAGTATTCTCCTTGAATAACGGGGATTCTTGCAGTCTCGTTAAATTTAATGGAAAGACGTGTTCTCATCTCTTACTCAAAACTCAAACTTCACAGACTCCAGCATCCCTGAACAGCTATTCTTTTTTTTTTTTTTGGTTCTTCTTTCTCTTTTCTTTTGTATCCACAGGTATACTTAAGACAAAAAGAAATCCTAACATATGAAAACTTAAGTTTGCGAAAGTGGAAAGCTGGGGATGACTTCTTAGGTTACAAGTGGAAACTTTCACTTGCAGTGAAACAAGGCAAGTTTCCTCTAAGTGCCAAGTTCAATGACCGCAAAATGTGATTTCATTTGCATGCTGGCTCACCTGTTTTGAAGTAGCTGTGCAAGATTCTTCAGGGTCATTAAAGCAGAGGCAGGACAGCAGTCACAAGCTGTAATTTCTTATCCCCACGTTTCTTATTTCTTCGACTCATCCCCATACAACTACGTTGCAGATATAGCTAATCTGTTTCTGGGTATACAAGTGATGCCAGCCGTGGTGGGCGGACCTCACTCATCAGCAACCGGTGCTCCCACTTCTGTGGGAAGGAGGGTTCTGAGGTCGTATCTGCATTCAACAGAAGTCAGTGCACTGACAGGTGATGCGAGACTTTAGCCTTCCACAATAGCAGTATCTCACAAAATGACTACCAAGGCTGATTAAGACGGAAGGCATCAACCATGTGAACTGCTTAGCAGTTCAGATGGAAGAGGGATTCGAAGACAAACACTTTCTTTTCCTCCAAAGTGATAGTCAGGCCAAAAGCAAAAGAACGAATAGGCAGAAAAATGCTAGTTGCAAAGTTGGAGGATATTATGAAGCAAACACAGAGCAAACAGTGAAAAATTGAGAAGGAAAAATTTTTTGTTTTTTAATATAAGGAAATAAGGCAGAAAGGTAAGCAGCTAAAGAAAGGAGAGAAAGGAGAAGAATCCACTATTCCATGGGAAATGGCACCTCTTATGCGTGAGGAAGTTTCGAAATGAGGCTCATAACTTCAGTAGTAAAACAAAAATAAAGATAAAAAGGAAGAGTGTATTTTATTTGGCATTAAAAGATATTTAACTAGCTCGATCTACATTTTAAATGGTCTCTAAAGTGGACTGTTGCAAGCCTTCTCTAGAGGCACAGTTCCTACTCCTTCCTCCTCTCTTCATTTTCGTTTCCCACCAGCTTTTGCCTTCTATGGCTCCAGTACTCTAATTTCCGTATGGCTGGGTTCTTCTGAGACCGGTGATAACTTTGGCCTTAATGGTTACCCTGCACCTGCACTTTCCGCCAGGCTGTCTCCACTAATTCTAAGGAAACAGAATTAACTGGCTTTCAGTTCTACCCTTCACACTGATTCTGCAAACCAACACACCTCTCTGGGAAATAAATTTTTGATGGGTCCATTTTTGTTTGGGGATTGTGAGGAATATGATCGCCATGCCTAAACTGACAACTTTTCATTGACAAAAATAAGGGAAGCTCTCCTTTAAAAAACTGCATATACCCACTGGAGAAATTCTTTCAGAATTTATGTTAAGAAAAAAAAGGTTCGGCACTGACAAAATAAAAAGGCAGAGACTAAAGGGGTATTATCATTTCCATCCGATAAATAAATAAAGAAAAGAAAAAGGAAAAACTGTGCCAAAAAAAAAAGGAAATGGAGAGTACCATCTTTTTCCATCTGAGTTTTGGCAAAAGTGAAAAAAAAAAAAAAGGAAGTTGATGATAGTTTAGATAAAACTACCTGAAAAAGAAAGCCTAGGCAACTTCTCTATTTTTCTAGACAACTTCTGTCCATCGCCTTTTATGTTTAAGAACATCTCCAACATACACACACGCAGACCCCCAACTCTTAAAAAAGGGGGGGGGGCTGAAATTTTAGTTACACCACATGTGGTTTTCATTTGTGAAAAATGAACAAGCTGTTTGTGGTTAAACTGTCTAATCGCCTGTTATCAATCTAGCGCTGCATTCAAGATTTACAGGACCCATCAGCTTCTGTGCTACATTAGCTGCAAAGGGGGGAGGAGAGGAGGAGGAGGAGAGCGTTTATCCTGAGGAATAATATTTCCAGCGCAGCCACGCTCGCACTACATCTGGTTGTGCTGGTAGCGGCAGTTAAATTGAAATATTTCACAGCGTGTGTCAGAAACGTGCAGAATGGTAATTATGACAGATCTGATTAAGCCCGAGTGCCACACGCTCCCTGGCCAGCGCCGGTTGTGCAGGTGTGACCTTGTGCGTGCCTGCGTGTGTAAATAAAATTAATTACAAGCGAGAGGGTGAAGGCTCCGGTGACATCACAAAGCGGAGGAACTCCCAAGGGGGAGACCTAATGGAATATTTTCCCTCAGTCTAATAATACAGTTCATATTGACTTGAGGTAATTAGTGGGATCATTAACGCGGTTTTCCCGGCGTATTTGGCTGCCTGATCAGATTAGTGAGAATGTTCTTCAGAACAAGCCCTGTGTGGTCTGCCAGAGAGGAGGAAATAAAAAGCAACAAAGCATATTTTGGAATGATAAGCAGCACTGGACTTGTACTCCAAAAAAAAAAAAAAAAAAGAGCCGCACACACACAGAACTCTGCACTCCTCTCTGGAGCTTTCAGACCTCAAGGTCCTGTCCGTTTTCATTCTGCTATCCGACGTGTGTATTCCTAGACACATTCTCAACTATTTCTTTCATTTCCCCTCTCTGCTACATCTGGCTGCTCCATCGTGATGAGCCAGCCCACCTCCTCAACAAATCTCTTTTAAACAAGGCAGGATGAAAACTGGGCAAGAGGCTCTTCAGTGACTGGATAGGGCCATTGGAGGAAGAAAAAAAAGGAAAAAAAAAAAAAAGAGAGGAGGGGGAAGAAAGCCCAAAGGGAGCAATGCCACTGAAAATTCACCTGCTAAACAAGAGTCCTCTCCTCTGCAACCTACATGTTCCTCTGCCTTCGGATCGCAAAATGGGCTTTGGCACGGGCCAAAGTTGGGGCCAGTGTTCTTGAGCTGAGCAGAACGCAGGGCCCTCGTCGAGTAAAGGGCCATTTGCCTGAAACTAGTCTACTGAGCATGCTCTCGGCAGCCGCCGGGACGTGCCAAGCGCTGTCACAGATGGCAGGCTCTGACAGTTCCCATCCGCAGCGTCGGGACTCGGCAGTTCAGCAGCAGATCAGTGACATTCTGTCTCATTAGAACCACGCTAATTATCACAGCTAGTTTCAGGGGAAACCATGTGTTGCAATGGTCAATTTGAAGGAGTCTGTGCATCAACAAACTGGTAATAAGGATCAGACACCTTATTATACGACAGCATGCTGCCTATGATCTGATTTACAGGAGCAGAGGCGCCGAGGCGGCCGAGCCGGCGGGCGGGCCACGAGACTGCGCGCTTCAGCCCAACTCCTGGAGCCTACGGGCTGAAAACGGGATCGCTTAAAGAGAAGAGAAGAGAAGGAAGCCACGAAAGGCCACTGGAATGGCTGAATCAAGAACTCAGAAGAGAGTCCATTCTCCATGACCAGACAGCCAAACCAGATCAAGTCCAGAAAAAGGACAACTTCATCTCTTTAGCAATCACATGGTGACGCCGCCAGCAGATCGGAGCTTTTCTTCTTACAAGATATCTAATGATAAATTATAGAATGGCTATATGCCTATTCATCTCTAAAATCTCCTTTAATATACATAGTTTGTACATGCGGATATAGATATTTACTTAGATATTTAAACGGGTGGTCTATGATTTAGTGGTGTCATTTTATCAGGCAAAAGAACAGCATGTATAAAAGCATAACAACTACAGTTCTGGGAATGAATAATCTCAAAGGTTACTTTTTAAGGTACTAAAGGCCTTCTTTCAGCAGGGCCGAAAAATCCTACATCAGATTCATATTCCCAACGTAAGTTCTCCCGTCTCTCTTTTAGGGCCTTTCACTGATGTGAAATTTTGCCAGTGCAGTTTCTTCCAGAGCTATTTTTCTATTGTCATTTTGCATAAACGCATTTTCATAGCTCATTCATTTCACAGGGCCTTTATTTTCATTTCTCATATGAGGGAAAAAGAAGATAAAGCTAAAATAAAACCTACCTTTACTACCCAAGCCATAAAAGACAACTGGTGAGACTTTTGAGAAAACACTTTGTCTTTTCACTTGGCAGTCTGTTAAAGAACTATATCAGTGTTATAATTACTCACGAAGTTTAGCTGAATAGCGTTCTGTTTTGAAATTCATTCCTGCCGAGAGTTAAAATCCCACTGGTCTGGTCTATTCCCTGCTCCCATTTTGGAGCTACTGGAGCCTGTCCTTTAACTCTTCAACTGTCAAGCTAATTATATTGAGTTGGCCAGACAGTTCCATTTGGGTGGAAAAAACCTGAACGAACTTTCTGGTCAACCCAACAGAAGGCTTCCAAACAGAGGAACTTTCATAAGATACCCTGAGTCTACACTTTTCAACTTATATTACATTTTGGAACAAAGGTAGCCTTAGAATACAGTAGACTCTACAAATACATGCTTGGTATACTCATACCCTAGAATGCATCACACGCTGGCCTGCCTTGAAGGACCCGTTCTGGGGTCACCTTCCCCAAACTTCCCCACGTGCTCACCCTCTTTAGAGAGCTGGCTCGATAGTCACAAACTGCTTCTCTCCAAATCTTGGGTAAAAATTTTTTATGCCATTTTTTGAAAGCTGGAGAACTGGGCTTAATGAGTTATGATTATGCTTGTTACAATGAACTTACTAAATGGGAGAATGAGGAACGTATATTTACATGATTCCAGTTACTTAATCTTAAATTTTAGAAGAAAAGATATTTTTAAAGGATTTTCAGGTGGCAATAAGATAACCAAAAAGCTTTGGTTTGACTTTCTGAAATAAACAATATCAAGTGTGTAAGGGGAAAACACCCCTTTACGTGATATTTTAGCCAAAAATATAATCAGCAGGTAAGTTTCTATTGAATAATTCTGAACCTACCTCTGTGATCAAACCCCACCCAGATTAATTAAAATACATGCTTGTTTTTATAACATAGAAATGTGAAAAGAGCTCATATTCAGATTCACAAATATAGTTCTTACTGTATAACATACCATCATGTGCCTTTATACTGCTATATTATGTCAATGTTTATGAATTCAAAGCCTTAATTTCAGAAGTCCTGTTTAGCAATCAACTAGACTACAGCGGTCCCCAACCTTTTTGTGATCATGGACCGGTTTTGTGGAAGATGCTTCTTCCAGAGATTTGGGGGAGGGGCTGGCTTCAGAATGATTCAAGTGCCTTACATTTCATTTATTGTGCCCTGTATTCCTATTTTCATTACATCAGTTCACCTCCTATGATCAGGCCTTGGACCCTGGAGGCTGGGGACCCCTAGAAACAGAAAGATAGATCTACACTTTAGGAAACTAAGTCCACATCCCTCGTGGCCCAGTGCTCAAGACCCCATGCTTCCAGGGCAGTGGGTATGGGTTCCATCCCCGGCTGGGGAGCGGGACCGTCACACATATACTACTGATACCATGCGTAAAATCGGTGACTAACAAGAACACGCTGTCTAGCGCAAGAAGCCCTGCTTAAAGCACTGTGGGCATCTACACGGGATCCTTTATCCTTCTACACCATCATCTCCTGACTCTCGACCATCATTCCTCTATCCAGAGAAAGGAGCACAACATTTTAAAGCAACTACACTCCAATAAAAAGTTAATTAAAAATAAAAGCATAATTCAAGTAAAAAAAAAAAAAAAGAAAAGTCAATCCAATAGGGACCCTGGTACTTAGACAGAAGGGACGCTTAGGGGTCGCACAGTGCGGGACACCACGACAGGAGATGGGCAGGGTGCACGGCCTCGCCACGCAGGCAGCCTGGAGCCTCCCCAGCGCCGCCAGCTGGTGGGCCAGCACGTCTTGAGATGCTACGTGTTAGGCTGCCTTACTGCTCTCCTCCCCGCAAGCTTTCTCATGCTTCCTCCTCCTCCCTGGAAGCTGGTCCAGGGAGACTGAACCTGTATCTCCTGAGGGTCTCCTCCCCACCAATAAAGATAAGGGAAGATAAAATAAGGCGATAGGTGGAGAAGGGTGGTTCCCTCCCTGGATCCTGGCTGCAGGCAGCCTGTCAGCCCAAGGGACAGGGCTCTGGGAACACGGGGGAAAGGCTTTCCCACAGGCACGTGGCTCCAGAAATCAGGGGGATGGGCATGGGTCTCCTGCGGGTCTGAGACAGGAGGCTGCACAGGTGAAATCGTGCTGCAGCGAAGTCTGTCACGAGAACATTCCAAAAAAGTGAGTCAGCACGGAGCTTCCAAGTGAGGTTTCCAGGAGAGCAATTTGATTCTGACAAAATAAAAGATGCCTTTGCTGACACGCTGGAATACAGAATGCATCTGGTATACAGAATGCACATGGTTATGTGATTTTTCTCCTGGATTTAAGCACTGTAGGTTCCTATAACCAGCAACAAAAAACGGTATTCTTAGCCCTATGCAGAGGAGTCTGCTGGGCTACTGTCCATGGAGTTGCAAAGAGTCGGTCACGACTTAGCGACGAAACAACAAACAGCAGCCCTATTTCCACCACCGATGACGTGCGGCGTGTCTTCCTCGTATTTAAGGCATCCCAATCACCATCTAAGAATTTCCAAACCCAAAGATACTTTTTTTTTCTAACCTACAAGCCCAATGAGCACAAAGGCGCTCCTCCTTCACTCTCCCTTCTCTTTCCCATCCTACAGGTCTGACCATGACAAGTGTGTCTGAAAGTAGGTGAAAGAGTGCAAGAGGCTTTGAATTATTTGGTTGCTTTAACTGGCATGCTATTTTTAAAGAGGCAGAAATTCTTTTTTTAGTGCGAAAAACCACATCCATTCACCAGTCAAAGCTGTTGCAGCCAAAGTGTCCAGTAACTTGCCAGGACCGGTGGGTAGACTGCAAGCGATTCTACTGGAAGCATGTTGGGTCAAGTAGAATTCCCATCATCTGACTGCTTTACCTAAAAGAAATACCCTGTTCAGTAGAGCACCAGGGAGAAATCACTTTCTAAGTGCAAGAGGGGATGCAGCTGCACAGTGAAAGCCCTTCACTCCAACAGCATTCCTGCATCTGCAAGCCCCACCTCCGCAAACACGAAAATCAATGTAACAAGTCAACGTACAAGGCAAGGCCTACGGCACTGCTAATGTCCCCTTGCTGGACATACACCTTAAGTCTCAGAGCTCTCAGGGGGTTTGCTGTGGAATAAAACTAGATTCCAACATCTGCCACCATCAAGGAGATAATTCCATTTCCATCTCCCATATGAAAGCACTATAGCCACTGAACAGTAACTGAACCTTGATACCGCAATGGTTATTACCCAAATCAACTATTTTTTTTAACAGTAAAATTAGCGAATTCTGCTCCTATAATTATTTGAATGTTATCAGACTAAATGTTTGATAAAATTTCAGTATGATTCACTTAAAAAAAAAAAACGGCTCCTTATTTGAATACCCAGAATATAAAGTGTATTCATTTGTAGCTATTCGCATTATGTTTAAAGCATATCATCCTTTTAAAGTTTGCATTAGCCTGCTTTCCTACCCAAGCACAAAAAGTAGCCTACCTTCAGTCTGCACCTGCATATTTTACCCAGACATTTCTATTAGAGGTAAAAACAATCTCATTTCTATTACTCATCCAAGAGAAAATGTAATACATGTGCAATGGTGGGATCTGCAGACTTGGTTTCTTTTCCTGAATACACTCTGGTGCATGAGTCATAGCAGACCACAGTGACTACGTATCTGGCTCCACAACTTTCTAGGGCTGTGCTGTCTTTTAATAGAATTCTGCTGCCTGCCATTGAGGCAACCTACCTAAAGCTTTACCTTGCAAAACGAAAGGTATCTGACATTCACAAATAGGAAATAAGTCAGGCACTCTGTGTGAAGGTCTGAGACTCTGGCTTAACACATTACAAGCCATTATCTCTTTGTGTTACAGTGTCCTAAGTTTCAATGCTCTTCCATGAGCAGGACAGCGTAAGACCCCTCCCATCTTCCAGTGCTTTAATGCCAGTGACAGAGCCGGGACCACACGGACCCCTCTGAGTTCTCACCAGGCACCCCTAGCTGCACCCCAGCCCCAACCAGGCATGAAGAAGCTTGGGTTCAGAGAACCCTCCAATGGCAAGAACCCATAATCCATGACGATGCCAACGGAGACAGGAAAGCCCCCACCGTTTCGACCACTGATTAGCTCAGCATCCCGAATTCCTCTTTCCTGGAAGAGGGGAGCTAACTGTGGTCCTGATGCTACCTGGAACCTGAGAAGACACTAAAGCAGTGACGCGGAGAACTTGGGGTTGGCGCTCCTACTTGTAGTCAGGCGAGCCTCGTGTGTAAAAAGAGGAAATCAGCGTTACAGCTCACAGGGTTACTGAGAACTAAACGCAGGCAATGTATAGTACATGCTGGGGTCTAGCACAAAAAAGGTGATGAATATTAATGCCGACAGAGAGAATCAGGACCAGATACTGAAGCGGACCGGCCTGAACGGGCTTACACAGGAGAGCCTCCAGCTCTTCCCTTGGAATCTGGCAGGACCTGCATGCTGACGGGCCTCGTCAAGTGCCCCCAAGGCATGAGCGACTCACAGTTTGAGAATTCTGAGCATGCAACAGGTCGGTCTCATCTGAAGATTTCTGCTTGTTTCGGTTTGCTTCCCAGTTTTTATATTTCCTTCACATAAACCACGGCAAGAGAACATGGCCCGTCAGCGACTGCCTGCCCTTCCGAAGTCAGGCTTCCTCTCTCAGCGAAGCGTGCCGTTTTTGGACAGTCTTATTTTTCAGCAATCATCAACCTTTAGATTTTCATGAAGAGAGTAGCTAACATCTCAACTGAAGAATGAAGAGAAAGTGACAAAAATGCTTTTTAACGAAGTTCCAGCAAATTAGTAGTTGGGAACTGCGATGTGAGGGGATGAAAATTAACAGTCTGTTGGACCCCAACAGTCCACAGTGGGCCCCTTGGATTCTCTTTCAACCAGTACTGAGAAGATGAGCCAGCAGCTTTGGGGGTTCCAGGGAACACTTCATCATGGCAGATACACAGAAGCTGCAACTGACGTGGCCGAAAGTGATTCACGGGGAGCTTTGTAGGACAAGGACACAAAGCAAGTATGCTCAACCCTGCCCAGAACATCACTCACATGACATTATCAACCCATTGCTACCACTGTCCCTTGGACTGCAAGGAGAGCCAACCAGTCCATTCTCAGGGAGACCAGTCCTGAATATTCATTAGACAGACCGACACTGAAGCTGAAGCTCCAATACTGTGGCCACCTGATGTGAAGAGCTGACTCATTTGAAAAGACCCTGATGCTGGGAAAGATTGAGGTCAGGAGGAGAAGGGGACGACAGAGGATGAGATGGTTTGGTGGCATCACTGACTCAATGGACATGGGTTTGGGTGGACTCCAGGAGTTGGTGATGGACAGGGAGGCCTGGCGTGCTACAGTTCATGAGGTTGCGCAAAGAGTCGGACACGACTGAGCGACTGAACTGAACTGAACCACTGTCTGAATAGCTCCAAAATCAGAAACTCAGCTTAGGCGGGCAGAATTGGGGTACCGTTTAAAAGAAAGGAAGAATGAAGGCAGCCAAAACACTGCTCGTCAGGAGATATGCTTTCCTGAGACAGGAAACGGGCCGGCGGGTGCAGGGGGGCCGGGACAGGGAGCGAATGGCAGGTGCCCACTTACCAGAAAGCTGTAAGATCTGTTTCTGCTTGTGGGTTTTAAGGCTGCCCCTTATTGCAATAATGCACGTGTAGTTTCTACGTTTATCTATTTTGCAGATTTGGGGAAAGTGTTTGGCCTTATAAGAAGACAGTCTGTTAGCCTTGATAATTTACTTGGAAAGGTCGGAAGAGCCGTATAATCACAGAAAAAGGTGGGACAAAATGCGCTGAACTAGGAGATCCTCATCCTAATTTTACCAAATAGCAAGAAGGTGCAGGGTGGGCGGGTGAGGGGCAACGTGCACAGGACACTGCTCCTCCGCGCCGAGTCTCGGCATGTAAATGAAGACATCTGAAGACGCACACAGGTTTGACGCGGCTCTAACATTCTATCATAATTAGAAACATTTCAAGAGCCCTGTAATTTCCAATCAAAATTACAGTAATTTCCGATATACAAGCCATGATTCATGACAGAATTTTACATTCCATGAGAGATTACGGTGGCCTGATGTATGCCACGCCGGGTACGGCACTAACATCAACAATTCAGTTTAATGTTTAAACAGCACTTGATGTTTAGAATCTCACAATAAAAGAAACATATTATTGTAGAAATTATCACTTTGACAGTGATTGAAGGGTAGGCAGGCATGTGGCCTATAAAGCTATAATTTTTACAGTCCACAGCTTGAGTTTAACCATTTTTATATAACATTTCCAAGATACCCCTTAAGTATTTCAGCCAGCCTATAACTTAAACAAGAATAACCTCTTCTCAAGCAAAACTCCCATCAAGGACCACTATTAATGTTGCTAGAGTAAAATTCCAGAAAAAGCTAATAATAAAAGTACTATATTATAAATACATCACATTGTAAGTCAGTCTCAGGATGGTATAATCTTGTCAGAAGTTGACAGCAGCCAGGCTATTTTAAAAAGGAGAGTTCGCTAATGATAATGAAATGCATTTGTCTAAAATTTCTTTGACTGCCTCTCAATCTCACTTGGACAGTGTTATCAAGTGAAGTGAAAGTCGCTCAGTCGTGTCCGACTCTTGGCGACCCCACGGTCTACACGGTCCATGGGATTCTCCAGCCGGAATACTGGAGCGGGTAGCCTTTCCCTTCTCCAGGGGATCTTCCCAACCCAGGGATCGAGATCTTTCTGCAAAGAGGAAAAGACTTCAGCATTCTTCCGGTCCTTTACAAAGTATTCCTGCCTTTGAACAAGAACTTGAAGATAACTGTGGATTTGTTCATGTAGATGGCCCTACATTTGATAAACTTAAATTACCAATTTATAACAATCATACTGATAAAAGACTGCATTATCTATCCTTTTTTATGTCACCTTGTAGATATTTGTAACTTTTCCAAATTCAACTGTATTCAGAATTGAATGATTCAAAAGATTTAGACAATTTTTCTAACTATAATCAAAACTGTGTACCATATATCATATACAGGGTCGAAAAGACTTAGACAGTTTTTCTAACTGTAATTAAATCTGTGTCATACATATGCACATAATTATTAATATGCAAAGACAGATCTGCGTGTGCCGAGTCTGCTTTAGTAAGTGCACCCAACGGTGGTAGACGCCAGAGCTGGGACACAAGCGATCCACAGTATTTTACCGTATTTACAGTATTTTAGGATGGAAACCAAGGTCACCCAAGTGCCAATGAAATAATAATAACTCAAGTTATTTGCTCCACTACAACAGACCAGATGGAGAAACCTCCTACACACTACAATACTCTTCTGGAAACAACTATTAACTGACTGAGGGATTTGCTGAGAAATCTGTGATTTGGATGACGGCTGCTGGAGGAAACACAATCCAGGATGTATTCCCTGAATCTGAACCCCGTCTCACCCCAGAGCTGTCAACATGCTGGGAGACCGTGACCTCCCGGGGAGACAGTTCAACTGCAGACAGACACTCCTGTGGACGCACGTTCACAGCCACCGCAGATCAACAGTCTGCACGCTGAGCTGAGGCGCTTACCTGGCTTTTGGTAGCTGCCACCTTTGCAAACAGAGCTTGGGAAACTTTAGCACGCTTCATTTCCTGCTGAATCTCGTCGTAAATGGAAGCATTAATGTTCATGGTATTGTTCTCTGGTTTCCCATTCCTCTCAGTGGCAAGAGTAGCTGTTTTCACCTACAAAACATTTTGAACATGCCTGTCATTTACCATTGGCCAAATTGTTTTGAAGCTTCTCAGGCTCAGCATCCAAACTGGACATTGTTGCTCCTTTTATGATCAAGGTGATCAACAGGGCGGTCATTCAACATTAGTTATTAGCTGGAGATCAGACTGCTTAAGGTAAGGAAGTCATGTTGTCACAGGTGATTGCATCTGTGATATGACAGCAACTGCCAGCTGACAAGCAGGAATTATAACACCATAAAGTAAGTTTTCTGGAAAGTGGAATAGTTTCAAAGACTCGAAAACCCTAAACTAATTGTTACCCAATTACCTTCCGCTGCAATTCTAACAAACGAAATTCACAATTAAACCGGTAATGCACAGTGCTGTATCTTTGTTGGGTACCTGATGCCTAATAGACAATCGCACCACTAATAGCTATTATATACTATGGCCTTTTTAATTTTAGACTCTTTTTTTATGCCTTTTCCACTTATGTTTCATTTAAAAATCTTCCATAACAAAGCCATTTGCAGAGCTGCATATTTAAATCTTCTATCCATCCATGAAACAGGTAGAGTGCCTTGCTTAATTATCATAAAGGTGGTTGCATTTTACAAGTGCACGTCCAAGCTGTTCTGTGTAATTACTTCATCGCTTCCTGGCACCCCTGTATAACTATTTCCTTTTAACTTGTGGAACCAGACAATAAGAAAATATTTTACAATATTTAATAAAACATGACTGCAAGTCACACAAAATATATTCAAACTGTATAATCTTGACTGAGGAATCAATATCAATCCCTTTGGTAAAAATGATAAGCAGATATAACCAGAAAAATGACAAAAAATTTAGGGGGGAAATCAACCTCTAAATTTACTGATATCACAATCTTTTTTAAAACTTAAAAAGCAATCCTTAATACTTTAAATCATTAAAATAAAAATTTGACTTTTATTACGCAGTTACAGGAACCAGCCTGGGACATGCACATATGAACCACGTAGCTGCTTTTTACTGGGAAACTAATGAAACGTAAATGGAAAGTTACTGGAGATGCAGGACCATTTTGCTCCCGAAAACATGACTCTCGGAGACCACTTTTCTTAGCGCCCTTTACAGAATCCAGATTTCCGTTCTCTACAAACTGACCATCTTGGACCTTTCCTCTCATCTACTATGAACAGTAGAAACTGAAGCTCACTTTAGGATAAACGAATAATTTGGAGCCCTAGATGGCATATTCTCCCAAACAGCAAGACTTCTAATCCTTATTCCACCTTGCTCCCAAATATTTGGTATCAAAAAAGGGGCAGAATTAATTATGCAATCTAATTCCCTGCAATTAGAAAGTCAAGATCAGCTTGCTTTAAAACTGATGCCATCCAACGCCCTTTCTAACTCGCAGCCAGTTAGCAAGGTAACTCACCTCTGGAGGGTGTGGCTAGACTCTTCTACCTGGACACCAGCCTTGGGAGCTCAGAAACAAGGATGCTGGGAAACGGCTGGACCGCAACCCTGGGGCGGACCTGGGGCCCATCGGCACCAGAGATGGCAGGAGGCTGGACTCACAGGTGCCCCCGCCAGCTCTGGGGCTCCAGTGAACAGGGGCAGTTAAGGACTGAGGCCACCAAGCATAGGCACGGGCTTTGAAGCAATAATCTGCTAAACACCACTTTAGGAGCCAGAAGAGTTACCGCATTACCATAAATTGCCTACAAAGTTGCTTTGGTGAGACTCACAACTTTGCTCTGGGGTGGTCTTGCTTTGAGGGAGGATAGATTTGATCACCCCATGGGGTCCCTTTTAATACCTATTTTTCTCACTGCTTAAATGAAAGAGAAAAGAAAAGCCATTTCAATCGCTCTGAACACTGAATGTTATGGAAATGGAGGCATGGAGTCCAGGGCGCTGGTGAAGAGGGCAGGCTTTGCGAACTTGGGAGTGGCAGTGTGCTTTCTAAGTAATTTTCATTCTTCTGTAAAAATGATGCTTGAGAATTTATCTTCGAGGTGGGCTATAATCATTTGTTTCAACCTTGTGATTTTGCTTCTAAAATTTTCTTTGGTTTATTTTTTTTAATAAAGCAATTGACACTTGAATCAACAAGTAAACATTTTAAATTATTTACAAAAAAAAAAAAATCAAATAACCATTTCCTAGCAGCTGACATAGCCAAAAGTGGAAAAGCAGCACATGAAGCATTGTTTTTTAAGTGAGAGCAGTAACTTTTAAAAATATTAACGAACTGTATTACTCATTTCAAAAATATTTAGAAAAGCTCTTCTTTATCATCCTGTTGGCTCGGATAGGCATCTTATCAGAGATAAGCTATTAGAATTCTGGAATCTCATTTTTTTTCCCCCTAAACACAAGCTATTGCTTAAGGGGAACTCACTTGGACAGCTTTTCAAAAATACGAAAGCTGAAATTTCTTCCCCAGGTAAAAACGGAAACAGAAATCTTTTATACCTCACTCTACTAAGTACTATTTTAGTTTAGCACAAAAAAAATCTTCTTTAATCCTGGTTTAGCTTTTAATATTATATCACACATTAAAATTCATAAAGTAGTTCATTCCAGGCAAAACAAACTACTCTCCAGCTCTTCTCCGCAAATAGCACGGGAGGTAAAATAAAGGCAGTTGCTTTCTGAATCGCTTTTATCACGGCAGCGCGCAGCACTCCATCATTACAGAGGCGCCGGGGAAGGAGCTAAGGAGGAGCCTTCGGCTCTTCCCCTCCCACGTGGGGGCAGGGTGCGGCGCGGGCCTGCTTGTGCTTTCACTGAAACTGGGCAGCAGAACACAAGTGTCCCGTGAAGGTTGCTCCTTTTTCGCTCCTTTACACACTGCTGACTTCCTCAAGCCGTCCTAGGCATGCACGCCACACGCGCTATGCACGGAGTGCACGCTACCGGGGTCGCCCTTGGCGTGGGGGATGCGCCTGTGAGCACGCAGCGCACACACGCGCGAGGGTGAGCGCGCACCATACACACGCGCGAGGGTGAGCGCGCACCGCACACACGCGCGAGGGTGAGCGTGCACCATACACATGCGCGAGGGTGAGCGCGCACCACANGCGCCTGTGAGCACGCAGCGCACACACGCGCGAGGGTGAGCGCGCACCATACACACGCGCGAGGGTGAGCGCGCACCGCACACACGCGCGAGGGTGAGCGTGCACCATACACACGCGCGAGGGTGAGCGCGCACCACACACACGCGCGAGGGTGAGCGCGCACACAAGTCAAAGTCTGCTGCAGTTCTAATAATAATTATGATAATGAGAGAAACCGACCTTGGCTGTTCATTATAAGCTGGGCACTGGGTTAAGGCCCGTTCACCTGCATAAGAGCCCTGAGTAGCTTAATATTAACGTTCTCTTACTGCTCTGGTTTTAAATTGAGAAACTAGCAGAGGTTGAGTCACTTCATCTGTCCACCGGGCAAGGCTGAGGACTGAGCTTAGGGTCTAACAGCAATGCTTTTCTTAGAAGACACCGCAGTCCACTGGAGGGGCATTCCACAGGACTTCTTTATGTGGAAAATTCTTACTTTTTAAGACATAATGCACCTGATTTTGGTGGCCCTGTGCTAAATCTAGCTCATGAATGTCTAATTTTTAGTAGCGAATGCTTTTACCATTAGTTTAAAAAATCCAATCTAAATTTATTTTCCAAGTCAGGCAAACTATAAATGTTTTCTTACTAATGTTATGTAAGACATGTGCTATTTTGAGGAATTCCTATTGGTGACAGAAAATAGCCTCCATTTTCCAATTTGTATATATTAACACTGTTTGGAGTATATGGCTCTATCCTTTTATGCTTCCTTTTGTAGAAACAATATTGGTTATTTTCTAAATATGGACTTTTCAAAAGTCCTCTAGCTTTTAAAAGATGACTGTTAAGGAGAAGTATTTTCCAAGCACATATGTGATCTTAACATAAAGCTGGTCAAGCGATTCATAATAAAACTTTTATCAAGTGTGAAGTTCCTGCCCATAACTAATGTTTTATTATATTATAGAAGAATTTGTTGTAAAGAGCCAGAAGGGTGAAGCTACCAGATTAAGTTAATTATACTGTCTATTGTGTCTATCAACTTTGTACATCTTCTAAAACATCACTATAAAATATCACATCTTACTTCAGAAGAAACCAAAGAATTCCTTAAAGACATGTTAAAAAAAATAGGAAAATTATATAATTTAAGTAAAAGTTAAAACTTGATAATTATAGGCTTTTGAACAGTCCTTAAGAAGACAGCAAATGCTAATTTAACTTCAAACGTCACGTATCTTAAAACACACAAATAAATCCATAGCGAGGGCACATCTAAACAGAAACCACCAACTTAAAACGGCTCTGTCTGGTGGAACAGACAACTCCCAGAGAGTAACAGTCAATCACTGCTAATAAAATTCATCTTGTAAACTCATCCGAAAAATCTGCCAAGTGATAGAAAAGAAACCTCTCAGATCAGGGGGACTTTGGAGGGACTGGTGTCTCCCAGATATTCCTTCTACCAAAGTGGCTCTTTCCTCTACAATCTCAGAAATGCCCACCGCCAACATCTTCCAAAGCAGATCCTCTTGTCAAACGGTCAATTTCGTCAGGACAACGTTCTCATCTGTGTTCTTGCTTCTTAGCTGGTAACACAGATTCTCATCCTCTCTGACAAACAGAGTCTCCAGGTTCCATCTCCTCCTTTCTAAACTGTGTTCTCAGGATGCGGCTTGCGGCAGGAGCAAGAACAGCAGAATGGCCAGAGGCTTTGAGAACAAAGTCTGTGGCTCTTATCATTTTTCTCCCACCAAAAGGCTGGTGCGAGAACTCCGGGAATTCATGTACATGAAGGCGCTCAGAAAATCGTGAATCACGTATCCTTTTTTGGGGGTCGGGGGGGATGTGGACCACTTTTAAAGTCTTCACTGAACATGTTACAATATTGCTTCTGTTTCATACTTTGGTTTTTTTGACCACAAGGCAAGCGGGATCGTCTTAGCTCCCAGACCAGGGATCGAATCCATACCCTATGCATCGGAAGGGACTGCTATGGAAGTTCCACGGTATCTGCATTTCTTGAATTAGAATACATACACTGTGAAAATATACTTTCAACAAAGCTCCTGGCATGACTACCTCTCTGAAGTTTGACGGACAGGGGTGCACAGGGCCATCTCACCAAGGCGAGGCCAGCCAAGAGCCTCTGAAGGATGGTCCATGCCTTCCCTAGGGGAGGCTCTCCTGGGAGTAAAGCCTGGGGCCTGGGGAAGCCCCTTCCTGCAGATGATTAGAATCCGAGCACCTCCAGGATAGGTCCTCAGTCTGGTACAAGCCAGGAACTTCCAATCATCCCCTATATGACCTATATTCCCCAGGGAAGGAGCTGGAAGAGGCTCCATTCTCTCATCAGGGGCCCTGGGTCTCTGTGAGCCACAGCGACTTCTGTCTGCAACAGGCAGTTCTTTAGAAACAAAGCCTGTCTGGGTCCAATGCGAGCCAAAGACTTGTCTCAGAATAGCTTTTGAGTATCTTCACTTGGGGGGAAAAGAAACGCACAGTGATTTCATACAGACTCCTCTCTGGCAAAACACAAAATGTAAAGAGACAGAATTCTGCCGTCCTTTTCTGAGATGTGGTTTCATCCTTTTCTCCCATTTCAGTCATCTGTAAATAAGTACGTGAAAGCCTCACATGTGGTACTGGAAGCACTGCATTTCAGCTGCTCCAAGACAGAACTAACTCAACCGCTCTATCACCTGCTTTTCTAAATCCAAAGTTCTCATTCTACACTGACAATACATTTCATACACTAAAAATTCCCCCAAATCTAATTCATCGCATCACTGCCAAAGGGTAAAAGGTGAAGAAACTGGCTGCGAGGTCTGGTATGATAGAATCAGGGAGTGAACAGGGACGCTCAATGAGGCACCATCCAGTGGAGCATGTAAGATGCCTTCAAGATTTACATGAAGCAGTGAAATAAAATTATTCACACATATCAGAACCATTTCAGAGTTTTTTAAGATGGACAATCAGTTCAGTTCAGTTGCTCAGTCGTGTCCGACTCTTTGCGACCCCATGAATTGCAGCACACCAGGCCTCTCTGTCCATTACCAACTCCCGGAGTTACTATTGTGCAAATAAAAACTTTTTTCTTTGAAAGATCTTCATTAAGACTCTCCTGTATCCAAGTACATTCATCACTGGCTAAATATCCAGGCTAAAAGGCCTAGTCTCAACTCTTTTCGTGAACAAACACATCAGCTGAGGGTGGCTCAACCAGTTCATCAGTAATTCAGGACAAAATAAATCACAGTTTCTAACCCAACTTGTCATCAAAGATAGTCTCTAGATATACATATATAAACATACACATATATATACATAGGCAAGCAACCTGAGTAGCTTACAAGTGTTCCAAAATAAGTATCACAATTAAGAATTAATCTCACTCTGGCTAAAGAAAACAGTTGATGAATAAGGAGAGCAGACTCACATTTGAAAAGCAAATAAAGGTATTAAAACCTTAGAAAACAAAAGCTATATCAGGGAACTACTGCGCCAAATATTTGGACAAATTAAAAAAAAAAGAAAGAAACTCAACAATTAAATTCACACTGGTCTTAAATAAGCCCTTCTTTTGCTAGTATTGCAGATTAAGTGATAAGTACAATACTGCCCAGAGGCCTTCCAATGATGACTACAGCAGCGAAATTAATGCTGGCACGAAAATTAACTCTGAGCTGGGTGTTCAATCAAGTCCAAAGGAGACTAGTTTTTGTTTAGTCACTCTTACAAATGTCATGTATGTATACAGAGAGTTCCGTGCTCTTCTTTATAAGGAGTATTTTAGAGAAGCCGTGACAGATCAAATGCAATACATGTATATGCAGGAGATGGGTATGTATGAGTGCATATGGGAGCCATTCTTTTCTGTAGAGACATATGTCTTTCCTGCTCACAATTATAGCAACGCCTTCCTGACTCTGCTCCTACAGACATCAGGACCAAATTGATCTTCATTGAATAAAATGGAGAAATTGGACTTTTGTGACGTTTCTAAAAAGTAATCATTTCAGAACATCACAATATGCAGCTTAAGACCCTCCACAAGTGGCTGTATATTATGTCTATCTCTCATTTATGGAGTTTCTGTGGCAGTTCCATCTCTAGTGTTGAATGAACTTTATTTCTATACTTGGAAATGAATGGTTATTTTTTACTATGGATGAAATTAACATTAAGAGATAATTTTGTTATGACATTATGTTACTTAAGTACTTTAAATTAGTATTCCATATTCACTTTTTGTCATTTTAGCTGACCTTATTTTTAAGAACTGCACAGAACACAAATGTGTAAGAAATACACTTCCTTGAAGATTTTACATCTAATCCACTCTCAGGCTTATATCTAATAGTTTGAGCTGAAATTAACTTCTTGAATTTTTATAATAGTTATAAGGCCACCTTTTAAACTTGATTTAAAAAATAATCAAGGAAGCTGACTTTTCTAAGAAGTGCAGAAATGTAGGAAATACAGAATGCGCCCATTTCTGGGAATATGGATGGAATTCCTTATCAGTCCATTTAAAGCTGCCTTTAAGGATTGTATTAAACTTAATTATGAAAGATTACAAACGAGATGATGTGTAATTGGTACCAGCTGCAGTTCGTATTGGAAAGCATAAATACAAATGAAATTATTTATTTTTATTTATTTACTATTCAAATGGTGGTTCTAAAACTGGTAGGGATAAAATGGACTTCATTACATTTTCCTATTGAGTTTAAAACACTTTTTTACTTAATAGTAGTACGGCCAGATATCCCATTTAAAGGTCACTTTTCACCCCCAAAATGAAGCAACGCAAAGTGATTTTTCCCATCTAATTATAGCTTATTGTTTTTAAACCAGAGTTAGCGAGTTGAGACTAAATTCTCCTCAAGCAACTATGAATTACTGCTTCTTAAAAAATCTCCCTAAGCATCTATCTTTCTATTTTCTTATTGAGAGTCTTCCTTAGCCTTTTTTTTTTTTTTTTTTTTTTAAACAAAAATAGAAAGCAGCCAAAGATGAGGAAAACGAGCCTCACCTGGGGAGGGCGGCTGGGCGGTGTGCTTATCAGGGGGGCAGGACCCATCGCTGAGGCCGCATTCAGGCTCCTCTCCCTTTCATCCTGGTAAATTCGATCTCTCTCAGCTTCCGGTAACTGCAAGAAATTCTGCATAGCCCGAAGGTTTACCAGCAAAGACTGGGACGCAGTCTTGGGATCCTCTTCCTTTCGGAGGATTTCTGAAAGCAAGCCCTGCGGGAATGAACGGCACAGGGTGAGCGGGTCCCTGCCCGTCCGTGGGGATGCCTGCCTTTTCGTCTCCACTCTGCTCGGAAAATGAACAGTCAGAAGCATCAATTCTACGTAGGAATATATTAGTTACAATTGAAGTGGTGGAGAAGAGAGCCTCAATTGTGTTCTTAATTTTATTAAGCGTCTGCTTTACACACAACATAAGCTGCGGTTGCCTAATTGGTCTCCTTCCTTTGAGCAGCTTAACTTGCCATGAAATCTTTCACAGAGTGAGGACTGAGGCAAGTCAGGAATAAATGAAATGCTCATCATGCAACAGCACGGAACTGTGCGGTTCTCAAGCTGCCTACGCGAAGGCCGCGGAGTGCCAACAGCCCGTGCGCCCAGACGCAGAGCCACCGCGCGGGCAGCAGGGCCGCCGAGGAAAGCCGCAACGCGAGCCGCAACACACCAGGGAAGAGCATCCCTGAGCCACCGCCCAAGATGGGCCCGAGGCTCTCAGAGGCCAGAATTCTACGGTCTTCCAAACGACTGGAGTCAATGACAAGTGATTCTATTTGCCCTTAAGGAAACTATCCTGACAACCCCCAAGCCTGCTATACAGCACCCAGGAGCAGGCTGAAATTCGGAACCTCACAAACCACCCTTTACACGAGATACATAACCCCTTTCCCACACTGCAAAACACCATCGTAGTACGCCATGANTGCCCTTAAGGAAACTATCCTGACAACCCCCAAGCCTGCTATACAGCACCCAGGAGCAGGCTGAAATTCGGAACCTCACAAACCACCCTTTACACGAGATACATAACCCCTTTCCCACACTGCAAAACACCATCGTAGTATGCCATGAAAAAGAATACTGTCAAATTCGGTAATAATCCCATTTCTTGAGGAATATTTTTATTAGTGCTAGAAGAAATGCACAAACCAGTATCGTGAACGCCTTTCGGGTGCTCCTCCCCAATAGCAGCATTGTCAACTACTTAATTTTTGGAAGAATGTTTTTTTTTAAGTGGGTGGTTTTCCACAATTCTCTTTACGGGAGTATATGAAATACAAGGATTAGAAACATTTCCTGCCCATTTGGTAAGGGCTGAGTAGCCCTCCCCTCTTCAATCTTCTACATAAAATAATGCATGGAATGCCAAGTCATGTTTGCTTCCTTTCAGTTTATCACAATATGGCTCAGGATAAAGTGTCAAGACCTCTTTATAGTGTGCAAATTTCACTTTCTGATAACCCTGAAAAAATGATGATGGGGTACATTTGGGGCAGGGAGGTAAAGTGTCAAAACCATCAAGCCCCAGGGTTAAACACTGGGGTTTTTTCATGGTTTTCCTGGAAGCACAAACCTGGTTTTGCTCCCAGTTCCTCACGGCTAATGTGGCCTATCGCCTCAAGATAACAGTTGGGAACATACACTATAAAAGCGGTGTCCACTTTAAAAATGATCTGTAGACTGCTGTTAAAAAGAACCTCCAACAGGCTCAGAGGGCTCAGGAGTTCATTCTGCTTTCTCACTTGGTCCACACAAGGGAAGCCAGCTTCCGCCTAAGAAAGGTGCCCAAAGGATGAAGGGTGTCTGTCCTTTCATTCACGATACTGACAGGTAATGTTGCAACTGTGTTTACACAAAAGCAAAACATCCAGTCAATTTAACTAAAATCTAGTCCAACAGGCAGTCAATCACCCAGCTATTTAATCTGCACAAGACCCACTAATTAGATTGACTGGGATTTTGATATGTCATGTTGAAACCAAAAAATGCAGGTTTCAGAAACAATCTTTAAAATAGGTGTTTAAAAAAATTAAAAAAAAAAAAAAAGCCCCTGCTCTCCAATCTTGCCCACCAAATGGGGATTAAAAATTTTAAAGATATTAAAAGATGTCCTTGGGAAAGCAGTCTATCGTAACCACAGGGAAAGAGGTATTAACATATAGTACATTATAAATACAATGTTATAAACTCAAGAAGAATAATCTAATACCGGTTAATATTATCTCAGAACAATGCCTGCCACATGTTTGAAAAATATTTATTAAATGGATTATGTGTATTTGGAGCATAAAAGGAAAAAAATTACAAACAGGTGACAGAAAGTTAAGAACAAGTTATGCTCCCCATGGGAAAATTCTAATGGTAATTATTAATTTACTCAAAGTAAGCCTTCAATGAAAAGTTATGTGGCACTCTGTAAGATGTTTATATGCAGTAACTGTTCAGTAATTTAAGAAAATTTTGTGGCAACATGGATGGCCCTAGGTATTATACTAAGTGAAGTCAGACAAAGCTAACATTGCCTAATACCGCTTATATGTGGGATCTAAAGGTGACACAAAGGAGCTCAGTTACAAAGCAGAAACAGACTCGGAGACGCAGAAAGCACACTTAGCAAAGAGAGAGGAGGAAGGGGCGAGTGAGGAGACGGACTCGTGCACACACATCGCCACACATAGATGGCGTCTACATAAGCCGACTGTACAGGCATGCAAGCAAGGACCCAGGGCACAGCACAGCGAACGAGACTCAGCATGTGCCAGGAAGGGAGAAGAACCTGAAAGGGCGCCCTCACGTATGCATGCATATACACACATACGCAAAACCTGAATCGCTGCGCCGTGCATCTCAGCACACGCAGCAGCATCAACCGACCGGAGCTCAGAAAGTAACTGTAGCTCGAAAGAGCTCCTAGACACAGTCAGCATGCTATTATACTTGGGAAATCTGAAACTAGATATTCAGGGATCTCAACAAAATATCCTTTCTTTCCACTAGAGAACCACGGTGAGAACACCAACACCGAGAAAATACAGAACGACATCAAGTCTTGTTAACGCGAGACTGAGGCATCCCTGGATAGCTTAAAGTAACAGCAGGCCACTTGGGAGAGGATCTAGAAATTTCTCTAACCACACTCTGAGGTTGGCATGGTGTCTCACTTGAGCATACAAAGTGTTTTCGGGGCAAAGCATTTTATTTTCCCTTAATTATGCTAACAAGAGCAAGTGCGGGTTTTCTGCTGGGATGTGTTGGGAGGGTCTAGACTGAGGCCTCAAATCCTGGGAGATTCCAACAGCTCAGGAGCAGCCAGTGAAGGCAGTCTCAGGTGTTTTACAAAACCTTCAGGGTTTTTTTTTTTTTTG
>SJYW01043884.1:105110-157869 GCA_006410735.1 Raphicerus campestris
ACACCCCCCCTTCAGCCTCCAATAACTCCAGTCTTTGTCTCTTTAATTCAACAAGATCTCCTGGGTTTGACTGAGTTCCCAACCCCTGAGCAGCAGTTTAATAGCTAGAGTGATTATGGGGCTCACTTATTTGTTTCCCTCATCTCCGAGGGCACATTCTTCACTCCCTATTGTCCCAATATCTGAATAGTTGTTTCACTGATTTTGTGCCGTTTTCTAGTTGTTTATACCGGAAGGGCAAGTTCTATTTCAATTACTCCTTCACAGCCAGAACAGAAGTTATTGGTTTGTTTTTTAATCTGGGTCAATACATGCTTAATGGAGAATGTTTGTGTTAAAAGGGCTGCTTTGTGTACTAAGGGCTCTGAGATTAATAGAAACCAGTTTAGGGGAAAACCAATGTGCATACTCTAGGTGAAGAGAGAGAACTGGGGAGGTTTTTAGGAGAAGAAACTCAGAAGAAGTTCAGATGTTTCAAATCCAAACCAGAACTCCTAATCTTTGCCCCAGACCTGCTCCTCCAAGTATGCCCTATCTCAGTTAATGGCAAATCCATCCTTAGAGTTGATCAGACTAAAAACTTTGATGACATCCTTGTGCCCTTTCTTTCTCTCTCTTATCCCACCTCCAATCTGTCAGCAAACCCCATCAGACCTATCTTTAAGCTAGATGTAGAATTCAACCCTGTCTTATGGCCTCCACTATCCCCACCCTGGCTCAAGCCATTAGCAGTTCTTGCTTGGATTTCTGTAGCAACCACCTAACAAATCTCCTGCTTCCACCCTTGTCTTCCTACAACCTATTCTCAGTTCCAGCAGCCAGAGAGATCCTTCCATTGTGTAACTTCCCAATTCAAACCCTCCAGTAAGCTCATCTCCCTTAAAATGCAATGGGGACTTCCCTGGCAATCCAAGTGTTAGGAATCTGCTGGGCAATATAGGGGATGTGGGTTCGATTCCTGGTTGGGGAACTAAGATCCCACAAGCTGAGGAGCAGCTAAGCCCGCAAGCTGCAATTACTGAGCCTATGCATCACAACTAAAGGATCCATGTGCTGCAACGAAAGATCCTGCATGACGCAAGCAAGATTCTGCATGCCACAGCTAAGACCCGACACAGCCAAATAAATATTTTTTAAAAGCTTTGCAGTGGTTTACAAGGTCTTCCCTTACTTTTCTCCCGTTGAGCTTTACTCTTCTCCCCCATGCTCATTCTCCTCAGACCACACTGGTCTCCTTCCAGTTCCCATTTTCGAGGGCTGCCTCCACCTCAGGATCTTTGCCCTTGCTCTTCACTTTTCCCTTAATACTTTTCCCCTAAATACTCACATGGCTTGCTCCTTCATTTCCTTAAGTCTCTGCTCAAATGTCCCTTTTCAGTAAGGCCTTCCCTGACCACTCCATTTAAAATTGTTGTGATCTGACCTCCACCCCTGCTCTGGCATCCCCATCACATCCTTCTTCCCTGCTTAATATTTTTCCATAGCACTCACCCCTCCTAGTCTGTGATATAATTTATTTATTTTGTTCATTGTCTGTCCTCTCCCACTGCCACCATCACTAGCACTATAACATAAAATCTGTAAGTCAGGAAGTTTTGTCTGTATTAGTCATTGATGTTCAGCACCTAAAAGAGTATCAGGCACAATCAGCCTCAGTAAGCATTTTGCGAATAGATGAATGCCAAGGCGATGGTAGGGGAGGCAATCAGTGAAGGATCATTTCAGGATGAGGGGATGGCACAAAACAGCAATGAAAGGTTAAAGAGTGAGATGATGATGAAACTGAAATGAGATGTATATAGCTGGAATGAAGGGCCTGTGCAAATATAGCCAAGAGGCAGGGGATGGTTTGCCATGTTAAGGTCTTTGAACTTCAGCCTAAAGCAACGAGGTGTCATTGAAAGATTTTTAAGCTCAGTGGAGAAAGCTATGAAACCTGATCATGTCAGTAGTTTAGAAAGATTGCTCTGCCAGAGATATCAGTTTAGAAGTGGTGAGGCCAGACCCAAGGAGACCAGTTGTTTCTAATTGCAGCAAATCTGATGACAAATGTTGAGGACTCTAAATCAATGGCCAGAGGTATTAACACAGAAAGGGAGTGAATTTGAAGGATAGTTAGGAAGTTAAACCTTCAGGACGCTGTAAACAAATCAGTTATGAGTTTTGAGACAGAGCAAGAATTTAGGATGACAACCAGATTTCTAGCTTGTGTAACTTGAGAGGTGATGGTGCCATTCACTGAACACAGATGAAAAGCAATTATACAGCCTCACCAGTCATCTTCCTGTTATTGGGTCACCAGGGCCCAGTGATGATGGGAGCAAAGCCCAAGCCATTCGTCTGAATTCACTGTATGTGAACACCCAGCTGGTGGCAGGAAGTCTGACCTAAGCACCATGAGTCAGCAGCCTCCCTTCTATTATGAAAGACCAAGCCTATGATATAAACACTGCTTTAATTTGTTAAACAGGGCTTTGTGGCTTCTTGCCCCACCTTAACTGCCCTATGAAGTAACTGGAGAAGGAAATTATGAGTGTTTCCCTAAAGAGAAGTTTAGATTTGCCTAAGATTAGAAAGGTAGAGGCGACAAGGATTGTCACTACCAGAACCTGCCGTGACAATGAATGTTTATGCAAAGTACAGTGTTAGACACCAAACTAAGCTCATGTGCCCTTGAGGTGCTACTTTATACCTCTGCCTTTGTGAGAAGATCTTTTCCTTTAATTGGGTAGTGAGGGGAGTGGTGAAGACGACACCTGACTGACCAGACTGGCCAAGCTTGGAGCCAATGGTCAAGTAGTCAGATCACCCCTACCATGAAGTTTAAGCAGCCTGAGCTTCCCTCCCAGGCTGGGACTGACTGGAGCGGTGAAACAGGCTGTGGGATGAGGAGTCCAGAGACAGCACCCAGGAAGACAGCCTGAAGTTATCATTCACCCATCAGAGGGGTCAGGCTGATGCGTGAAATTTGAGTGTGAAGCAAAGAGACTATGAGCAGAGTTAGCAAGAGGGAGCAAGTCAGTTTAGTAGAAAGGAAGGGACACATCCTGAAAAGATTCCTTGAGGGTCTGGGAAAGAGAAGCAGAACCTGCCTGTGAGTATACAGAAAGCTGCTGAAGAAACTCACTTAAACGTGAGCAGTTTACATAGCAGCTGTGCCACATTTTATGGAATGGAAGTGGTAGAGGATGGAATAGAACAAAGGAGATTAAGATTTAATGTCACACTGTAGGAAAGTAGAATATTTGCATTTATTCGTTTAGAAAGCTTTTACTAAGTACCTGTGCTGTGCTAAGTTGCTTTAGTTGTGTCTGACTCTTTGTGACCCCATGGACTATAGCCTGCCAGGCTCTTCTGTCCATGGGATTCTCCAAGCAAGAATATTGGAGTAGGTTACCATGCCCTCCTCCAGGGGATCTTCCTGACCCAGGGGTTGAACCTGCATTTCTAAAGTCTCCTGCTTTGGCAGGCAAGCTCTTTACCACTAGTGCCACCTGGGAAGTCCTATTAAGTACCTGTGCTGTGCCGTGCTAAGTCACTTCAGTCATCCAGTTCTGAGCAACCCTATGAACTGGAGCCCTCCAGGCTCCTCTGTCCATGGGATTCTCCAGGCAAGAATACTGGAGTGGGTAGCCATTCTCTTCTCCAGGGGATCTTCCCCACCCAGGGATTGAACTGGCATGTCTTATGTCTAATCTGCATTGGCAGGCGGGTTCTTTACCACTAGTGCCCCTGGGAAGCCCTGTTAAGTACCTACAAATACATAAAACAATATTGCCACCTGAATGGGAGAAACAGATTATAGGTTAGTACAGTTGGAGGAGGCTTTTAACACATATATAACTTCTAATGAAGTGTTACTCCTAATTAGAAAAATGACATGTATACAATTTCTTTTTTGATGATACAGCTAAAGATGGCAATTCTGAGTTAAGTATAGTATATATTGTGTAAGAGTTTTACCCCATGGTTTTGACATAGATAACTTTTCTTGGTTACTAATTTAACCCTCCTATAAGTTTTAATCCATGACTCAAGTCAGGAGGCTCACCATGATAATGAATATTTTAAAAATGATAAATGAAATAAAAGCATTTGAGTTTAAAAGATTGCCATAGATCCTTTTTTTTTTTTCTTTTTACAGTTCCTTGTGCTGTTCTTCAGAGGCTAGATAGCTTTATTGAACTATTGAGAATTAATGAATAGAAAAGAAAAAAAATTTTTTCCTGCACGACCAGTCAGCTCACTCTGAATGGAAAGATTGTTCCCTGGGTCTTTTACATATTTGTGAAACATGGGTAATGTTCTATGTTGTTGCACTAACTTGTTTTTACCTCTCCATGTACTACAAATAGCATTGGAGAAAGCAGCAGGTCACCATTAAAAATTTACCTCATTAGATAGATAGATATGAATATAGAGATATATTTTTTTTTTACTGCAATCCTAACACCTTGCTTGAGTACGGTAAAATGCATCTGGGTCACTGAGAAATTGGATGGCCATGTTATTCACTCTCTAAATATATTAGTGTTCAGATAAAGCTATGGTTCCCTTTTTGCTGATATGTTTACAATTTCTTTGTCTGAACTAAAAAGAGGAAGTATTACAATATGATCATTTCCTTAAATAATGACATGGCAAAATGTGTGAAATGTGATAGGAAAAACAAACAATTATGAATTCTTCATGAAACTAAAACCTGTGTTTTGACGGAAGAAAGACTAAGTTGATCAAAAAGTAGATTTTAAAAGCAGTTTGTTTTTTTTCCAAAGAGCACATTTGTGTAACATATAATCTGATATGTGGTACATTGCAGGCAAAAGGGACAACCTCAGTCATCCAAGTTCTAAAGATGCTTTTTTTTTTTGGTGTTCTCTGCAGTAACCAGACATTCATTTCCAACATTTAAATGCTACTTTCTGAAGAGAGGATACATCTGGTTAACTGACGGCCGGGAAGATTAATGATAACATACTGCATTTCAGGATTCCCTGATAGTTCAGCTGGTAAAGAATCTGCCTGCCATGTGGGAGACCCTGGTTTGATCCCTGGGTTGGGAAGATCCCCCAGAGAAGGGAATGGCTATCCACTCCAGGATTCTGGCCTGGAGAATTCCATGGACTCTAAAAGTCCATGCAGTCTCAAAGTGTCGGACACGAGTGAGCAACTTTCACTTTCACAGTGTTTCAGTTCTTCTCTCCCAGTGGCAATGTTTTCTAATAAATAACAAACACATTTTCCACATAAGAGGATTTCACTGTCCCTCTCTGTTATGATGATTGCATGTTACCCCAAAACATAGTGCCTTGAGGCACTATAATCATGCATTATATAATGTATTTATTACCTCTTACTGTTTCTTTGGTCAAAAATTCAGACCAGGAACAGAATGGATGGCTGGTTTCTGATCTACAATATCTGGAGCATCAACTGGAAAATTCAAAGCCTGGAACCATCTGAGAGATCATCCACTCTCACCATATGACAGTGGCTGATGCTGGCTCATGGCTGGGGGCTGGCTGGGGCTGTCAACCAGGATATCTGCACTGGACTTCTCTATGTAGGCTGGGTTTCCTTACAATGTGATGACTGAGTTCTAAGGGCAAGTTATCTAAAGAGAGAAGGAGAAAGAGAGGGAGGTTGTATCTTTTGCATGGGCTGGGCTTCAAAGTCACATGTTTAGTGATGGTCTGCCAGACTCCAATGCTTTGGGCAGCCACAAGTCCCTGTTGAAGTTCAGGTTCATAAGCTTGAGACAGAGATCTTATCTCATATAGGAGGTTGTAATACTTGCATATAGGATGGGAAAAATGTATAAATAGAGCCATCTTTGGAAGATACAATCTGCTACACTGTGATTCTAGAAAGGTCTCCCAACCAAGCACTAACCAGGCCAAACCCTGCTTAGCTTCTGAGATCAGACAAGATTGGATGCGTTCAGGGTGGTAGGGCCATAGATTAGAAAGGTATTGGAGATTCATCTTGTAGTTGCTACATGATTTAAATTGTAATGATTTTATTACAAATAAAATATCTACTCATATGAAAAATTTAGGAAAATATAAAGGGAGAGTCCAATAAAGTCCTACCATCCAAATAAACCACAGCTAGAGAGGATAGTCACATCTATACATCATATAGTCATATCTACAATTTCCCCCTGTGGTCTCTTTCATTGCCTTCCCCTCCCAACTTTTAATGAAAAATTTGAAAGAGTATTTCTAAGAACATCCATTTGCTTTCCACATAGGATCACCAAATATCACATTTTGCAATATTTGCTGTATCTTTTCTTCTTGCTGAACTGGTAAAAATGTTAGTTAGAAAGCTAGTTTTAGATATCACGATACTGCCTCAACATATTGTTATTGTTGTTCAGTTCTAAGTTGTGTCCCACTCTTTGCAACCCATGGACTGCAAGCACACCAGGCTTCCCTGTCCTTTGCTCTCTCTCGGAGTTTGCTCATACTCATGTCCATTGAGTCAGTGATGCCATCCAAGCATCTCATCCTCTGTCATCTCCTTCTCCTCCTGTCCTCAATCTTTCCCAGCATCAGGGTCTTTTCCAATGTGATGACTCTTTGCATTAGGTGGCCAAAATATTGGAGCTTCAGCATCAGCCCCTCCAATGAACATTCAAAGTTGATTTCCTTTAGGGTTGACTGATTTGATCTCCTTGCTGTCTAAGGAACTCTCAAGAGTCTCCTCCAGCACCACAGTTTGAAAGCATTGATTCTTTGGCACTCAGCTATTGCAGTATGTATCTCCTAAGAATAGGGGCATTATCCTAAATACTCACAATACCATTATCATCTAAGAAAAGTAATAGTCTCATGCTGCTGCTGCTAAGTTGCTTCAGTCGTGTCCGACTCTGTGCGACCCCATAGACGGCAGCCCATCAGCATCCGTCGTCCCTGGGATTCTCCAGGCAAGAACACTGGAGTGGGTTGCCATTTCCTTCTCCAAAGCATGAAAGTGAAAAGTGAAAATGAAGTCACTGAGTCGTGTCAAACTCTCAGCGACCCCATGGACTGCAGCCCACCAGCCTCCTCCATCCATGGGATTTTCCAAGCAAGAGTACTGGAGTGGGGTGCCATTGCCTTCTCCTAATGCTATCTAATATCCATTCTATATTCAATATTCTCCATTTGTTCCATGACCATCTTTCACAGCTTTAAAAAAAGAAAAAAGAATCCACTCAAGATTGACATTTGGCCCCAGTGTGATTTTGGCTGGATCCTGACCTGGATCCTGTGCCCTCAGTTCCCTGACCTGGATCCTGTGCCCTCAGTTCCCACTTCTGGCAGATACACCCTTAGCCGGGAGATCCCTGTCCACCCATGGAGTTGTTGTATCACATTCATTCAACTAATACTTATTTGATACCTACTGTGTGCTAGACTATCATGCTCTCAAGGAGCTTACACTCTAGACAGATAATAGAAAAGAACAGTCTTTGAGAGTTAACAATGCTATATAAATATGGGGGATTATCCTTTCAGATTAAGGGCCTGGAGCAAATCTTGAAAAAAAAAATCTCCTTTATGCAAAATAAAATCAATTTGGATTAAAATTAAATCATTTCTGTTCTGTAGAGGTGATTGGCAANACTAATACTTATTTGATACCTACTGTGTGCTAGACCATCGTGCTCTCAAGGAGCTTACACTCTAGACAGATAATAGAAAAGAACAGTCTTTGAGAGTTAACAATGCTATATAAATACGGGGGATTATCCTTTCAGATTAAGGGCCTGGGGCAAATCTTGAAAAAAAAATCTCCTTTATGCAAAATAAAATCAATTTGGATTAAAATTAAATCATTTCTGTTCTGTAGAGGTGATTGGCAAGCTCAATGAACAGATTAGTAGTACTGAGCAGAATGACAATTTTGGAAGTTGTTGCTGTCTTATCCACTTTAAATTTCAAAGTGCATTCCAAAGTGCTCAGTCATGTCCAACTCTTTGTGATTCCATGGACTGCAGGCAGCCAGGCTCCTCTGGCCTTCACTATCTCCCAGAGTTTGCTCAGATTCATGCCTGTTGAGTTGATGATGCCATCTAATCGTCTCATCCTCTGCCACCCAGTTCTGTTTCCTTCAAATTTTCCCAACACCATGGCTTCCCAGGTGGTCCAGTGGTAAAGAAAATCTGCCAGCCAATGCGGGAGCCACAGGGGACATGGGTTTGATCCTTGGGTAGGAAAGATCCCCTGGAAGAGGGCATGGCAATCCACTTCAGTATTCTTGCGTAGGAAATCCCACGGACAGAGGAGCCTGGTGGGCTACAGTCCACGAGGTTGCAGAATTGGACTCAACTGAGCACACATGCACTTTGGAGTTTAAGTGTATAAAAGCACCATGTAAAGAGGTTCTTCTGCTTCTAATTAAATAAAATCATGTATATGCATTCATGTCTGTTGAGTTGATGATGCCATCTAATCATCTCATCCTCTGCTGCCCAGTTCCACCCAGTCACATAATATTTGCTAATTTTTGACTTTCTTAGTTTTTATTTTTCTAAATACCTAACAAGCAAAAAAGCAAACCCATGTTATTAGAACACAGATGGTGAGACTCACAGGGGTTAGAGCTGAAAGGGGCTATAGAGGTCATCTAATCCAGATTCCACATTTTTACAGATGATCTCATCAGTGGTTATTTTAGAGGAATTTGTATGAATTTTAAGGCTCTAGACGCACATAGTTTCTATATGTAGAAGCCCAATTTTGAAATCCTGCTTATTGGATAAAACAACCAGAATCTTATATTACCTTAATCTTTGTTCCTCATCTTCCAGTTACATGAATTTTCTTTTCTGCCCTGTGACAGCTGAAGTGGTAGTGCTGTGACAGTGTATCATTGTGTAATGGTACTTGCCTGTTTGGAGGTCTTTCTCATGCCACTAGAAGGGTGATGGATCTTCTCCAGCAATATGAAAGAGATCACTTTGGAGCCTTTCTCTGAAACAGCTGACAGGCATTGCTTCTTCCTATCTTTGGCTCTAAGCTGCTCAGTAATGTGGTTGGAGAATGGATGCTAATACTTGGGGATTTTATTCTCCTGGTTTAACAGTTCTGGGTGCTGTTGGTTCTTAGGGAAATTCAGGACAGTACCTTCTGTTACTTTGGGGTTGGCTTGATGACCGAGGGGGCTCTGGTCAGATGAGGACAAATTAGTCATTTGTTCATTCATGTGCTGGTGCCCCTGTATTTAGGAACAGATGTTCTACGGATGGCAAAATAGAGGACTTCAGGATTTTTTATAAAACTGAATGACCATCCTCTTGGGGCTACTTAGGGACTTAGCAGAGCCCCATGTGTTACACTTACCCTGACTTTTAGGTTTCTTTGTTTTTATCACTGAGGATATTATATAGGTTTTCTTAAAATAAATGACCAGTCTCTTGATCCAGAGAGACTGATTTACAATTTATAATTTTTGATGATCTTTTAGAACTTACCAATTAATTAAACAATAATTAGCAATGCCATGTTAACTCATTTCAATATACTGGAGACTGCCTATGTTCTCTTATGCCTCTCTCCAAAAAAGGCCTCAGGTTTGAGCATGTGATAAACATTTAGTACAGTACAGTAAACCCAGTATTTAACCAGGATTCCAGGAATGTGATAAAACCTGGCAATGGGGAAACCACTATAGAATGGTGGTAGGTATATCCTCCTTCAAAAATATGACCCAGGTATGGCCAAATTCTTTTTCCAGATCTTCTTCAGCTTAGTTGAGAAAGGCAATAATTTCCAGAAAGAAGTTACAGATGTTGTGGGTGGGTGGGGAAGCTGAATTAAACATACAGACTAAATGAAATATCACTTACTCAGTCATGCATTTAACAAATATTCATCAATATCTAGTATAAGCTGGAGACAAGCAGTGAATAAAACTTTAGAGACGGTATATAGTTTTTAATACTCTTTAAATCATTTAATTTTCACAATAACCCTAGAAGTTAAAACTATTGTCTTTTTGCATTTTGCAGATGAGGAAACTGAGGCATGGCATGGTTAAGTAGCCCAAAGTTACTCAGTTGGGAAGTGACATAGCCATAGGAGCAATAAAATATTGGTAACCTTTGCAAAACCCTGTAGCTTGGATGTTTCTGGCTTGGGAGCAGTATTTTAAAAGGATTATGTGTAATCACAAAGGGTAGCAAATCTGAATCTTATTCAAGAATCCATCGTAGTTATATATTCAAACATCAATTTTCTTTCTCCTAATAGATCACAAATGATAAAATTAAGCAAAAGAAGAAGGTGACTGGATAAAGGTGGTGAGACATATTCTCAATGCAAAGAGCTTTTCATGTTGTATTATGTCAACAGCTTATTCATTCATTTGGCTTCCAATAACTGAAACCTAGCCACATAAGAAATAAAACACAAATACCACTTCTCTTTATGGCATGAAGCACTACTGAAGCAATAAATTCTGAAGCTGAACTGCTTAGATTCCCTATACACTTAACTGTTATAAAATGTACCTTCTATACACTTATATTAACAGAACCACAATTGTTAGTATGTAATTGATAGTAATGTTATATAATAGAGTAGTTATTTGACTTTTTTAATGACCCCATACTCAATAGCAAGAAGGCATAGGGGATTTGAGAGACCTTTGAGGAGTTGGGAAGGATTTGTCACTTTGGGGATCATGCAGAAAAAAGAACAGCTCTGTCAGGAAGGAAAGCCTGTGGTTCAAAAGTATAATTCAAAAATTGAATTTTATTTTTCAGCCACACCTGTCGGCGTGTGGATCTTTGTTCCCAGACCAGGGATTGAACCTGTCTCCTCTGCATTGTCCAGTGGAGTCTTAACCACTGGAACGCCACGGAAGTCCAAGCCCATGATTCAAAAGAGAACTCTCTAGGAGACATTGGGCTTCCCTGGTGGCTCAGATGGTAAAGAATCTGGCTGCAATGTGGGAGACCTGGGTTCGATCCCCCAGGTTGGGAAGATCCCCTGGAGGAGGACATGGTGACCCACTCCAGTATTCTTGCCTGGAGAATCCCCATGGATAGAGGAACCTGGTGGGCTATAGTCCATGGGGTGGCAAAGAGTCGGACATGACTGAGCAACTAAGTACAAGTCTCATTGCTTCCAATATGACTCATGACTGGATTGAGCCAGAGTTCAAATTTTTCTGCTTTTTACAGAATTAATTTAAAGAAAATATTGTAATATAGTATTATTTCTACCAGTGGGGTCCTTCTATGTCATTACTCCTATCTTTAATTATTTTCTAGAGTTCTGGAGTTATTGTTACCTTTAGGAAGTTTTTGTACATGGCTACAGTTTCCTCTAAATATTATGCCAATATTCTTAAAAGTATCCTCAAAGCTGGTGGAAATGAAGGAAGCAGAGGAAACGAATGTTTATTGAATACCTACCATGTGTTTAGCATAGTTCTCAGTGTTTTACATAGCACATGTAATTTAGTTCTTATAACAACTCTAAGAAGTAGGCACTACTATTACTCCACAGATGAGAAAATAGATTCTTAGAGAGGTAAGGCTTATAATAATGAAATGAATGGCAGGATATTAAATCCTCAGCTCTTGCTTCTCTTTTGTTTGTGAGACTGTTGCTGGGTTATACTTGCTGCAAAAGTTTGTTGCTAGTGCTAAATTATGCAACAATAATAACAAAATAACAAACCATTATTTACTGTACACCTAGCATTCCAGGCATATATCATGTATCATCATTAATTTTATTCCCATAAAGTTGGTGCTGTTTTCCATTTTTATTGATAAGGAGCCAGGACCAGAATATAAATTAATGCACAGCTTCCTCCACTGAGAAAGTTTCCCTTTGAAAGAAAAAGTCAGTGTGATTAGTGACAAAGATGATTCTATCTTCTGGCACTAGCTCCTTATCTCCTTGAGATCACACTTAGAGTAGCACAGGTTTAGAAAGATCAAGTAACACTCACAATCTCATAGGTCATGAGTGTTAGAGAGGATTCCAATGCAGGTCACCCTGCTGTTCCCCAATACCACACTATCTTCTCATCGTTCAAGGAATGAGCTGCTGGCCTCAACAAACAGCTCTTCAAAATGTTCTTCATTGCGCTTTCCCTCTGCCATTCCTTGCTATCATTTCACAGTGGATATGTTATATGAGGAAAACAATGGCTATTACAAATGTTCTGTTAGAATTCCAGAAGAGTGAAATTGGTACATAGTAATACATGGAGGTGAGAACAAGATATTGTCCAAGAAATTAAAATAAGGAAAATAATAAACAAACAATCCCATTAAAAAATGAGCAGAAGACCTGAGTAAACATTTTTCCAAAGAAGACGTACAGATGGCTAATGGGCACTTGGAAAGATGCTCAGCATCACTAATTATTAGAGAAAAGGAAATAAAAATCACAATGATATATTACCTCACATCTGCCGGAATGGCTAACATCAAAAAGTCTATGAATAGCAAACGCTGGGGAGGATGTGGAGAAATGGGAACCCTTGTACACTGTTGGTGGGAATGTAAATTGGCACAGTCACTGTGGAAAGTGGGGTTTCCCTGGTGGCTCAGATGATAAAGAATTTGCCTGAAATGCAGGAGACCTGGGTTTGAAATTCCCACTGTGGAAAACAGCATGGGGGGGAGGGGTTCCTCAAAAAACTAAAAATAGAACAACTAGATGATCCAGGAATTCCACTGCTGTATATATATCTGAAGAAGACAAAAAAATCAACTTGAAAATATGCATACACCCCAGGAGCAGTATTATTTACAACAGTCAATATATGGAAGTTTATACCAGTATTATTAACAATATCCAGTATATGGCAGCAACCCAGGTGTCCATCGACAGAACAGATGAATGGATAAAGGAGATGTGATATATACACATACACGTGCACTGTGAAATACTACTCAATCCTAAAAAGGAATGAAGTTCTGCCATTTGCAGCAACATGGATGGACCCAGAGAGTATCATCCTTATGAAATAAGTTAGACAGAGAGAGATAAATATTATGTTATTTTATACGTATCACTTATACATGGAATATAAAAATTTAAAACAAATAAATATATACAACAAAACAAAAACAGACTTACAAATATAGAAAACAAAGTAATGGATACCAGTGGGATGAGAGAAGTGGGGAGGGGCAAGATAGGGGTGTGGGATTAAGAGATACAAACAACTATATATAAAATAGATAAGAAACAAGGATATATTATGTAGCACAGAGAAATATAGTCATTCTTTTATATCTTTAAAGGGAGTATAACCTATAAAGATATTGAATTATTATGCCAAATACCTGAAACTAACATTATAAATCTCAACTATGTTTCAATGTAAAAATATAAATAAGGGAAACAAGATTGCTTTCCAAAAAATTAAAAAAGTGAAATTCACACATATCCTGAATAGACATGACCACCAGTGGAAATGAATTAAGAGGTTGTGTGAATAAATGTTTGGTTGAGAGGTGCAGAAACACCTAATATACTACTCACAGTGACCTGGAAACAATCTCACGGAGACCAGCCTGATGGTTTCATCAGCAAAATCCTGATCTGTTCTACTGGGCTTTGTCTGGATTAACCTTGTACTCAGGCTGGTGATGGTGAACCCAGGGCGGGAAAGGAAGTCAAGGACCCTTGAGTTGAGCATGTTTGTNCTTAAATGTTAAGGTAATGGTACATGCAAATTTTACATGCAGCTTATTCTTAATTTTTAGAAAGGTATGAAATACTGAAATTTTGCTGAGGTTTTTGACAAACAAGTCCAGGCTACTTGGCTTGTTGACAGTTCTGTTCATGAGATCTGCTCTGGGTGCACACCTACTATCCAACTGGCTGGAACTAGAGACAAGAAGTGTTTGTTAAGACACAGCCTTTGCCACAACAATTAGGAAGGGGCATGTACACAGATCATTTCAATTTAATGTGATTCAGTATACCCACAGAGGAAAATATACTGGGGGGGTGGGGGCGGAGAAAAATATATAATGTGTGGGGAAAAAGAAAAAAAATCTGAAATATTCTCATAAAAGTAGAGCCCATATGTAACAGTGCTATGGAGTTCATTATTATCCATATGTGGAAAATAATATCCATATGTGCATGATCATCAAAGCTTCCCCCTGCCCCCGTTTAACCCTAAATTGGTATGCGCTGTCCTTAAGTGACTTTCTGGGTGCTTTCTACTCCGTCAAGTGATGTGTGCTCAGGGAAACTCTGATTAATGTAAATATTAGCCTAGGCGAGACATAAATCAAAAGGCTAATCTGCAGGTTACGAAGCTGGCCAGAGCAAATTTCTAGATTGTCTTTCTGTGCTTTTAGGGGGCTGGGAAAGAGCCTGTAATTCAGGTAACTTGGGGTCACCTCTGTTTTTATTGGAACAATATGCAGTGATATGTACAACTAGATTCAGTCAGCCACTACATGAGACTTTTTTTTTCCTTGTGGTAAAGTTGCTATTGAAGGCTTAGGCATGGCCTCTGACTAGGTCTATGAGTTCCAAGGTAGGGAAGAGAGACCTCAGAAAATCATGAGGCACGTGGTATTTGAAAGCTCACATTTTGCTGTGTATTTCAAATTTGGACATAAATACCTATTGCTTTGATAATACAAAGAACAGAGTCAAGATGATAATATTTTCCTACGGGGTGAGGCGGGAAAGGGGCAGGCAGGCAAAGCCCCATGTTTCTAAGGAGAGAGGCTTGGGATGCTTCTGTCATTCACAAGGAGACCCTGATGCAAAAAGATTACTAACTAAAAAGATGACTCACTGACTTGTGAGTCCATACAGGTCTGGGGCTCTGTATTTCTCTCTAGCCCAAACGCCTGGCATGAATTATATACACACTACACGTTCAGCTGGTAAAGAATCCGCCTGCAATGCAGGAGACCTGGGTTCCATCCCTGGGTCAGGAAGATCCCCTGGAGAAGGGAAAGGCTACCCACTCCAGTATTCTGGCCTGGAGAATTCCATGCACTGTATAGTCCCGTGGGGTCGCAAAGAGTCGGACACGACTGAGCGACTTTCACTTTTCACATGTTCGTTTGATGAAGCAGAATCAACTAAACCCACATGCAAGTCCAAGGGCTGCACGCTGGTAGGGCGCCCTTGGCTGAATTAATTAACGACTAGGACCATCCCCCATGCTCAATGGGCATGACAGCAGAACCGCCTCATGGGGCTGTTCTGAGAATCCGTTAACTCATTCTGCAAACAACTATGGACCCCCTACTATGTGTCTACCCCTGGACTAGGTCACTGGAAAAAGAGCTTGAAGAGGTGCTTGGGCAGACGATAAATAACGTGATGAATGTGGCGCAGCTGGCACCGAGCCTGGGGCACACCAAGCCGGGGGTTGGGAGAAGCTGATCACTGTGACGCCCCTCCGCCGCCCTTCACACTGGCTTTCATTACATGCCCACATTTCAGATCAGTCCAGAGACTATGCTTTAAATAGCTCAAGTCTTAGATTCAATTTTCAAATGAAGCATTTTTAAGTCAGAGAAATTTTCTTATGAAGAACACACAAGATGCAAATTAATGATCCAATGGCCAGTCGGATCAAAGGGTAATCAGAGGAAACCTCAGTGGAAAAGAGCGCTTCCGTTGGAATGGTTTCAATACTCCAATCTGGTGGTGCCTTCTGAAGCTGGCCTGCAGGTTCCATGTGGCAGACGACACCAGCAAGACACACAGCGCTCCTCTGACGTGCTAGCTCCCTGCCCTCTCCCATCTCTAGCTACCGCGGCTCACCTAGGGGCTAACTTCAGTGGGAACTGCTGGAAGGCCTTCCTGACGGCCCAAGCATGCCTTTCTGGGGCACCATGATGGTCTGGCCAAGCTGTTTCTTTTCTCTAGGCAGTGAGCCTCTGGGCTTACCTCCGTATAGCCTGGACCCACCACAGGGCTGGGCATATCCATGGGGGTCAATAAAGGGCCACTGACATGGGTCATCTCTGCAGGCTACCAGAAATCCATCCTGTTTTCTTAAAGGTCAAAGGTTACAGCAGCTTCATTATCAGAGGAATCTTTTCAATCCATCACTTTTGGTTATCCAGCTCCCACCCAGAGCTCTTGGAACTGTTGGCTCTTGAATTTGCAAGAGATCCTGCCCAAGGCTTTTAAAGCTACTTCCACACAGATGTCTCGGAAGTCACAGAGCATGGGGCTTGCCTTCTCCCAGATCGCCTATACCAATCAACAGGAGAGACCTCCTTCTCCCTCTCTCTTTCACAAAGATCTCTATGTGACTTGCCTGGCAAGTCCCATTTGGTGGCCAGCCTGCATAAAGCATCCACGTTCAGAGACAAAAATAACCAGGCTGATCAAACTCCTTTGGTTTAAATCCCAAGTTCAAATGCTACACAGATCCAGAAGAGGCTCCGGCTTCCAGTGTCAGGAAATACAGTTTGGGAGTCGGCAGAAATTGGCTGTGGGTCTCCTAACCCCAGTGTGACACAATATTCTCATCCTAGGAGCCAAGTTGTAAGCTTTTCTAAGATCCACAAAGCACATGTCTGCGCTCCATGAGGAGCTCCGGCTCTTTCTGAGAGTCTGCTCGAGTTCCGATCTGAAAGAATGCCATCTTCACAGAAACCCGGGTTCTCTAGAATGATACCATCTGCCACAGGCTGAGCTTCCTTTTCAGCCAAATACATTATTTATAACCTTTCTAATTGTGAAAAGGTAAGGGTGGAATTTTTCTACCGCCTGGCTTCGATACGGTTAGAACATTCTGAACCTTTGCTCTCAAAGACTGCCCGTCTCTGAATTTGAAAAACAAAAAGCAACCCCCAAACCCACAAGAAACTGGTGGAGGTCACACATGTTTCCAAAATATTCTATTCTTTCAACGCCCTGCTAGATAGGACATACACTGGGGGTATGCATTTATAACACATTTAGAAACCAAAGGAAGATAGGCTTTTTTTTTTTTCTCCTTGGTCATCTGATAGCCAAGGGAAGAGGTTTGGGAAGAGGTGAGATCTCGCGGAATAAAAGAAAAAATAGGTTCACCAACTGGGGAAAGACAGTGATCTGATTACCCTTAAAATTGCTTTGTTGTGCCTTTAACAACAACAAAAAAACCCAGCCCCAAACAATGCTAATCAGGTTATTCAATCATTTAAACCAGAACTGTTCATGCTTTTCTGCCAAATCAACCAACCACAGCAAAATCTGTTATCTGTGATTGCTCAGCTTCCAGTCAAAGAAACACTTAACCCCCACTATACCAAAAGTTTTCCAAAATACCATGCTCACTGGAAAGAAAGAGAATGTGGTGACAGAGCTAAAGGGTAACTGGAGGGCTGGGCCCTAAACCTGCAGATTAGAACAGAACCAACTCCAGCCTTTACCGGAAGCCAGCAGCTCCCAAGCATTCATGTGAGCTGCAGCCAGGCTTCCCCTGCACAATTTTTTTTTTTTTTTAACAGGATGGTGATATCATGATCAAAACTTACTAAAGACTTGAGAATGGTGTAACCGAGGTGGGAGGAGGCAGCCAGAGCCTCTACAAAACGGTAGGTCCCCACATTTAAAGCTTCCAGGCTCCATCAGCAGAGAGGGCAAAAGCTACAACATCTTATTTACACAATTATCTAAATACGATTAAACAGCTGATGGACAAATATTAAACTGGAAAATGTATAGTCATTTCAGCTTAATGTAATCCTCTTTCTGTAAACACCCAAGATGATTTTTTTCAACCAGAACAGTCCTGACATCTCATAAGCCTAAGGGTGAATAGCAAGAGATTGTTTTTGATAGTTATAAATATTCAAAAGACATGCAGACCATCTGCTTTCATAATACAGGTAAAGCAAGACTGAAATGGGGACTGCTGTATAAAAATGATTCTTTTAACAAAGTCTTCCTCTCCTCGAAAACTATAAAGACAGATGTCAGAGACTGTTTGCACAGAGCAATCAGGAGCGTGCAAAATGTAATATTCTTCTTACACTCAGTGCTTGCTACAGAGATTTCTTTTCCCCCTTTTTCTTCCCATCTGTGTGTTGCAACACATTTCTACAAGTTAAAAACATTTTTTTTCAAACAGAGATCTCATGAATACCCAAAAACATGCTATCTGGTTTCTGAATGCTAATTAATTTCAACTAAGGAATCTGAATATCTTCTTCTGTAGAAAGGAATGTATGTTTTGAATCGCAATACTCTAGAGACAGCAAGGGAACTCATCTTGCACAGGTTTAATTCCGGGAGGCGATTGTTCCCGGTTCTTACCTTTGTCGGTTATATATATCTAGTCCATCCATGTCTTAAACGAAAGCACACCACTGCTAATGTCTTTGGCATAAAGTCTAAAATAACTGTTTTCTGAAATAAATGTCTGTGCGTGTAAAGTGCATATGCGGAAACCTTTAACCTCTCAGGTGACGTAGAGCAAGGCTTTAGGAAGCTCTGCGGTTAATCTTCAGGCCCAGAACACTCATCTTGACAGTAACCTTTTTATGTATTGTATTAATGGCACAGAGACATTAAGCACCTTTTATAATTTTCAATAAAATGAGCATTTACTGAACAATNAGGAGGCAGCCAGAGCCTCTACAAAACGGTAGGTCCCCACATTTAAAGCTTCCAGGCTCCATCAGCAGAGAGGGCAAAAGCTACAACATCTTATTTACACAATTATCTAAATACGATTAAACAGCTGATGGACAAATATTAAACTGGAAAATGTATAGTCATTTCAGCTTAATGTAATCCTCTTTCTGTAAACACCCAAGATGATTTTTTTCAACCAGAACAGTCCTGACATCTCATAAGCCTAAGGGTGAATAGCAAGAGATTGTTTTTGATAGTTATAAATATTCAAAAGACATGCAGACCATCTGCTTTCATAATACAGGTAAAGCAAGACTGAAATGGGGACTGCTGTATAAAAATGATTCTTTTAACAAAGTCTTCCTCTCCTCGAAAACTATAAAGACAGATGTCAGAGACTGTTTGCACAGAGCAATCAGGAGCGTGCAAAATGTAATATTCTTCTTACACTCAGTGCTTGCTACAGAGATTTCTTTTCCCCCTTTTTCTTCCCATCTGTGTGTTGCAACACATTTCTACAAGTTAAAAACATTTTTTTTCAAACAGAGATCTCATGAATACCCAAAAACATGCTATCTGGTTTCTGAATGCTAATTAATTTCAACTAAGGAATCTGAATATCTTCTTCTGTAGAAAGGAATGTATGTTTTGAATCGCAATACTCTAGAGACAGCAAGGGAACTCATCTTGCACAGGTTTAATTCCGGGAGGCGATTGTTCCCGGTTCTTACCTTTGTCGGTTATATATATCTAGCCCATCCATGTCTTAAACGAAAGCACACCACTGCTAATGTCTTTGGCATAAAGTCTAAAATAACTGTTTTCTGAAATAAATGTCTGTGCGTGTAAAGTGCATATGCGGAAACCTTTAACCTCTCAGGTGACGTAGAGCAAGGCTTTAGGAAGCTCTGCGGTTAATCTTCAGGCCCAGAACACTCATCTTGACAGTAACCTTTTTATGTATTGTATTAATGGCACAGAGACATTAAGCACCTTTTATAATTTTCAATAAAATGAGCATTTACTGAACAATCTGTCAAACTGCTGGCTCTCTCTCCCCTTACATCTTTATTTTTTGAGAAGCGTGTAACTTCACAAGCCTGGATGGCCCTCCACTTTCTCCAGGTCCTGTCGGCCTGCAGCCTGAATTTTCACAGCAGGTTTTTTGAGGCGTCAAACTTGAACTTCAGATCAAATGACATCAACTCCATACTCAAACACTGTCTTCACAGGGATTCTCAGTCAGCAGGGTTCTCTTTCCATCCCAAAGGACATCAACTACTAGGAACAAGTTCTAAAAGGCATCGCAGGAGGCGGGGCCGTGGGGTCAATCTGCTGAAAACGCTCAGGTAGGCCCCGTCTGCTGCTGGGGAGGACAAGGCAAGGTCTGGACTGGGCTGCAGCTCATGGGGAAGCAAACAGCAGGGTTTCTAAGAGTCCAGTTTGGTTTGTGGTGTTAGCTAATGTTCCCCCAAATCCTTCCCTCTGGATCCTCTTCTGCTTTCTAAGCTATGCTCTTAGGAGACATAACCGGGGTATGGCCGGCATCTCCATTTCTGGAGAAGAGACTGCTGCTGCTGCTGCTGCTGCTAAGTCACTTCAGTCGTGTCCGACCCTGTGCGACCCCACAGATCCACAGATGGCAGCCCACCAGGCTCCTCGGTCCCTGGGATTCTCCAGGCAAGAGCACTGGAGTGGGCTGCCATGTCCTTCTCCAGAGAAGAGACTAATCACTTCTAAATCTGACTTAAACTCCAGGTGTCACAGTGATGGCTCTTGCCATCTCGATCAATCCTGGTGCTTGAAAGTGGCCCCTTGACCCAAAGCCACCCTTGCATTGTGCCAAAAGCAGAAACTGAGTCCAAAGCTCCAGTGGAATACTAACGGAAGCATGGCGAGAACCCGCGCAATGCTGTCTCACTGCTCTCACTGCAGTTCCTGAAGACAAAGTGTCATCGTTTCAAAGCATGGAAATTTCACTTAATGATTTAAACGGCCAATTCATAATTTTTAAAGGAAATGCTGGTTCACAGTTCATATGACTTTTCTGCATAATTAATTTTATATAAGGCCCAGATGATGTCTTTTGACCAAATTCTCCATGCTTTTTGTATAAGTGTCCACCTAGATCTTTCTTACTGTGCTCAAATCTTCTTACTCAAATAAATTGAATATGTTGGCAAAGAGCTTAGATTAGAAAATACTTGTTAAAAAGTGTATTATTACAAAAGGGCTTGTAGTATTTCAAACTAATTGCACATAGAGGCTTAGGTTTGTTCATCTGCAGGATGGAGGGAAATGGACTAGGTAATTTGCAAGGTCCCTTCTCGCCACCTGGAGACTCTAGGAGACCTCTATGTATTATTCCCAGACACAGGTCTCACAGGGTCTTCTCCAGCGACTGGAGACGACGCAGTTGCAACACACATCGTCCATTCACCGAGCAGACATGCACACTACAGCTTTATTTTTGAGGAATGCTGAAGTCCCTTGGTATCTTGCCTAATAATGTGATTATTAAAAATATACTATTATTAAACACTATGCTACTCCAAATAGAATTTTCACAAGTTTTTCATTAGATAAATCTAAATCTAATGAGTCTTATTTGATTTTACAGTGAAAATTATTTCCCAGGATTCTAAATCTTGAGCACCTGGGATGCTTGCTTCTGCTTTCTCTGATGGCCCTTGTGTGGTTAAATCTCCCATTCTCTGTGATAAGTAAAATGTCTTGAATCTGTACTTCGAAATAGACACCCAATTTGTATTAAATTCCAGAGGTCCTAAATACAGCATTTTGAAAAACTTCAAGCCCCAGAGTGAAAACAAGAACTAAACTAGCTTGTGCAATCCATTTTTCCAGAGTAAACAGTAGAATGGAGTTCCGTAACACTTCACAGATTTTTACATCGCTTGCTTCGTTGTATGAATGCCATTAGCTTTTTAAGCCACAATACCTCAAAGGCGGGGAGAAAAGTTAAGTCTGGTTTTCAGCTTTTTACAGGGCCAAGAACTTTCCTTGGCAGTCTCATGAACCCAACGGAAGCTCTTCCCACATACAAACTCCCCCTAAGAGGCTTGGAATTGCGGGGTCTGTAGAAACCCTTGGGAGCAGGGCCCATGGGTCTGACGCAGATCTGATCCAATATTTCACAGGAAAGTGAGGGCTAAGTCATGGACTTGGTCTCTGTATTTTATGAGTTGTTAGTCAGGATCTCCCATGTCTACTGAAGAAAAATAAACCAATGTCACCTCTGGATAAGGTCATAGAGAAAAATCAAATTAATCTAGGTCATCTCTATCAACATTATGAAAAAGCTTCACCATTTAGGAAAATGCCAGATCCTGGTAATCACCTCTTTGGGAGTTATGATGGAGGGGTAAAAATGTGCCAGACAGGCTACTGGTCATGAAATAAGGAGTCCTGTCCATCCATGGCGGGGGCATGAGTTCCATGCCGAGCCGGCGTTCCTGCAGGAGGGTGGACAAACCACCCCCGAGGCCTGCTCTGGAACACCTGAGCACTTATCTCCACCTGCAGTTCCAGTGATCCTGGTCCCGCTCACAGCTGACTTTTCACATATCACATGTTTATAGCCATAAATGGGGTCTCCGGTGCCAAACGTGGACTCTGGAGTCTCAGCTGATGGAGGGATGTCGTGAGCTAACACAGGGTGGTACTAAGTGTTAGCATTTCCATTTTGGCAGCATCAGCATCTCGGGCTACAAGTCACTTTGATTCTGCTACTGACATTCCCCTCCTTTATACTTTCGTCAATATGAGAAACAGACAAACAAATTGACTAATAGTAAAAAAGTGTGGATCTCAAATATGAGATGATCGAGACAAAATGGAAACTATCAGTCAGGCTGAAATACATGATTATAAAAGAAACATTTAAAATGTGCACGAAGTAAGTTGCTAATGACTGTGCTTAACAGTGACGTATAATTAGGTCTTCTGTAGCATGTTTTCAGACCTCTGGGCCCTGTGTACCTCCCGTGATTATTCTTCTGCTTCCAAACATACAGCTTTTGTACATACATTCAAAAACATCGCAGTACAAGCAAAACTATGGGGCAGCTTGGAATATCAGTAGGTTTTCTTAGAGGAAAATGCAGACGTACATTAAGTAAACTAGAAAATCAGTGAGTGTAGTAGGAAAAAATATTTTGTAAAGTGAGGTATTATAGATAAGATTACAAATAAACTGCTGCTAATAAAACTATGGACACAGTTTATTGGTTCACAAAATAAATGTGATGAAAACTCTATGAGGTTGTTTTAGCTTCACAAATATTCCTGAGACCCTACTGTGTGCCAGACTCCTGAGTGTGATGATGGAGAAAACCAAGTCCCTTTGTGACCACTGATGGTAGTGTTTTCAGAAAACCTACTCAGTCCACCTACGATCACAGGAAACGTGGAAAGTGCCACGGAGAGGGGATGAAGCGGGGTGTGGGCCCTGGATTAGGGTGCAGGGGCGAGGGCAGTTAATGTGAGGCTGGGAAAACCACCCAGAGGACAGTCCCCGTGGGACAGCTTTCCCCCACTTACACTTGAAGGCTCATTGGAACTTCAGAATGATCTTAGGACAGCGCTGAAAGCGTTCCTCAGAGGTGAGCACGAGTTATAAAACAGCCCTATTTTCCACAAATGGAAAGTTCTTGGTTGTTTCCATTAAAAACAATGCTTGCCTCAAAATCTTCTACGTAGCAACCAAGTCTGTGAGACCTACAAGGGTGACTTCTAAGCCTCAAGCCCCCACGTTGTAGAAAAACAAGGGATGTTACGGTGTACTTTAGAACTGAGAGCTACTCTAAATGCTTTACAAGTATTAACTCATGCAATTCTCCTAAGAGTCCTGAAAAATTGGTACTATTATCTTGCTACTTTATAGATTGAAAAAATTGAGGCATGGAGAGTCACTTGCCTGAATTTACAGATCAGTAATGACAGAGCTCACATTCTCAACTCCTATGGAATGAATGCTATTAGCGCACTAATTATATGATGTCAAAGAGCAGTTGCTGATGAAATATATCCTTCCAAAGATAGTTCCATTAAGAAATAAAGAGAAAATGAGATTACACTCTGTTCTACGTTAACATAACTGAAGAGACTCAATACATTTTGGGAAATACTTCTTGTGACGTTTCATAAAGTTAACACCTGTTCTGGTTAGCTCTGCATTTTTTTCATTGCACAGGAATACACGTTGGATTAACAGGAAAATGGGACAAGCCTAGAACAGTCTGGATGTTACCCAATGAGGAAATACTGTCTTGTCATCTAGAGAAGAATGTGATTGCAAATGGTGCTAATAATTAAAGCTTTAATCGTTCTTAACTTTAAACACATCATCTGATTTGCCTCTTTAACCTCTCTGAGTAAACTCGAGCAGATTAGCATTTTACGGGAAAATACTGCCATACACGAGCATAGCTTTTTTGAAAAGGTGAAAGAAAAAAGATGATAGATAAGGCAGATGAAGATTTAGAGTAAGAATAAGAGGGGGGAAAAAGACTCTTAAAGCAAGTTGGCCACCTTCTCTAGGGTGGTGCAGCCTCCTCCACTGTCCACACGAACCAGCACCCATAACAACACTGCGTATCAGGACTCAAGACAATCTTGTGTTTCTGGAGCACCCTTTGTTGCCAGGAACCCAGGGTGCTTCACAATCACTGTGAGTTAAAATTAAAACTGAAGCACGTACAATTCCTGATAGGCACATTTTTAAAATGCTAAACAGAACAAATAACTTTTAAGTCTAGATTTAAAGGTCCCAACAGCCTGAGCATTCCTTACTTCAATTGGCATTGAGCCGCAGAGCTGGCTGAAGCGCTCTCCTGTTACGTTGAAGGCCCTCTAATGTTTTCTTAATACCAGAGCACCTTACGATCTAGCAGTTTCCAAAGAAAGGGGAAAAAAAAAACCTGGGTGCACACAGTGTCTGCTGGTTTTGATTATTTTGAATTGAGGGTTTCCTGTTTGTGAGTTAGTTTGGGGCCCAAATCTGACATAAAATAAAGCAGGTTTAAAAAGTAAATCCAGATAAAGCCCAACTTGAAACTTAAGGAGTCATTCCAACAAAGGAGCACTTTAAAACTTGCTCTGTTTGAGTAAGTAAATCTGACTGATTAGCATGATTCTGGTTAGCAATCAGAAAATAACATGTAACAGGCTCTCTCTCAGGCCATGGGTCCACCCAAGCCTTGGCAGTAGTTACTATTCTGCAAACCAGAAAAAAGATAAGGGAGATGCGCTCATGGTAATTTTCCTTGCATTCATGATTGAGGTCAAAGGAAACCTGTTCAGATCTAAAACAAAGCAAAGGCAAATAGCTATTAAGTGAAGATGAAGTGCTTACACACTGTTAAAGCACTCTATGGCATGGCTTAACTCTTCGGGGTTTTACTATTGTGAGAAGCCAGTGGCCAAACAATATTTGAGATGAATCCATTTGAAGTTAGATGCTTTATTAAGTCTGGCTTTTTCGAAAGGTTACAGGGAACAAATATCAAGCTATAATCCAACCTTCACATAGCTAAACAGATAAAAATGAACCTGAGAGATGCGACGCAAAAAGGAAAATTCATAATTTGGAGGATGCACCTATCATAGACACTGTGGATGACATCATCAACTTAGGGGCTAGCTCACTGTCTAACTCGAAAGAAGTATTAGAGTGAAGTAACAGCTGGTTCAGAAAAGGAGGCAGAGAAAAATGACTCGGTGGAAGTCTGCCCCTAAAAGACTGGTTTACCATTTCCTTTATGGATCTCACCATTAATACAATTGCTGAAAGTGGTGATAAAATCCAATTAGGATCAAGTACTTCAGTGCCTGGCAAAGCAGATACTCATAACCTCAGGTTTCCATGGGCACTAGGGTAAAAAGTGGGGAAAGTTTTGTAATTTAAAGGAGGAATGGATTCCTCAAAATGCATGCTATTTAACAGCAAGCTTTAGATTTACAATATTTATAATCTATTTACAATAGATTTACAATATTCTTCTAGGAAGGGAAAAGCACAAAATCCTACAAGCCCTGTCTCAAACAGCAAACTTTAGAGCTTGCTCACTGCATCAAGCCGGTGTGTGACTAAGTTCTATATTTTCAAAGAAACACGGGAACTGGCCACTGCTTCCCACGCGAATACCTAACTTCGTGGGGGTCAAAACAAAGGCTCTGAGCTCGGTTCTATGCTTACTGACTCAGACAGGGTGTGAAGCCAGGGAGAAGGGGCTGGCACAGAGCTGTTACAGCCAACCCTTCCGGAACCTTCCAAACGCCAGATTACCCCAGAAGTCATCCCGGTGTTCTACAGCACCCTCCCACACTCTAAATTAAGGACATGATGGTATTTTTCAAGGGAGTCCATGTAAGAATGGCACAATCAAAGGTACAAAGACAAAATACACAGTAAAGACAAATTCCAGCAGTGAGAAAAAATGCAGCTGGAAAACTTTCATTACCAGCGTGTCAGAGAAATCTAGTCTCTTTTATGAAACATCAAATTAATTGGAGACTTTTTAAAGTCTTCTTCTCTTCTTCCTTTCTTCCCTTCTCTCCATCCATCTATCCATCCACCCAAGGATAGCTAATTAAGCTCACAGGTCTGGGGATGAATTGCCACCCCCATGCTTCACCCGTTCCATAACCATGGGGTGCGCTTAAACATCCCATGCCTCAGGCTCCTTAATTGAAAACGAGGATATAAAACCACCTACCATTTACAGTGACAGGCATGCTCTTGATGCAAAAATAAAGGAAAGTTACCATTATTTGAACTACTAAGATGTGTTATGCTTATTACTCCACAGGAAAGCGGAATGCCTGTCACACAGCAGACTGTCGATAAATAGTTTTGAATGAATAAATATGTGAATAAATTTCATGGGTTAGATGTACATGTGAAATGCAATATATGATCCTGATGCTGGATGTTCTCTGGAGACAATGTGATTATTAATACTTATTGATTTTTTTTTCAGAAACATCATTCTGGTTCAAAAATTATGAAAAAATACAAACTTCAGTTATGTGTGTGTGTATATTTATCTCCTAATGAGTAGAGTTTTTCTAAATTGGTGCTTTGTATAATACAGACTAAAAATCAGCTGAACACAGGGGTTTATTAATGTCTATGGAAATGATTATCAAGTTTCAGAGAGAAGACCTGGATAAACGCTAAGCTTCAGGAGGGCAAGGTGGTTTCTTTCTTTCTTTATTTTTCCAGTACCTCATAAAAAGTCTGAGGCACACAGGATCCCTAGATGCTGTCAGGAAAAGGAGAACTAAGAAATCATTTCCCCATATTATTTCTAAATGGAACGTTCAAATTTATACTCATTTTATGTATCTTTTGTTGCTTGAAAACAGAAATGGCAGTTCTCACTTTATGGAGAACTTGGGCTTGGAGGTGCTCTTCCCAGGTGAGAAAAGAAACAGAGCCAAACCCTTAAAATGTGAAAGCGGCGATGTGAATGCATGCACCAAGTGTGCACGTGGAAGTGGGTGGGAAAAATGCACACGTATCAGATCGAGGGCAGGAATATCTGACCTAAACATGTTTAGAAGGAAGACACTGGGCTGGCAGAAGCAATAACCGAACTTTTACTCATGATACTTTCAACAAAATGAATCTGTCCTTGTATCAAATGTATGTGCATTTACCTAGTGGCCAAGTTCAATTTTCAAAACTTCAGGGAAAACTAAAATCAAGATGAAATGTTTTGCTGTAAATCAAAATATTTACTTTTTTCAAATTCCAATTTATTGATACCTTCCGAACACTGAGTTCCTATGACCTTGAACGTTCTGCTCCCCCAAGTCAGAGACGTCAATCTCTCCTCCCTACTTGCAAGTCTGAATACAAAACCCACCTTATCTAAGCACCTCCAATGAAAAAGCAAGTGTAACAACAAAAAGCCCCATCGCAGCGCTCTGAGCTGGTTTCTTACGCCGGAGAACAGGCTACAAAAACAATCACGTGGCACAAAAGCGGAATGATGTCAGTCTATCTGGGCAGACGAGAAAAAGCAGCCACCGAAACGAAGGTCTGAGCCCTGAAGCGAACCACATGCACACGGAGGGAACTTCTACAGCTCGAGACACCCCTGCAGAGATTGTCCGAGAGGTCACTGCAGCCAAACCTACGCGTCCACTTCAAAGCCAACACCTTCAGACTTAACGCTGGGAAAGGCCTTCTGGGCCAGTCAGCAGACTTTAATGTGCAGGGACACTGGCTCTGAAGAGCAGTCTGCGAAGGACAACGTATCCGGTTCTGAGCCTCTGAGTGCAAACTGGGCTCGCCCCTGCCGAGCGCGGCACGGTCCTCCCGGGCGGGCAGACTGCGGGCTGCCCTCGCCTCCCGCCCCTCGCGACTCCAGCACGGGCTCCGCCGGCCACAGGGTGGGCGTGCCGCTCGGTGCATCGCTAAGGTGCATCGCTAAGGCGCCCACCAGCCACTTCTGAGTCCAGCCGTGTCAAGCAAAACCAAGGCGTTCATACACAGCAGAATGTGCACGCTGCCCGACAGGCTGAGTTCTCACGTGAGTGAGTCACAGCTCCACGGAGAGGGAGCCGGTCTCGGGCGCGAGCCTCTCTTGCAGCCAGGCGCCCTCTGCTGCAGACTGAAGCGGCGGTACCCGCGAGGCCTCCACAGCGCTGCGCCTGCACCTCCGCTCCGCCCGCGGAGGGGAGGACCGCAGCTCCCCCCTGGGCGCCCCACCCCGTGCAGCGCGCATCTGGGGCCGAGGTCGCAGATGCCTGTGCTCCCTCCAACCAAAAGCTCCGGACACAAGAGAAAATGAAGAAGCAAATGGAAAACAGCTCATAATTAAAACATTCCGAACTGAGTATCAGACTCATAAACTCATTCTGGAGAAAGAAACAGAAGATGCTGCAGCAGGACAGAAAATAACTCTCCCACTTAGCGCGCGAGTTGCCCTTTCTCATAATAATATTAATTTCAAATATTTGCTGCCACTGTTGAATGACATATATCTTTCTTTCCAAACTGTTTTGCAAAAGAAAAGAAGACTGTAATCACAACCGATGTTGGCCTTACAGCCTGGTCTCGCCACTGAGGATCTGCAGCCATATAGGCCCACACGTTCCACTTGAGGCCTCTTTACAGACATTCATCCCCATCTGACTCCAAAATCCAGTCCTGAATTTTATTTTGTCATTCTGTTTAATGCTATAATCGTTTTATTCAATTAATTACCCATGATAACATTAAGTAAACTCACAATTGTGTTTGTAAGCTACAGTGAGGTGGAGTTTATCGGCTGAATGTTGCTACCATCTAACCATTAGTTCTCACCACCTGTATCAATAAATACTCAAGCTAGCATCCTCTTCTCCAGCTCACAGTAAATGCCTTGATCCTTTGCCTCAATTCACTTTACAAATCGGTAACATAAAGATACATGAGATTCCTATACTGGGCCTTTACACTTATTTTAATGCTGAGTTAAAACCTTTATCTCTAGGACATTTCAAATTTCAAATCCTAAGACCAACTGACAGATTATCTGGAGTTGTCTGCAAAACCCAAAGTCCCAGAGATAAGAGTCACTTGCTTCATTATATCATCCTATTGATGTAACTGTGTTTAATTAATTTAAATTATTTTTACTCGATGGTTATAAATTCACATCCTCTCTACTCAGTGAGATGGAGAATAGGAGGAGATCCGCTAAAGTGTCAAAAAGACTTTGATTTTCAAGAAAGGGACTTAACACCAGAGAATATTTCACCTGTGGCTACAACTTACTTTAAAAGAATATAAAAAACCATCATTTATTATAAGCTTAATTCATTTGCTTCATTCCTGTAATTGCTAACAAATATCAAAGTAAAGCCGATGGACCGGAAAGCAGTAAACCTGAAATGCACGGAGTTTTCATGAAAGAAGAGCACGAACGCCCACAAGCTTCCTTCCAAAGGTACCCGTGTGTCCTCACGGCCATCACGTCGGAAACAAACTTGGAGCAATTCTCTACTACAGAAATATTTACAGCAGTCACACGGTTCATGTTCAAATACCCGAGAGGCCTGGCACTCAGGCTTCCATACTAACCTTGCATCGAAAGAAAAACCTTAGCAAAAATTTAGTAAAAATCTAATTAGACCAGCATCTCAAGTACACTCTCGGGGGCCATGACCTTCAGAGGCAGGGCCCCGGAGAGAGTCGGCATGAGGGCACAGTGACGTCAGGACCACACAAGCTTGAAGGGCAGGCTCACAGCGCCCTTTTCTTTTAAAATCAACTGCACAGCATCAAAAGTGATGCTCAGCTTTACATCTAGAAACTGAGGCAGTCTCTCACCAGAGTTATCGCCCCTCTACCAAAATTCATCCTAAAAACTCAAATACAATAATAATAAATCTCCGTCTCATTTCAAAAATCCCTGACAGTATGACAGGCATCTCAGAGGAAAACATATGACCCCACTAAAGAAAAAAAAAAGTGGTGGTGGGGCGGGATTGGACCAATGGACAAGACTGGTGATAGAATCTTGATGCATAACTATCTAACCTTTAATTAGAGGAGATTTGTTTTCTGTGTAATTTTTTTTCTAAATTCTATTTCTTCTTCTTCTTCCTTTGTGTGGTGATGAAGAAAGTGCCTAGAAGCTATCCTTTTCCTTTACTCAGGTAGCATGGTGATGTTTTGCAAAGTAACACTTCCAAGGCGCTTCCCAGCATCTAGGGGTTCCAGGAAGNAGCACTCTATGGCATGGCTTAACTCTTCGGGGTTTTACTATTGTGAGAAGCCAGTGGCCAAACAATATTTGAGATGAATCCATTTGAAGTTAGATGCTTTATTAAGTCTGGCTTTTTCGAAAGGTTACAGGGAACAAATATCAAGCTATAATCCAACCTTCACATAGCTAAACAGATAAAAATGAACCTGAGAGATGCGACGCAAAAAGGAAAATTCATAATTTGGAGGATGCACCTATCATAGACACTGTGGATGACATCATCAACTTAGGGGCTAGCTCACTGTCTAACTCGAAAGAAGTATTAGAGTGAAGTAACAGCTGGTTCAGAAAAGGAGGCAGAGAAAAATGACTCGGTGGAAGTCTGCCCCTAAAAGACTGGTTTACCATTTCCTTTATGGATCTCACCATTAATACAATTGCTGAAAGTGGTGATAAAATCCAATTAGGATCAAGTACTTCAGTGCCTGGCAAAGCAGATACTCATAACCTCAGGTTTCCATGGGCACTAGGGTAAAAAGTGGGGAAAGTTTTGTAATTTAAAGGAGGAATGGATTCCTCAAAATGCATGCTATTTAACAGCAAGCTTTAGATTTACAATATTTATAATCTATTTACAATAGATTTACAATATTCTTCTAGGAAGGGAAAAGCACAAAATCCTACAAGCCCTGTCTCAAACAGCAAACTTTAGAGCTTGCTCACTGCATCAAGCCAGTGTGTGACTAAGTTCTATATTTTCAAAGAAACACGGGAACTGGCCACTGCTTCCCACGCGAATACCTAACTTCATGGGGGTCAAAACAAAGGCTCTGAGCTCGGTTCTATGCTTACTGACTCAGACAGGGTGTGAAGCCAGGGAGAAGGGGCTGGCACAGAGCTGTTACAGCCAACCCTTCCGGAACCTTCCAAACGCCAGATTACCCCAGAAGTCATCCCGGTGTTCTACAGCACCCTCCCACACTCTAAATTAAGGACATGATGGTATTTTTCAAGGGAGTCCATGTAAGAATGGCACAATCAAAGGTACAAAGACAAAATACACAGTAAAGACAAATTCCAGCAGTGAGAAAAAATGCAGCTGGAAAACTTTCATTACCAGCGTGTCAGAGAAATCTAGTCTCTTTTATGAAACATCAAATTAATTGGAGACTTTTTAAAGTCTTCTTCTCTTCTTCCTTTCTTCCCTTCTCTCCATCCATCTATCCATCCACCCAAGGATAGCTAATTAAGCTCACAGGTCTGGGGATGAATTGCCACCCCCATGCTTCACCCGTTCCATAACCATGGGGTGCGCTTAAACATCCCATGCCTCAGGCTCCTTAATTGAAAACGAGGATATAAAACCACCTACCATTTACAGTGACAGGCATGCTCTTGATGCAAAAATAAAGGAAAGTTACCATTATTTGAACTACTAAGATGTGTTATGCTTATTACTCCACAGGAAAGCGGAATGCCTGTCACACAGCAGACTGTCGATAAATAGTTTTGAATGAATAAATATGTGAATAAATTTCATGGGTTAGATGTACATGTGAAATGCAATATATGATCCTGATGCTGGATGTTCTCTGGAGACAATGTGATTATTAATACTTATTGATTTTTTTTTCAGAAACATCATTCTGGTTCAAAAATTATGAAAAAATACAAACTTCAGTTATGTGTGTGTGTATATTTATCTCCTAATGAGTAGAGTTTTTCTAAATTGGTGCTTTGTATAATACAGACTGAAAATCAGCTGAACACAGGGGTTTATTAATGTCTATGGAAATGATTATCAAGTTTCAGAGAGAAGACCTGGATAAACGCTAAGCTTCAGGAGGGCAAGGTGGTTTCTTTCTTTCTTTATTTTTCCAGTACCTCATAAAAAGTCTGAGGCACACAGGATCCCTAGATGTTGTCAGGAAAAGGAAAACTAAGAAATCATTTCCCCATATTATTTCTAAATGGAACGTTCAAATTTATACTCATTTTATGTATCTTTTGTTGCTTGAAAACAGAAATGGCAGTTCTCACTTTATGGAGAACTTGGGCTTGGAGGTGCTCTTCCCAGGTGAGAAAAGAAACAGAGCCAAACCCTTAAAATGTGAAAGCGGCGATGTGAATGCATGCACCAAGTGTGCACGTGGAAGTGGGTGGGAAAAATGCACACGTATCAGATCGAGGGCAGGAATATCTGACCTAAACATGTTTAGAAGGAAGACACTGGGCTGGCAGAAGCAATAACCGAACTTTTACTCATGATACTTTCAACAAAATGAATCTGTCCTTGTATCAAATGTATGTGCATTTACCTAGTGGCCAAGTTCAATTTTCAAAACTTCAGGGAAAACTAAAATCAAGATGAAATGTTTTGCTGTAAATCAAAATATTTACTTTTTTCAAATCCCAATTTATTGATACCTTCCGAACACTGAGTTCCTATGACCTTGAACGTTCTGCTCCCCCAAGTCAGAGACGTCAATCTCTCCTCCCTACTTGCAAGTCTGAATACAAAACCCACCTTATCTAAGCACCTCCAATGAAAAAGCAAGTGTAACAACAAAAAGCCCCATCGCAGCGCTCTGAGCTGGTTTCTTACGCCGGAGAACAGGCTACAAAAACAATCACGTGGCACAAAAGCGGAATGATGTCAGTCTATCTGGGCAGACGAGAAAAAGCAGCCACCGAAACGAAGGTCTGAGCCCTGAAGCGAACCACATGCACACGGAGGGAACTTCTACAGCTCGAGACACCCCTGCAGAGATTGTCCGAGAGGTCACTGCAGCCAAACCTACGCGTCCACTTCAAAGCCAACACCTTCAGACTTAACGCTGGGAAAGGCCTTCTGGGCCAGTCAGCAGACTTTAATGTGCAGGGACACTGGCTCTGAAGAGCAGTCTGCGAAGGACAACGTATCCGGTTCTGAGCCTCTGAGTGCAAACTGGGCTCGCCCCTGCCGAGCGCGGCACGGTCCTCCCGGGCGGGCAGACTGCGGGCTGCCCTCGCCTCCCGCCCCTCGCGACTCCAGCACGGGCTCCGCCGGCCACAGGGTGGGCGTGCCGCTCGGTGCATCGCTAAGGTGCATCGCTAAGGCGCCCACCAGCCACTTCTGAGTCCAGCCGTGTCAAGCAAAACCAAGGCGTTCATACACAGCAGAATGTGCACGCTGCCCGACAGGCTGAGTTCTCACGTGAGTGAGTCACAGCTCCACGGAGAGGGAGCCGGTCTCGGGCNTTTCGAAAGGTTACAGGGAACAAATATCAAGCTATAATCCAACCTTCACATAGCTAAACAGATAAAAATGAACCTGAGAGATGCGACGCAAAAAGGAAAATTCATAATTTGGAGGATGCACCTATCATAGACACTGTGGATGACATCATCAACTTAGGGGCTAGCTCACTGTCTAACTCGAAAGAAGTATTAGAGTGAAGTAACAGCTGGTTCAGAAAAGGAGGCAGAGAAAAATGACTCGGTGGAAGTCTGCCCCTAAAAGACTGGTTTACCATTTCCTTTATGGATCTCACCATTAATACAATTGCTGAAAGTGGTGATAAAATCCAATTAGGATCAAGTACTTCAGTGCCTGGCAAAGCAGATACTCATAACCTCAGGTTTCCATGGGCACTAGGGTAAAAAGTGGGGAAAGTTTTGTAATTTAAAGGAGGAATGGATTCCTCAAAATGCATGCTATTTAACAGCAAGCTTTAGATTTACAATATTTATAATCTATTTACAATAGATTTACAATATTCTTCTAGGAAGGGAAAAGCACAAAATCCTACAAGCCCTGTCTCAAACAGCAAACTTTAGAGCTTGCTCACTGCATCAAGCCAGTGTGTGACTAAGTTCTATATTTTCAAAGAAACACGGGAACTGGCCACTGCTTCCCACGCGAATACCTAACTTCATGGGGGTCAAAACAAAGGCTCTGAGCTCGGTTCTATGCTTACTGACTCAGACAGGGTGTGAAGCCAGGGAGAAGGGGCTGGCACAGAGCTGTTACAGCCAACCCTTCCGGAACCTTCCAAACGCCAGATTACCCCAGAAGTCATCCCGGTGTTCTACAGCACCCTCCCACACTCTAAATTAAGGACATGATGGTATTTTTCAAGGGAGTCCATGTAAGAATGGCACAATCAAAGGTACAAAGACAAAATACACAGTAAAGACAAATTCCAGCAGTGAGAAAAAATGCAGCTGGAAAACTTTCATTACCAGCGTGTCAGAGAAATCTAGTCTCTTTTATGAAACATCAAATTAATTGGAGACTTTTTAAAGTCTTCTTCTCTTCTTCCTTTCTTCCCTTCTCTCCATCCATCTATCCATCCACCCAAGGATAGCTAATTAAGCTCACAGGTCTGGGGATGAATTGCCACCCCCATGCTTCACCCGTTCCATAACCATGGGGTGCGCTTAAACATCCCATGCCTCAGGCTCCTTAATTGAAAACGAGGATATAAAACCACCTACCATTTACAGTGACAGGCATGCTCTTGATGCAAAAATAAAGGAAAGTTACCATTATTTGAACTACTAAGATGTGTTATGCTTATTACTCCACAGGAAAGCGGAATGCCTGTCACACAGCAGACTGTCGATAAATAGTTTTGAATGAATAAATATGTGAATAAATTTCATGGGTTAGATGTACATGTGAAATGCAATATATGATCCTGATGCTGGATGTTCTCTGGAGACAATGTGATTATTAATACTTATTGATTTTTTTTTCAGAAACATCATTCTGGTTCAAAAATTATGAAAAAATACAAACTTCAGTTATGTGTGTGTGTATATTTATCTCCTAATGAGTAGAGTTTTTCTAAATTGGTGCTTTGTATAATACAGACTAAAAATCAGCTGAACACAGGGGTTTATTAATGTCTATGGAAATGATTATCAAGTTTCAGAGAGAAGACCTGGATAAACGCTAAGCTTCAGGAGGGCAAGGTGGTTTCTTTCTTTCTTTATTTTTCCAGTACCTCATAAAAAGTCTGAGGCACACAGGATCCCTAGATGCTGTCAGGAAAAGGAAAACTAAGAAATCATTTCCCCATATTATTTCTAAATGGAACGTTCAAATTTATACTCATTTTATGTATCTTTTGTTGCTTGAAAACAGAAATGGCAGTTCTCACTTTATGGAGAACTTGGGCTTGGAGGTGCTCTTCCCAGGTGAGAAAAGAAACAGAGCCAAACCCTTAAAATGTGAAAGCGGCGATGTGAATGCATGCACCAAGTGTGCACGTGGAAGTGGGTGGGAAAAATGCACACGTATCAGATCGAGGGCAGGAATATCTGACCTAAACATGTTTAGAAGGAAGACACTGGGCTGGCAGAAGCAATAACCGAACTTTTACTCATGATACTTTCAACAAAATGAATCTGTCCTTGTATCAAATGTATGTGCATTTACCTAGTGGCCAAGTTCAATTTTCAAAACTTCAGGGAAAACTAAAATCAAGATGAAATGTTTTGCTGTAAATCAAAATATTTACTTTTTTCAAATTCCAATTTATTGATACCTTCCGAACACTGAGTTCCTATGACCTTGAACGTTCTGCTCCCCCAAGTCAGAGACGTCAATCTCTCCTCCCTACTTGCAAGTCTGAATACAAAACCCACCTTATCTAAGCACCTCCAATGAAAAAGCAAGTGTAACAACAAAAAGCCCCATCGCAGCGCTCTGAGCTGGTTTCTTACGCCGGAGAACAGGCTACAAAAACAATCACGTGGCACAAAAGCGGAATGATGTCAGTCTATCTGGGCAGACGAGAAAAAGCAGCCACCGAAACGAAGGTCTGAGCCCTGAAGCGAACCACATGCACACGGAGGGAACTTCTACAGCTCGAGACACCCCTGCAGAGATTGTCCGAGAGGTCACTGCAGCCAAACCTACGCGTCCACTTCAAAGCCAACACCTTCAGACTTAACGCTGGGAAAGGCCTTCTGGGCCAGTCAGCAGACTTTAATGTGCAGGGACACTGGCTCTGAAGAGCAGTCTGCGAAGGACAACGTATCCGGTTCTGAGCCTCCGAGTGCAAACTGGGCTCGCCCCTGCCGAGCGCGGCACGGTCCTCCCGGGCGGGCAGACTGCGGGCTGCCCTCGCCTCCCGCCCCTCGCGACTCCGGCACGGGCCCCGCCGGCCACAGGGTGGGCGAGCCGCTAGGTGCATCGCTAAGGCGCCCACCAGCCACTTCTGAGTCCAGCCGTGTCAAGCAAAACCAAGGCGTTCATACACAGCAGAATGTGCACGCTGCCCGACAGGCTGAGTTCTCACGTGAGTGAGTCACAGCTCCACGGAGAGGGAGCCGGTCTCGGGCGCGAGCCTCTCTTGCTGCCAGGCGCCCTCTGCAGCAGACTGAAGCGGCGGTACCCGCGAGGCCTCCACAGCGCTGCGCCTGCACCTCCGCTCCGCCCGCACCTCCGCTCCGCCCGCGGAGGGGAGGACCGCAGCTCCCCCCTGGGCGCCCCACCCCGTGCAGCGCGCATCTGGGGCCGAGGTCGCAGATGCCTGTGCTCCCTCCAACCAAAAGCTCCGGACACAAGAGAAAATGAAGAAGCAAATGGAAAACAGCTCATAATTAAAACATTCCGAACTGAGTATCAGACTCATAAACTCATTCTGGAGAAAGAAACAGAAGATGCTGCAGCAGGACAGAAAATAACTCTCCCACTTAGCGCGCGAGTTGCCCTTTCTCATAATAATATTAATTTCAATTATTTGCTGCCACTGTTGAATGACATATATCTTTCTTTCCAAACTGTTTTGCAAAAGAAAAGAAGACTGTAATCACAACCGATGTTGGCCTTACAGCCTGGTCTCGCCACTGAGGATCTGCAGCCATATAGGCCCACACGTTCCACTTGAGGCCTCTTTACAGACATTCATCCCCATCTGACTCCAAAATCCAGTCCTGAATTTTATTTTGTCATTGTTTAATGCTATAATCGTTTTATTCAATTAATTACCCATGATAACATTAAGTAAACTCACAATTGTGTTTGTAAGCTACAGTGAGGTGGAGTTTATCGGCTGAATGTTGCTACCATCTAACCATTAGTTCTCACCACCTGTATCAATAAATACTCAAGCTAGCATCCTCTTCTCCAGCTCACAGTAAATGCCTTGATCCTTTGCCTCAATTCACTTTACAAATCAGTAACGTAAAGATACATGAGATTCCTATACTGGGCCTTTACACTTATTTTAATGTTGAGTTAAAACCTTTATCTCTAGGACATTTCAAATTTCAAATCCTAAGACCAACTGACAGATTATCTGGAGTTGTCTGCAAAACCCAAAGTCCCAGAGATAAGAGTCACCTGCTTCATTATATTATCCTATTGATGTAACTGTGTTTAATTAATTTAAATTATTTTTACTCGATGGTTATAAATTCACATCCTCTCTACTCAGTGAGATGGAGAATAGGAGGAGATCCGCTAAAGTGTCAAAAAGACTTTGATTTTCAAGAAAGGGACTTAACACCAGAGAATATTTCACCTGTGGCTACAACTTACTTTAAAAGAATATAAAAAACCATCATTTATTATAAGCTTAATTCATTTGCTTCATTCCTGTAATTGCTAACAAATATCAAAGTAAAGCCGATGGACCGGAAAGCAGTAAACCTGAAATGCACGGAGTTTTCATGAAAGAAGAGCACGAACGCCCACAAGCTTCCTTCCAAAGGTACCCGTGTGTCCTCACGGCCATCACGTCGGAAACAAACTTGGAGCAATTCTCTACTACAGAAATATTTACAGCAGTCACACGGTTCATGTTCAAATACCCGAGAGGCCTGGCACTCAGGCTTCCATACTAACCTTGCATCGAAAGAAAAACCTTAGCAAAAATTTAGTAAAAATCTAATTAGACCAGCATCTCAAGTACACTCTCGGGGGCCATGACCTTCAGAGGCAGGGCCCCGGAGAGAGTCGGCATGAGGGCACAGTGACGTCAGGACCACACAAGCTTGAAGGGCAGGCTCACAGCGCCCTTTTCTTTTAAAATCAACTGCACAGCATCAAAAGTGATGCTCAGCTTTACATCTAGAAACTGAGGCAGTCTCTCACCAGAGTTATCGCCCCTCTACCAAAATTCATCCTAAAAACTCAAATACAATAATAATAAATCTCCGTCTCATTTCAAAAATCCCTGACAGTATGACAGGCATCTCAGAGGAAAACATATGACCCCACTAAAGAAAAAAAAAAGTGGTGGTGGGGCGGGATTGGACCAATGGACAAGACTGGTGATAGAATCTTGATGCATAACTATCTAACCTTTAATTAGAGGAGATTTGTTTTCTGTGTAATTTTTTTTCTAAATTCTATTTCTTCTTCTTCTTCCTTTGTGTGGTGATGAAGAAAGTGCCTAGAAGCTATCCTTTTCCTTTACTCAGGTAGCATGGTGATGTTTTGCAAAGTAACACTTCCAAGGCGCTTCCCAGCATCTAGGGGTTCCAGGAAGGTACACCACCCTTATTCCCTCAAATACGGGCCCTCAGGACAACATAGCGGCCAATCTCAGAGCACTCAGAGGCGGGATCTACAAATGAGCTAGCGCCAAGTTCTGCTGAGTGGGTCTCCCTCCCCTTTCTTTCCCACACTGCTCAGGATGAATCGCACACACTTCTGAAAGTCACCGGTGGTCAAGTCACTTTGCATTTTGGGGAGATTCTTGCTTCCGATACCAGCTGCTTTAGACTATGGCTTCCCCCTCCAACGAGTCCTGCCAACTCAACTCCTCCAACGAGGCTGCCCTCAGTGACTTGTCATTTAGGACCAGTGATGCCCAGTACCTGTGAGAGGGGGCACTCCTTCGCCAAGGAGCTCTGGTTCATATCCTTCAGCAAGTCCTTCAGCGCGTTCCTCACGGTGGTATGCGACCACTGCTCGGGGGGCAGATCTTCCAGTTTGGGGCAACTATCGGAGACACAGATTAGAAAGGGGATTATGACAAGATTGCATCCCGCTGCAGAACATTCCTTTAAGACAGACAGATTTCATTTTGCGCACCAAACAGATGCATCTGGAGATTGCTCTCGGTCTCCTGATTGTTCCGATTAGTTAATTACTTTATACAACACATCTGCTGTATCGATGCATGAATTATACATCAGCTGCCTGTGGTGGCTATTTTTCCACGTTACTTCTACCTTCCTGCTCTGATGCGCTTGGGAAGACAATTTAAGGTGTACTGCCTTCTCAAGAGCCATTGTGAAAAACACGAACGTGGGAACCGTTTTCCCTTCAGGACTCTGCTCGTACGAATTAAAATGGTTCAAAAAAATTATATAAATAAGTAAGAGCTCGGCAATAGTGAATAAGGCATTCTTTCACAAAGTGTACACAGATGGCACTGTTCATGATATGCAAAAATATTTTTCTCTTAAGTAAACTTTATGTAAAATGCCTTCTTGCAATGCATCATTTAATTGATTACACAGAGAAAGTCTTGTCTTTTGATAACCTGCACAAGTAGTGGCGTTTGGGGGGAACACTGCTGCTAAACGATGGGCTCAGATGAGGAGGATAAAGGAGAAAGGGGGAGGTGGCAAAATCGACTGGGGGCAGCCCCTCTGAAATGGAGGGCAAATCACGACTCAAGGCTGGCCAGAGATGCTTTGTTTCAAACGATCAGGTGAGTAGAACGTTCTGCCCCGGAACTGCTTTCTGACTCACCTGTGTAACTGAATTTTCAATGTGACCACATGATACACATCTTGAAGCATATCTGCTACTGTAGCGTCGGGGGCGTCTGTCACGTAGGACAGTGGGACCGGATTCCACTTCCCGACCTGGATCAGCCCTGTCCCAGAGAAAGAGCGCGGGTCACTGCAGGTCCAGCCCTTCCGAGAACCTGTCCAGTGCAAGCCTGCTTTTCGTTGCCCCCACCACAAGCAACGCTGCTACTTCTGTCTGAATGGTTCCCTTCCCTCCAAAAGGCAGGTCAATGAAAATATGCACAGCTTAGTTTCCCAAACTGTGAAATTATGTAAATGACGGTGGGGCTGTTTATTATTTTGGAAATAAAACCCCATCAATAANCAAGTTCTGCTGAGTGGGTCTCCCTCCCCTTTCTTTCCCACACTGCTCAGGATGAATCGCACACACTTCTGAAAGTCACCGGTGGTCAAGTCACTTTGCATTTTGGGGAGATTCTTGCTTCCGATACCAGCTGCTTTAGACTATGGCTTCCCCCTCCAACGAGTCCTGCCAACTCAACTCCTCCAACGAGGCTGCCCTCAGTGACTTGTCATTTAGGACCAGTGATGCCCAGTACCTGTGAGAGGGGGCACTCCTTCGCCAAGGAGCTCTGGTTCATATCCTTCAGCAAGTCCTTCAGCGCATTCCTCACGGTGGTGTGCGACCACTGCTCGGGGGGCAGATCTTCCAGTTTGGGGCAACTATCGGAGACACAGATTAGAAAGGGGATTATGACAAGATTGCATCCCGCTGCAGAACATTCCTTTAAGACAGACAGATTTCATTTTGCGCACCAAACAGATGCATCTGGAGATTGCTCTCGGTCTCCTGATTGTTCCGATTAGTTAATTACTTTATACAACACATCTGCTGTATCGATGCATGAATTATACATCAGCTGCCTGTGGTGGCTATTTTTCCACGTTACTTCTACCTTCCTGCTCTGATGCGCTTGGGAAGACAATTTAAGGTGTACTGCCTTCTCAAGAGCCATTGTGAAAAACACGAACGTGGGAACCGTTTTCCCTTCAGGACTCTGCTCGTACGAATTAAAATGGTTCAAAAAAATTATATAAATAAGTAAGAGCTCGGCAATAGTGAATAAGGCATTCTTTCACAAAGTGTACACAGATGGCACTGTTCATGATATGCAAAAATATTTTTCTCTTAAGTAAACTTTATGTAAAATGCCTTCTTGCAATGCATCATTTAATTGATTACACAGAGAAAGTCTTGTCTTTTGATAACCTGCACAAGTAGTGGCGTTTGGGGGGAACACTGCTGCTAAACGATGGGCTCAGATGAGGAGGATAAAGGAGAAAGGGGGAGGTGGCAAAATCGACTGGGGGCAGCCCCTCTGAAATGGAGGGCAAATCACGACTCAAGGCTGGCCAGAGATGCTTTGTTTCAAACGATCAGGTGAGTAGAACGTTCTGCCCCGGAACTGCTTTCTGACTCACCTGTGTAACTGAATTTTCAATGTGACCACATGATACACATCTTGAAGCATATCTGCTACTGTAGCGTCGGGGGCGTCTGTCACGTAGGACAGTGGGACCGGATTCCACTTCCCGACCTGGATCAGCCCTGTCCCAGAGAAAGAGCGCGGGTCACTGCAGGTCCAGCCCTTCCGAGAACCTGTCCAGTGCAAGCCTGCTTTTCGTTGCCCCCACCACAAGCAACGCTGCTACTTCTGTCTGAATGGTTCCCTTCCCTCCAAAAGGCAGGTCAATGAAAATATGCACAGCTTAGTTTCCCAAACTGTGAAATTATGTAAATGACGGTGGGGCTGTTTATTATTTTGGAAATAAAACCCCATCAATAAAACCTAGGCAGAGGCCACATTTTCCTAACTTACAGGAAGTTCTAATAAGAGATAGCTGAACCAGTTCTAAACGGCTTTACGATTTAGATAAGATTCTCGATTGCAATGGGAATCAGCATTGAAAAATACTTTACAGCCCATAAAACCATCAGAAACAGAAGAAAAGAAACAGAACTAGATATTCAGTCATAAATGCAAATTGACTCTCAACAGTCCATCTGCTCAGATACGCTCCTCACTTCCTTGTGGGTCCTCAGTGGAGCAGATTATTAAGGTCAATAAGCATACTAATGATTCAGCTGAAGTAATTTAAAAAAAAAAAAAACCTACCTCCACATTCCACATGAGCAAAATGTGTGTTAACTAAACCAAACCGAATTAAGCCAATTTTTTAAAGCCACAGTCTAGAAGGAGCCCATGGAGCACACAGGCTACAGTTCTTTGAATGAAAATATTCAGATGCTTTCTCTGCAAGGTAAACAAAGGATGCCAAGCAATTTCCCCAACCCCGTGGATGCATTATTTACCTTTGGCCTGGGCAGCAGAGCTATGTGAATAACCCAGAGACAGCAAGGCCATTTCTATCAGCTGGTTGAAAAGCATGTCCTTCCTCACCAACACAAATTCTGCATGCTCCTCCTTGCAATCATATTCAATGGTGTTTTCATAGTGTTCTACCACGCAGAAAACCGGGAGCATGGTTCCTATCAAGGAGACAGAGGAAAAAGAGACGCAGACCAACGGATTTCAGCAGCACAGTCTGGGGGAGGAGGGAGGGAAAAAAATGAAGCCGTGAAAATGAATCTTCAGCACCACGAGAGAATGCGAGACTGGCACAGAGACCCAGGCACATGGACACAAGCACACACCTTCTTTTATTTTTATTTTTTAAGTTGCAAGAGAAATGTTGAAATAGAACATGAACTTGGCCCTGAGGTAACCTGGGCTCTAATTTTAACAGAGCATTTCCCCAAACCAATTAATGCAGAATTACCTTTCTGATCAAATCATAAGGCTGACAGGAGAGGACTAAGTGTCTGGTCTGATCTGCTGTGAGTGGTACCTGGCGTGCAAATGTAATTCACTCAGCTCGGCTTCGAAAGAACCCATCTTCATGCTTCCTACATGCTTTTGTTAGGATTCAACTTTCCCTGTCTGTGTCCAAACAAATTAACTTGGATTATAAAATTACGAGCATTCACCTCCTTCTTTAAGATCTTCACGTTGAGGCCACAGAAGAAACACAACCCAACTGAAGTTCATAACACAGGATTTCAGCACGTGCACACTGCAGGTGACTAATATTCACTTCGATGTCTACTCATTTAACCTGCCTAAAAGGACATCACGGTAACCACAGGTCTTTAAAACGAACCACCTCTGCTCTAGCAAATGGGGTTGGGGTGAGAGCAAAGGAAACCGTCCTCGCCAGGGTGTCTCAAGATCCAGGGATCTGCAGAGATGAGATGTGCTCTCTGTTCACTGTCATCCCAGGTAATAACTCAGCAGCCAGATGGTTAATAAACACAGGCCATACCACTGTCAGCAAAGAGGCTTCTAGAAACAGAGATCACGGAGCGCTGTCGTCCTCGAGCTGTTTACACAGCGCACTGTCAGACTTCCAGTGATAAGCGAAAAGGGTTAAAGAGGCAGCAGAGAGCACTGTGGCACGCGGCCAGGAGGGCAGCATCCTTAGCAGAAACGATGGCAAAGGTTACCGCCCGGGACCCCCCGTTAGTCCTGGAACGCCAGTGCCTCTCTAAGCTCTGCCCTCTGCATTCACGAGAGCCAGCCAACTTCTGAAGGGGTCCAGGGCCGGCAACGCAGAGCTGAAACCCCGGGTTTCCTCCCGACACCAGAGACGCCCCTTAAAAACGTCCTATTTGCTTGTTTCTGCTGAACAAAGCCGGCAGGAAAAGCAGGCAGCGTCTTCTACATGGGATCTACACCACAGCCCCAGTGAGCTGCTCACAAGAGAGTCTAGCTCCGACAAAGAAACCCCTTTAGGTTTACTTAGAAAAGCTCACAAACTCATTTGGAGGGACCCAACAGGCTAGGCATGAAAAACAAGCTGTGGAGCTTGCCAATATCCTTGTCATTCATTCGGCTGTTTTTATACCAGAGAGAGAACCCGTCAGGGATCAGAAGGAGACTGGGAGAGACCACGGCAGAAACAGCAATATGCAAACTGGTGATTTCTTCCTTGGCTGGAAGGTACTCTGGCAAAACCTCCTAAACAAACAAACAAGAAAACCTCCAACCCCTTTCCTTGAGGTGTGCTTTCTCAACCCAGCCACACTCACGATCTGGCACCTGTCAAGCAGGAACAAACGCTGCACAGTGAAGAAGAAGATAAAACACCACCAAACACAAGGCTGGAGGCATTTTGTTGCTTCAAGCAAGCAGAGAACCTTCCACAATTAAAGTGCATTTTTAAAATGTCACTGTAAATGCAATGCTTGGAGAAAAAAGGAGCACTCGAGCAGGAAGTGAAACTGTTGGACTCTGGCTTCTCCTCCCTCTATCCTGAGGTCTTCAAAGAGTCGGGTTACTAACACAACAAAAAACAGAAGCATTGATTTTTCCTCTTATAGAATGATACAGACCTGGGCTGCTCTTTGCTGCTCCTCAGACCTGGGAGATAACTGAAGGTTTTTTAAACTGGTGAAATAAACGAGAGTCGCTCTGGATTTAGAGGGACCCTGTAAGATTGTTAAGGTGGCTGCTGATAAGGTGACAATCGTAGACTTTAATTTTCGATCTGACTGCTTAAATCTTCCAGCAAACTGTCACGCGCTCCTCCTGATACTGTGAGTCAGGCTGCACAGGAGCCTTCTCTGGACCGATTGTTTGTGTGAGTGTTTGGCGAGGCTTCCAACTCCAGCAACTTCATAACCTTCCAGTATGGAAAGGGGAGGACGCTGGTCACTGCTGACTGCTAAAAATACCGCATGATTTAAACCTGGAGGCAGTCTTAGAAGCTTTTGCTGAAGGTTTATGAGCCTGTGTAAACAGCACGTCTGCCATAAGGAGCAGTGAAGTCTGTAGAATCCTTGTCTAAAACTGTCCTGGCATTAAAGTTTGCTGTGCAAATATCACATAATACCAGAGACAGCTGAAATCTCCTATTTAGGAATTTATGGAACTTATATGTTTGCAGGCGTCAGAAAGTCTTTTTTATAGAGCCCCAGTGCTTCACAGTACGATATTAATGCACTCTGTTTGAAAAGCCATAATAAATTATATTTTTAATGCTCTTACCCTGGCTTTCTTAAGATGCATACATTCTTGGCAAACAATCAATAAATAGGGTAATCATGAGGAGAGGCCAAAGAATTTGCTGAAGTGCTGGTTTTCCATTTTTAATAGATAAAGATCTAACAATACGGACTGCTGTGTCTGTTCATTTCAGGATCAATATATTCTTTGTTTTCGCCAAACCAAGGAAAAAATAAATGATTGTATGATAAATGTTATGCATCAAACACAATGAAATTCCTCTGCCTGCTAACTTTATCTACTTAATATTCTTGGTTGTTACAAGATGGCATTTTTATCCTTTGCTTTAGCAAATGTAAGGAAAATCTGAATCCCATACACAGTTATGCAGAGACAAATAAAGACCTTCTAAGGCCCACACGTCACGCCCAGGAGAGACACTGATTTACAGACACAGCAGTGCTGAACGCAGCCACAGTGGTTAGACTCCATCACTGTAACACAGAATTGGCAAAGAGGAGTCACACCGCTGCAGAGCCCCTCCTTATTAACTTGTTTAAATCTGCCCTTTTATCTGAAACACCCAGTTAGAGCAAAAGGCAAACACCAGAATTATCAGGTTTTTAGCGACTAAGGAATGAAGTTGCTCTTAAGAAAACAAACCACACACACAAAAATCACAAAACGTTTACACACTGTCGCAGACTTCCATTATCTGTGAAACTGCCTTATAACCAGTGATACCATGAAAAAGCTAGGTCCGTCCTCAAACAATTTAAAGGGCTCACGCTCAAGCAGGGTTAGTTTCAGCAACAGCCACCTCCACACCCCCGTCTACACCACTGCCTTATCAGTGGAAGGCCTGTATAACTGAGACCGTTGGGATTAGCTCAGTCTTTATCATCCACAATGTCCAAAGACTCCAGCCTACAGGAGAGGGAGATGCTCTGCGGAAGCACGAAGCCTACACTTTCAGACATGCCTGACGCTGCCACCAGCAATGTGACTAATTTCAGATCAGAAAAGAGAATCAAGGGGAACCCACAAAGCCAGGCTCTGCCTGTCCACCCCCACACCAGGCGGTGCTGGCTGGACACGGGACTTGCGGCTTTCCAGGATTCGGCTTGAGAGTATTTACCTTTCCTAAGGTTGCTTTTCATCAGATGGCCCGAGTGTTTCAAAGGCACCCCCTGCATTTTTGCACCTGTGCTCCCAAGCCTTCCTCTTCCTAGCGGGCTCCCGTTCTGCTCCAGGCGGGCAATCTTGGCTGGTGGGCCCTTCGGGTCACTCACATTGTTAGACATTTCTGAATGTTCTTTCCCCTGAGTTGCCTCGTTCAAATGATCCATACTCAGTTACTCTCTAAAGATCACCTGCGAGAATTTAAGAAGAAGACATGTTACAATCGGGTGGGGGTCTCCGCACACCCCCTCCTTCTCTGTGTGTATATAACGCACGTACAAGTCTTACCCCTGGATATTTCGCTCCACAAAGACAATGTATTTGTGAGACTGCTTAGCCAGATGTATAAAGCAGAGGTTACTCTGCCTTCTAGATCACAGCATTATCTTTCCCATTCAAGTTAACAAAATAATTTGTGGAAATTGTATCCACACACATGAACAAAAACATAATTTGTCACCTACCAGCAAAACTATGTGTATAGGGGGGTGGGGGGTGTGGGGGATTATTTTTAGAATAAGAATTACTACAAGTGTAGCTAAAAGGAAAATAACAAATTGTATTTATGGAGTCCCAATTTTTTTAAATGAGAAACTTAATACAGAACATAATAATGACACTTTAGTCAAAGATGGAAAGATTATTTTATCAGTCCAAGAGATTAGAGCTGTTGCCTTCATGTTTTTTTATGCATTTCATTCTCATGAAGGAAAAATAGTTCATATGTATATATACCACCTCAAAAGAAGGTAGCAGACAACTGCTTTTTAAATTCTCTATTGGCTTTATGGTTAACGTGTAGAAAAAGTGTTCTACTGCCAACGTATCAAGAGTTACATGACCTGTTTTAAAGATTCAGTCAAGTCTTGGCTCAAACAGGCAATTGGATCATTCCATCCCTAACCAAGTGGATACAAGTGGAGGATTTCTTCAAAGAGCCCCGATTCCGAAGTACTATAACTCGTGTATCTTAGAGTTAATATTTAGGTATTCTTTTGTAATTGAATGCTGTTAACAATTTAAATACCCCAAATTTTGAAAACATTTTGTAACATACACATTAGATTGAAGTGCTACACTTGCTTTGAAAGAAAGCTTGTTAATTTTGGTAAAACAAAATAACCAGTGTTCAGAAATAATCTCAGCAGGCAATGAAGTCAACATTTCAATTAACTCCAGAAAAAAATGAACAGATAATGATTTTTTTTCAGTTGTATTATAGTTTGGACATCAATTTTCATACTGTTTATAGTAAGGCAGTTAGTACATTATCAAAATCACTTCTGCAATAGTTCTAACACTGATAAGAACAGGTGAATAGAATTATTTTATGAACTTTTATGGTGCTGGAAGTATTGAGTTCACCAATACGAAGGGAAAGAGAATCATACTCAGAAAAAACAGAGAGAATATGATAATTATCACTTTCCTCCAGCTGTTTGGTAATTTGACATATCTTGCACATTTATATATATATATGTGCATATATATAAAATATGAAGAAGCTACTTTGATACAGATTTGAAAGCGAGCATAAATTATTATTAGCAGGGCCTTTCTGGAAGCATTGCTTTCCCCTCTGATTAACCGTTACTGTGTCCACTATAATTAAGGAAAGAGGTGATGGGGAGGGGGAAGCAATGATAATCAGTAAGTTTAAAAGCAACCTTAAGAATGCCAGTTGAAGAACTGTAAAGTTAGAGAAATAATGGCTATTTATCCTTGTACTCCAAGGTGGCACACGGAGACCAAAGGTTTACCATTGGTCGAGGTCCCATCTGTTTTTGGTTATGAGGTTCATTAACAATAAATGTGCCTCTTTTAACCACTTTTTATCAAGATTACTCTTTCCATTACATTAAACTGTAGTCTAAAGCCAAAATCAGTGGTGATTATTAACTTACTCAAAACACTCTTTGTAATGCTTCATGTGGGTTATAATACAGAAGTGCTTTTCCTGAAATTGGCTGCCTTACCCTAAAGCAGAAGATGAATTTTAAAACATATGATTTGAAGAGAAAATACTTAACCCGTGTGGCAATTTAAGAGCCAAAAAAAAAAAAAGAGAGCGAGAAAGGGAGGGAGAGGATGAGTAGGCAACAGCATCAAAGTTAATGCTACAAAACGTATTAAATAGTCATGAGGCTTAACAGCATTATAAACTGAGAAGTGATAGATGATAATTTAGTTAACGTATTGACAATCAAAACATCATATAGGTCATGCAAAATTGTCCTCTGAATGAATACCCACCTATAAGCAGCTATTAAACACTCAGTCATCTTGTAAAAAGCTTTACATTATAAAGCAAAATTACATGCACATAAAACACCCAATTTACTCATTTAAACTCCATGCCCAAGGCTAAAGTTCACCAAACCTGAGTTTGGATTTGCAAAGAGCAACCTCCGCGGGGCCTGCTGGACTGACTGCATGGGAGCAAACTAAGGTCTCAACAGACGCCAGGCTGTAGAGTTTCTCGTGAGTTACACATTTTAAACACCGGTTTCACTGTGATGTCTGGCTGGCACATGGCAAGCAGGCTACTTTCTCCAAACCCACTTCCCTNACGTACAAGTCTTACCCCTGGATATTTCGCTCCACAAAGACAATGTATTTGTGAGACTGCTTAGCCAGATGTATAAAGCAGAGGTTACTCTGCCTTCTAGATCACAGCATTATCTTTCCCATTCAAGTTAACAAAATAATTTGTGGAAATTGTATCCACACACATGAACAAAAACATAATTTGTCACCTACCAGCAAAACTATGTATATAGGGGGGTGGGGGGTGTGGGGGATTATTTTTAGAATAAGAATTACTACAAGTGTAGCTAAAAGGAAAATAACAAATTGTATTTATGGAGTCCCAATTTTTTTAAATGAGAAACTTAATACAGAACATAATAATGACACTTTAGTCAAAGATGGAAAGATTATTTTATCAGTCCAAGAGATTAGAGCTGTTGCCTTCATGTTTTTTTATGCATTTCATTCTCATGAAGGAAAAATAGTTCATATGTATATATACCACCTCAAAAGAAGGTAGCAGACAACTGCTTTTTAAATTCTCTATTGGCTTTATGGTTAACGTGTAGAAAAAGTGTTCTACTGCCAACGTATCAAGAGTTACATGACCTGTTTTAAAGATTCAGTCAAGTCTTGGCTCACACAGGCAATTGGATCATTCCATCCCTAACCAAGTGGATACAAGTGGAGGATTTCTTCAAAGAGCCCCTATACTGAAGTACTACAACTCGTGTATCTTAGAGTTAATATTTAGGTATTCTTTTGTAATTGAATGCTGTTAACAATTTAAATACCGCAAATTTTGAAAACATTTTGTAACATACACATTAGATTGAAGTGCTACACTTGCTTTGAAAGAAAGCTTGTTAATTTTGGTAAAACAAAATAACCAGTGTTCAGAAATAATCTCAGCAGGCAATGAAGTCAACATTTCAATTAACTCCAGAAAAAAATGAACAGATAATGATTTTTTTTCAGTTGTATTATAGTTTGGACATCAATTTTCATACTGTTTATAGTAAGGCAGTTAGTACATTATCAAAATCACTTCTGCAATAGTTCTAACACTGATAAGAACAGGTGAATAGAATTATTTTATGAACTTTTATGGTGCTGGAAGTATTGAGTTCACCAATACGAAGGGAAAGAGAATCATACTCAGAAAAAACAGAGAGAATATGATAATTATCACTTTCCTCCAGCTGTTTGGTAATTTGACATATCTTGCACATTTATATATATATATATGCATATATATAAAATATGAAGAAGCTACTTTGATACAGATTTGAAAGCGAGCATAAATTATTATTAGCAGGGCCTTTCTGGAAGCATTGCTTTCCCCTCTGATTAACCGTTACTGTGTCCACTATAATTAAGGAAAGAGGTGATGGGGAAGGGGAAGCAATGATAATCAGTAAGTTTAAAAGCAACCTTAAGAATGCCAGTTGAAGAACTGTAAAGTTAGAGAAATAATGGCTATTTATCCTTGTACTCCAAGGTGGCACACGGAGACCAAAGGTTTACCATTGGTCGAGGTCCCATCTGTTTTTGGTTATGAGGTTCATTAACAATAAATGTGCCTCTTTTAACCACTTTTTATCAAGATTACTCTTTCCATTACATTAAACTGTAGTCTAAAGCCAAAATCAGTGGTGATTATTAACTTACTCAAAACACTCTTTGTAATGCTTCATGTGGGTTATAATACAGAAGTGCTTTTCCTGAAATTGGCTGCCTTACCCTAAAGCAGAAGATGAATTTTAAAACATATGATTTGAAGAGAAAATACTTAACCCGTGTGGCAATTTAAGAGCCAAAAAAAAAAAAANTTGAAAACATTTTGTAACATACACATTAGATTGAAGTGCTACACTTGCTTTGAAAGAAAGCTTGTTAATTTTGGTAAAACAAAATAACCAGTGTTCAGAAATAATCTCAGCAGGCAATGAAGTCAACATTTCAATTAACTCCAGAAAAAAATGAACAGATAATGATTTTTTTTCAGTTGTATTATAGTTTGGACATCAATTTTCATACTGTTTATAGTAAGGCAGTTAGTACATTATCAAAATCACTTCTGCAATAGTTCTAACACTGATAAGAACAGGTGAATAGAATTATTTTATGAACTTTTATGGTGCTGGAAGTATTGAGTTCACCAATACGAAGGGAAAGAGAATCATACTCAGAAAAAACAGAGAGAATATGATAATTATCACTTTCCTCCAGCTGTTTGGTAATTTGACATATCTTGCACATTTATATATATATATGCATATATATAAAATATGAAGAAGCTACTTTGATACAGATTTGAAAGCAAGCATAAATTATTATTAGCAGGGCCTTTCTGGAAGCATTGCTTTCCCCTCTGATTAACCGTTACTGCGTCCACTATAATTAAGGAAAGAGGTGATGGGGAGGGGGAAGCAATGATAATCAGTAAGTTTAAAAGCAACCTTAAGAATGCCAGTTGAAGAACTGTAAAGTTAGAGAAATAATGGCTATTTATCCTTGTACTCCAAGGTGGCACACGGAGACCAAAGGTTTACCATTGGTCGAGGTCCCATCTGTTTTTGGTTATGAGGTTCATTAACAATAAATGTGCCTCTTTTAACCACTTTTTATCAAGATTACTCTTTCCATTACATTAAACTGTAGTCTAAAGCCAAAATCAGTGGTGATTATTAACTTACTCAAAACACTCTTTGTAATGCTTCATGTGGGTTATAATACAGAAGTGCTTTTCCTGAAATTGGCTGCCTTACCCTAAAGCAGAAGATGAATTTTAAAACATATGATTTGAAGAGAAAATACTTAACCCGTGTGGCAATTTAAGAGCCAAAAAAAAAAAAGAGAGCGAGAAAGGGAGGGAGAGGATGAGTAGGCAACAGCATCAAAGTTAATGCTACAAAACGTATTAAATAGTCATGAGGCTTAACAGCATTATAAACTGAGAAGTGATAGATGATAATTTAGTTAACGTATTGACAATCAAAACATCATATAGGTCATGCAAAATTGTCCTCTGAATGAATACCCACCTATAAGCAGCTATTAAACACTCAGTCATCTTGTAAAAAGCTTTACATTATAAAGCAAAATTACATGCACATAAAACACCCAATTTACTCATTTAAACTCCATGCCCAAGGCTAAAGTTCACCAAACCTGAGTTTGGATTTGCAAAGAGCAACCTCCGCGGGGCCTGCTGGACTGACTGCATGGGAGCAAACTAAGGTCTCAACAGACGCCAGGCTGTAGAGTTTCTCGTGAGTTACACATTTTAAACACCGGTTTCACTGTGATGTCTGGCTGGCACATGGCAAGCAGGCTACTTTCTCCAAACCCACTTCCCTATCCATAAACGCAGTCCATATACGATCATTAACGAATTAAACAGCGAACTCAGGGACAGCAATTATTTCCTTTAAAAAGAAAGAGCAAAGCACGAAATTCCGGTTTCAAGAACCTATTTTTTTTTTTGCAGTGTGGGAGCCTTTTCAACGAGTTCCCTGCTGAATCGCCTCCTTCGCCCCCACACAACCCCATAATCACATTTTAAGAGACTGTGCCCTTATCCGTTCCATATGGCCGGCATGATCCAGGCCAAGCTTTCACTGTGACCTTTTAAAGAGACAAAGAGGCAAAGTACTGTCTAGAAACAGAAACGCTGCAGNACATTTTAAGAGACTGTGCCCTTATCCGTTCCATATGGCCGGCATGATCCAGGCCAAGCTTTCACTGTGACCTTTTAAAGAGACAAAGAGGCAAAGTACTGTCTAGAAACAGAAACGCTGCAGTTTTACTGAGTGAAATTAGCAAAGCCGACCTGAAACTCACCGCTTCAAAACTCGACAGCGCATAAATAACAAAGCAAAGGAGATTTCCTTTGCAGCCCGGGTTCTCGAAGAGAAGTTCAAGAACGATGCTTCCTATGCCCTTTTTTTTTTTAAATTAAAAAAAAAAAAAAAAAAAA
>SJYW01043884.1:157944-180840 GCA_006410735.1 Raphicerus campestris
GCGCGGAGCGCGCGCCGGCGGCGGCCGAAACGGAAGGGCCGGGACCCCCGAAACCCTCTGCGCAACACGAGCACGCCTCGCGGGAGGGGGAGGCCCCGACCGAGAGCTAGCGGCCCCCAAAGCCGAGCACTTCCCGAGCTCATCGGGGCCCGTCCCCTGTGTGCTGGGCGCAGGTGGACCCCGACGTCCCTCACTTCTCAGCCGGATAACTCGGAGGAGGGGATACGTGGCCCACGGTGGCCGAGTTAAACAAAATTTGGGTCACTTTAGACCTGACTAGTTAAAAGTTATTAAAAGGAAAAACATGCCGCCTTTACCCCTGGTGAAAGTAAAGTTGGGGGAGGGGTTAATACCTGTGTTGCAGCAATAAATACTTCTGTAACCTAAGGTAAATTACCCCGGTAGATAAATGGTCATTAGCACCCAAGTATGATCCTCTATTTAGATAATCTATTAGCTACAGTTCCCATGAAAAGGAAGAGCATCACAGCCTTGCCCGAAATGGGGATGTAGCGTTCATCGTTTAGGTTTGAGTGCTAACACCTTAAGACCTGAAGGCAGTTAATCATTACACAGAAACAAAAATGTTCGAATTATTTTTTCAGAGTACACTAGGAGGGAAAAGAGAAAAATCAGGGAGGTAAACATTTTGTTACACATAAAAAAGCAACAAGTTAGCGCAAGTACTGAGATAAGAGGGAAATATGCAAATGAAGCTCTTTAAAGCTACCAATACACTCTCAGACACTGTCTACACTAGAAATCTTAGACAAACAGAAGGGAAAACAGAAGATAAAGGCGAGGAAATAATGGCCTCCTGGGGAGGACAGGTTCAGGAGGAACACAGTGAAAATATATCACTCTAAGGGCACCCATGTGTCACCCACAAAACCAGGAAGGTTATTGAAGGCAGCAGTGAATCTTGGTGTATAAGCCCAAACCTAGAGCTAAAGAATGTGATGATAAAACATAGTATCAAAAGCAAGGTAAGAAAGATAAGGAAATCTTTATGAAAAGCTCAAATGATACCATAGTTTCAAAACTTGACATGCAGCAAAGTATGGAGGAGGGTATTTTGATTAAAGTATAAGAAACAATAAGGAAATATATAAGCATGGCAACGTGTAACACCGGTGTCAGAGTTGTTATTATAAATGGAAGTACTTAAACTTTTTTTTTTAATGTTTGATATTCAGAAGAAAAACATGGATAACACTCATCTTTATAATGAGAATGATTTTTGCAATGTGATGGGTTAAATTGGGAATTTCCAAGATGTATATTTTAATAGTTGCTTCACACTGGTGATGCCTGACATGTTTCCCTGAAACCTGCCTGGTTTTTCAGTAGGGACTGTGCATTCTAGTATCACAGTGTATAAATTTACAAGCAATAGCAAAATCTCAAAATAGAGTAAAAGCATCATGCCCTACAAAGAATCATTCAGACACCTAGAACTCAAATGGAGTGTTTAAAAAGAAAGAAAGAAAGTTGTTGGGCCAAACAAAATTTGAAGAAAGAGGAAGGACGACTAAAACAGGTTACTGAATATACCAATATAAAAACACACTGGGATAAAAGCCTAAATGAGGATTAGCCCTTTATTTTCACAAAGGAGACAGCAAGCTTTCTGATTGCCTTAGCCTCCTGTTGATGTGGGGGTTAAAATATTAATCTTTAAATTTGAGTAGCAGCTTTTATCTAGGAATTCCAAGCTAGTTCTCAAACACAAACATAAGTGTAATAAGGATGGACATGGCCTCGGAAAATGATACAAGAATAAATGATGATAAAGGCATCTAATAATAACTTTACTACACAAATATGTCTATTCATCATATATGCACATTAATTTCCCTCAAGCACATTCTTTATTTCAGAACTATGTAGGATATAAGCAAAAGGGCACAGCGGCGTATGCCCTCCAAGTAACAGTGCACTGGCAGCCTTCCCATATATTATTTACTCTTTCAGAATACTCACTAAACCACTGAGTACTAACCCCAGATTAAATAAAGAACAAAAGAAAAGTAATAAGGAAAATTCCACCTTCCCAGACATATGTGATTAAACTACATGATGGGGGGCATCAGTTTTATTCTACAAAGCACCTTAAGTTTGGCAATAACGATGCAAGCCAAGTATTCAAAAAAGTTAAGATGAACTTTATAAATCCAGCTATGAGAACGGAAGACCTCAGGAACATGAAATATTACAAGTCAAATACATGAACTATTAAACATGTGGGTGTACAGTTAAAACAGTGCATCAATTTTTTATCACAGGAGAAGGAATTCAGTCTGGCTACACAAAGGTAGCGGAGATAAAATATTGTAACACAGATACAAGATTTTTAAAAAACAATAACAAAAGGACTAGTGCATGCTTCAGGGGGCCCCATATCAAGATAAATATGCTGGCAGATATCCGGAAGCATTAAGACACATTCAGAGTTCTGAATAGCACATACATTTGTAATAAACAGAGAAAGCATTTAGAATTTGAACGCTTTTAAGCTACGGCAACTCCGCCAGTGACTGTGTTAGCAAAGCAATGTTTACTACCATAGCACTTTCTAAGGACATGGTAGCTTGTGTGTGTTTTTTTCATCATCTTTTAAAATTCAAACACTGTTGGCTATCTCTGCACACTCTTAAAGCAGCACATTGCACGTGGCATATTGCTCTTTTTGTCGTGTCGACTCTTTGTTTTTTGGCTTTAGCTGCAGGTGGCGTTTTCCATATATGAATTTCTGGGAATGCGGTCTGTGTTGGCCATATAAGGACGTCTCTTTGAGCCATATGTTCTGCCGTCATGTGCCTCATTTTGTCTGTCTGGGACGTCAGGACTGATTTCCACATCGTTTCTTGAATGGACCAGATACAAATTTGTAAGAGCAGAGAAGGGGGGATTAAAAAAAAACAAAAAAAAAACTGGGGCTGGAGCCCAAACAACTTTGTCAAAACATACATTGGAGAGGAAATGCAATATCCTGTAAACATTCACACCCTCCTTCTCACGTCTTATCTGTGACTGACATCATCACAACTGCATAGCTTGAGAGGGGATCTGTGCGATGGAGTTCAGGAGTCTGCAGTGTGTGTGTGCAGCTGAGCTGGAGGGACCTTGGGCCTCTGGAGGTCACGGCAGGCGCCGGGGGACTGCCCTGCTCCAGAGTCCTGGGCCCTGCAGCCAGCCTGACCCGGCCTTGAACCTGGGGAGGGAAGTCGCCTCATGCCCTTCTCCTTTAGTGAATCAACAGGACTCGGATTAAACTTTCAGACGAATCACGCAGGAAGGCCTGGTCCCCAGTTTCCACTCTCATAGCCTCTGGGACTTCTCCTTGGTCGCAGTTATCACCAGTGAACAATCTGGATAATCCCTGGCTTAATAAATATCTTCCATCAGTCCGGTTCAGTCTCTGCGACGACCCTGTGGACTGCACAGCACACTAGGCCTCCCTGTCCCATGCTGGACTGTCATCCCCACGAAAGCAGAGACTGTGTCTCGCTCACTGCACTATGACCAGATTCATACCGCATCCCTGCAGTGTTTACATTCTGAAGAAATAAATGAGAGCCAAAGGCTCAGTGTCACTTGCAACCAAATTCTATGGCTAATTGGAATGACAGTTCCTCTTAGAGACTGTGGAAGTGAGGTGGAGTGAACAGCGGGGAAAGTGGCTTTATCGCTGAAATGTGAATTCACTGGGATTATGTCACATTTCCAGTTTAGTTCCTGTCACACATCAAGTGTTCAACAGCCCCATGTGACGAGCGGCTATCCTATGAGACAGTGTGGGTTAGAGAACCCTTCCACCAGTGCAGAAAGTTCCATCGGGCAGCAGGGACCTAGTGAACTTCTACAATAGATGACTCAGTGAGTCCAGGACCTCGCCTGGAGGAGTCTTAGAGGAGCTGGACAGCTTCCAGACATCCTCATGAAGTCCAAATTGAAGTCCTTTTTCACTTTAGGATGGGCCCGTGGGTCTGCAAAGCTGCCTGGAATGAGACGTGGGCAGTGTTGCACACAAATTCAAGACCCCTTTCTAGACACTTCTGTGTGTGAAAGGGTCTCTGAGTACGTTTGGAATAACAGGCATTTTCCCCAAAGGCTGCTTTCCATGAACATTTCAACAGCGCGCAGGTGAAGCTGAAAACCACAGAATCATTCCGCACCCTCTCCCACCCCCACATTAAAAAAGCAGAGTTGCCACTAGAAATGGCTTTTTTGGAAGCTTTAATGTAGATATCTACTCAAACCGGGAGGGCATCCAAATACCAAACAAATAATGGTGTGCTGCAGAGAATCAAAGCAAACGGCTTGAATATGTTTCAGGAGAGATAAAGGAGAAATAATAAACTCTAAACATGGGGGCCTGAGGTTTTCGGGTTTTGTTTTTTCCCTAATATGTGGGGTTTCAGTTATAGCCGGACTGATAGCGATCAAAACTTGTTTCCTAATTCCTCTAAGGTGAATGTAAACACCCACTGGTAATTTGGGTTATGGTTTTAATAGACAAAGGTCACTACTCAAATGAAGCAAAGAAAGGCTGATGTTTAAGCTAGTTTGGGGAGAGTGCACTGAGGTAAATGAATGGCCATTAGAGTTGACTTCTAGAACCTGGTGAGATATCTTGGACTTTGAAATATTTGCAATATTTACATTCTGAAGAAATAAATGAGAGCCAAAAACTCAGTGTCACTTGCAACCAAATTCTATCACTAATTGCAGTGACCGTCCCTTTTCGAGACTGTGGAAGTGAGGTGGCATGAACAGAAATATTACCTCTTTTTAAAGCGAGAACTTATTGGACAAAATTTTATATCTTCCTTCCATAGATATCAGTATGGACCACAACATTGACATGCACAATGGAAATAATCCCATCAAAATTGGTTATCTCTGCGTAGACCTAACTCCAAAACTGAGTAGGGGTCAGGTTCCAGTAGGAATGCTGTTGAGACCCCTGCATACCTCCAAATGAGCCTGTGTATTAATAGCTATCTCCACCAAATCTGTCAAGAGTTTCAGGCTGTCTTCTTCCCCATTGCTTCTGGAGAGCAGGGCCTCCCTCTTCTCTCTTGGGGACCCCCCTTCTGACATTCTTTGATGCGGCCTGATTGCACCTCTTCTTGCCAAAGCCTCCTCCAGCTATTAGCCACTCCCTCCTCGATGCCCCATCTCACCCCTGTCCTCCAAGTGGAGCATTATATATTTGCATGCCTGCCCTTCCCAACTGCATGTCTGTCAATATCTTGAGGCTGGACTCCTGTCTGTATTCCAGGAGCCTCTCACAGTGCCGGCAATTAACAGGGAAAGGAAGCCAAGAACTGTTTTGGTGAATGAGTGCTGGTAAAAATCTTAGAAAGATTCTTGCACTCTTAGGCACTAAAGCCAAGGATAAGATCAGAAGTTAGTTCAGTGGCTCCTCAAATCTGCTGCATGTTAATATCGCTTGGTATGTCAACAGTCCAGATACCCAGGCTGCACCCGGTTGCCAAGGGTTGGAGCCAGCAGTTGAGCGTTTCCAAGCTGATTCCAGCGTACAGCCAGGTGTAGCATCCATTGGAGTAGGTAATGTGTCAGAGACAAGAAATCAAATATACCTGTTAGGACATCTTCCAAGGGTATGGAAATCCTAGAGTCACTTGGAAAAGTTAAGGCTCTTGTAAGAATCAGAGCTTACCCCAAATTTAAGCAATTTATGTGCAGGCAAGCTACTTGTTTCAAATTAAAAAAAAAAAAAGGGAGGGAGCAAGCTATTAGATCATTGATTTGGTGAATAAAAGTCTGCTGTTTGAGGAACCATGATAAATTAGCATTTGGGCACTGGCTTGAGATTTACAGGGGTGCCAGAAATCCTGTGCAAGTGTATGATTTATCCTCACAGACATAAGAGACTAGCCACAAAATTACACGTGGAAGTAAAGTTCCAAAACCAGTCTATTATTTACTGGAGCCAGAACCATCCTGGTTTTCTCTAATTCCCCCCCACCCCGCCCCCTCAACATAGTTGAGCAGGCTTTTTCTCCCAGAAAATTTCAACCTTGACTGGGATTCCCTTTGAAACAGCTGAAACCACTCAGCTCTTTTCTGGCCCTGGTCCTGGTACTTGAGCAGGGCTGAAGTGTTCACACTGTCCACACCCAGGAGCCGGGGCAGGGCTCCTCACTGCTGTGCGGCGTCCCCAGGAAGCCCACGGGATTTCAATTCCAGCCCAGTCGAACAGAAACTGTTCTCAGCCAACCTTCAGTCAAGACAGAGCAACCAAGTCTTCTTGGTGATGTCAATGCCATTCTAATCTTTCCTGGCTTACCTGAAGGGAAAAGCAGTTTGAGGTTGCAACAGGCCTGGATGCTGATCCAGATTGTTTTTGGGAAAAGGATCAGCAAGGGCAGTATCAGACACTGCGCCACCGTGCCCACGAGCACAAGCAGTGGACGGGGGCCATCACTGGGGGAAAGCAGGGCAACGCACCTGGACAGTGTTTAATACCTCCATAGCGCCGGAAACTCACGGAAGCAGAGGAGAGTTCAACTCAGAGCTCAACTCAGGTCTTCTTTGGGAAGACCTGGAAGAGACAGTGGCGCTGAGCGCACGGCAGCGTGGCTGATCAAGGCCACGGAGCTGTCCACTCACACACTGTCCAAATGGCACGGGGCATGGCACCTGTCTTCTACCCCAATTTAAAACTTTGAAAACAACAAAGCTGAAGGAGAATGAGCCCCTACTCCTAAGACTGGCAGGTGTCTGTTATCAGGAGAACATCACGCCGCGCAGACGACAATAAGCTGCAACGCACTGACCACCGCCTTCCGCGGCCTCGCCCTTGCCCGCCGACCGCCGCGGCCAGTCTCCGCTGGATGCTTAATTCAGATGCCGATTACCCGACCCGAGGACAATTAACACAGGCTGATAATGAGAGACCCAAATCCCACCCAAAGTAGGTGATTTGACAGTCCTCTGATGCAAGAAAATGGTTCTCTTTTCAGATTGTCTTCTATATTCTTGTATCTTAGCAAAAGAAGAGAAAGGAGGGACAAAAACCAGGCCTTCCAAATATCCAACATTCAAATATCCAAACATTCTATTTGGATAGTTTTCAAGTGAGTCAAAAATTAACTACACTCCTGAGACAGCAGGCAGTCCCCAGGTGGCGTCTGCAGGACAGTGACGCTCGCCGCAGTCCTGTCGGAGGCGTGACAACTCCATGTAGGTCCTCGACGCGACAATCTATAAACTCTCCATGTCAATATTCTAGATTGCACTTATTGATAAGGGAATGCATTTTTAGTCATAAGCTCAAAAGGCTTTCAAATTTATTTTTATCAGTCACTTTTTGTGATAGTAATTACAATTATTTATTTCTAAATGCTGCTGCCGCTAAGTCGCTTCAGGCATGTCCGAGTCTGTGCGACCCCATAGACAGCAGCCCACCAGGCTCCCCCGTCCCTGGGATTCTCCAGGCAAGAACACTGGAGCGGGTTGCCATGTCCTTCTCCTAAATTTCTGCAGGCAGTAATCTGTAATGATATATTTTTCATACTGTACTGCCTGATACTATTTCCTATCATCTGTTCTCACTGACTTTATATTAGGGACTTTTATATTAATGATGGAGTTTTGTTTTTTTTTAACGTATTGGAAATTCGTATGTAAATTGTATCTCCCTAAAGTTCATTCCTACATATATGTATTTTTCTGATGCATGACTAAGGAATATCATTACATATAGTAAAGCCAAATTAAGATGACAGATTTACTGGTCTAAAATAAAATACTAAGTAAAAGAAAATAATTTAAAGTCTAAATAAAATCCTAAACAATAGTTTTACAGCATAACTGTAGCTAAAGGATATCCAGCTACCTGTTTTGCTGGTACAGCTTTACTAGTGTGTTTATTGTGGAATTTAATTCATTAGATAACTAACAGGGACTATAAATACTCATGCAAATTTCCAGCTGATATGAAGCAAAAAGTTGATAAATAAAGCTGCAGTATAACTTTAAAAACAGAAGTAGTGGGCCTTCAGGCTATTTTTTTAATCACTTATTTTTATTTATTCTGTAAAGACTTTTCATTTGTATTTTTTAAATCTATATATAAATACACTTGGGAGAGAAACAAACAGCACATTTATGAAAATTTTTGATGGGGACCAGCTTGTAGCTGTTTTGAGACTGTAACTGCTGTAAAGATGGACAATACCCACAGTTCTATTACTTCTGCAACTGAAGAACTACTACACATTCATATCATATTTAATGAAAGTTAAACTTATCTCTCTGTGGAGGTAACAAGACTCTCCAAAATAACTTTTTAGTTTGCTCTGCACAAAGGGGTTTTGTCTCTAAGAATTCATAACACCACAAGCCAGTGTAAAGGCATCTTTGTAAGTGGCAGGTGCTGTAGTTTGGGATATAAACCAGATCTTGGGGTATTTTCAATAGATTTGGAAAATCCAATAGTTTGATCAACAACCTGGTAGAGTAAATGTATATATAATGGACGTCTCAGAGCATGGCACACACTCGCAGACACAATCTGCACATCATACAAGAGAATGTCACATCAGCTAAAGCCAGTGAACCACAGCTTCCACCAGAAATTCCTTAGAACCCAGAGCCGGTGTGATGGAGCTCTCCATCAGCACAGCGCCTACAGGAAAAAATCGGTGACACAGTGGGAAAGAGGTGGAGAACGGCAGAAGCCTTAAATTCAGGGGGCGCTTCTCCCTCTGCCAAGAGGCACCCTTCGGGAGCCAAACAGGACCCGGTTCTGTATCCACGAAGTGATGGAAAAGAATCTGATCATCTTTAAGACCACAGAAAGTCTCTGCCCTTAAATTTAAGTTTAAAAAAATCAAGTTCATTTTAAAGAGAATACAAAGATATCAGGAAATTTCTCACATGCTACATTAGATGTTTATCTCTATATGAGACAGGTGTCAAACAAACAAATTAAAAAAAAAACCCACTAAGGCAAAGGGAAACTTTAACTCACAGATTCCATCTGTTACATCTGAATTCATGCATAATTGATTATCCATGACTGGTAAGTTCTTTTCTCACTAGCCGACCACAGTTTTCTAAACATTATATATTAAATCACTAGCAAAGTAGACTACATTTCAGAAACAGCAAGGGCAGACTAAGAATATTTTAAATGAAAAATTACATGCTGGTTAATAATAATACAGCTGACCTATGTTTAAGGGAGAGAAATTTTAATCATGTGCATATTAAATATTAATAACCTATTCTGTTATTGTTATAATAAGGTTAAGTAGGCTTCTCCATGCTTAAGGAAAGAGGGAGAACTAGGAATGCATAACTGTGCAAAGAGATACAGAGACAGGAGACAGACAGAAGGAAAATGTGTCAACAATAAATGAGAGGAAATGAAAAAGAAGGAAAAGATGACGATGGAAACTAATCTCTGTGTGTCATTATGACTGCCAGAGCACTGGCAAGGAGGCAGCATCCTTTTATTTCAATTTTAATCATTTCTGAATTTTAATACCCGGCTCCTTTTGTGATTCTCCTGGCATTGCCCATATGCCTCCGTCCCAGCCAAACACCAGTGTAAATTAAATGGCAGGCAACCCCACCACCGACGTGGCCTCCCCGAAGAGCCCACCAGGTGACCAAAAGCAGAGAAAGGCATGTCCACCTTACATCCCTGCGGACCGCCAGCCAATTACCTGGCTGAACGTTCCCTATTTTCTCTGATTTTGTAAAGAAGGACAGTAGTTGGGTGATCTACAGATAGAGGATCATCACAAAATAAAGCAAGTCAGTGGTGATACAATAACCAGTGACCATCAGGGCCTGGAAAAATGAGTTTGCTCTCACTGGCACCAAGGCGCATCACATGATTATTTAATTACAGCTCTAATTTTTGTCTCGTGGATGGCAACATATCAACAATTAATAGGGCAAATAGAGGAGACTGTTTTTAAAGAGACAGAATGTGCATGGTAATGGACTAGGTCACACAGCAGTCTGCTGCTTCAGAAAGACTTTTCTTTGTGTAACTGAACAGCACTGTCTTGCAAAGAGCCTCATGTGTGGCAATAAATTTAAAGAGGAAGTGTCTTTTTTTTTTTTTAAAGATAACTTTCTTAGAAGGCTGGCAACTTTTCAGAACCTTTCAGATGCACCTAACCCAACCCCACTGCAATGTGAGCATTAATTTTAAGGAATAGAAGGAAATCATCTTTAACATAAATACCCTAAATCTCAAAACAGTGTTACACAATGGATATAAAAATCCATTTTATATATAAGTGGATAGAAAAATATCTGTTATGCAATTAATCATGGCTGATATTCATCCAGTGAGGCCCTGGAAAAACATCACTGTCGTAGGAAAGAACAGACCGAGGTCAGTCAGACAGGCTTAGCGCACAGTAGTTTTGACCCTAGAAGATCAGAAGGACCTTTACCTGGCAGCCTGACTCCGGGGACGCAAGCGCAGGTTGTGAGCACCACCCCACACCAGAAGACCAAAAGCCTCAACAGAGACCCTGCCCACCCTCAAGGTCGAGGAGGAGGAAGCAGACCCTGATTCTCCTGTCCAAAAGGGCACAGCACTCAGAGGAGAAAACCACTGTCATCCAGAACACGGGCGCATGTGCAGAGGGCAGATGAAGTGTGCAGGCAACCCCAGTGCGGGAGGAGACGAGAGAAAAGCCTTTTCCCACTAAACCGCACCGACACAGGCTACACTCACTCTTCTGTCATTCACTTAGCAGATCTTTAATAGTGCTCTCCATGCAAGACAGAGTGTGAAGTCACCATTTTCTGTAACACAGACATGTACCTTACACNGCCTTTTCCCACTAAACCGCACCGACACAGGCTACACTCACTCTTCTGTCATTCATTTAGCAGATCTTTAATAGTGCTCTCCATGCAAGACAGAGTGTGAAGTCACCATTTTCTGTAACACAGACATGTACCTTACAGATTTTTTTTTTTTTTGGTAGTTGAATAACTTGTTGGAATAAATAGAGGCAGCAGCACCTAAAAATTCATCAAGCGGGAATCCCAGGACATTTTTAAGCGCTGAACCACAAGGTTACAGGGTCAACATATCCAGATTAGCTGAGAGAGTTCAAAGAGTCAACCAGTTTGAGAGTTGCCTATGGTAGGCTCAGTCCAGCTTTCAGCCTCACTAGTTTCTGTCACCCACTGTTTGCCAGGCCAGAAGCCAAGGCAAAAACCCAGGCTTTAGATCTGGAAAATAAAGTAGTCTTAGAACTACAGCTGTGATCAGCTGCTCAAATGTATCTTATATATCATGCTTTACAGAATTGTAAGGGCTCAGCCTGGGTCAAGAAATGGTGACTAAAAGTATGCTACAAAGAGAATTAGCTCAGTGAGCTTTTAATGGCTTATCTTGGCCAAAGTCATCACAAAACAAAGATGCAGGCATCTCAGACTACAGTGTGGGAAGGCTAAAACTGCTGAGGGACACTGGTTTCTGAACCTACTAAGCCAAAGCGCTCAAGTCAATGCTAACACAGAGAAAGGGGAAAAAAGAAGAAAAATAAAAATCTCACACCCCAGTGAAAAGTCTAAAATTAAGTTACTTTATTAGAAAACATTCTGATAACTGTGGACCCAAAATCTGACTCCATACGTTCTGAAAGACTATTCTGAAAAGAGTCTAGCAAGCAGCAGCTTGTATGCAACAGTATACATCATTCTTTTTTAACATGACTGTTAATATACAGTTAACATGTCTCAGAAAAGACTGTAATTAACTGTCTACTGCTCCAATAACATTAATAAGTGTACAGTATTATTAAAATACAATGACTCCTTGCAAAGCAAGGCTGTCATTTTTAAACTTTTAAGATAATGTTCTAAATTGGTTTTGAGTCTTCTTAAACCACCCCAAAGCGAGCCCACCTCTAAGAAAAAAAAAAATTAAAGCATAGTTATTAAAATACTATTCCTTCCTCTCACAGTCTGGAGAAATCTATTAGAAAGAACATCTAGGTATCATTTCAGTTGGCGAAAATACAATGAGAAACACTTGGATTATTTCATCAATTCTGGATGTCCTTTTAAAATTTAAAATTGTAAGCATTTGAATTGAGTGCTTTATTTACTGATAAAATATTTTTATCAGTGAACAAGGAGAGAAAGGTTTGCTATATCAAGAATCATTACATAGCCCTGCTGTGAATCCCCAATGATTTCCATTGTCTGGTTCACTGGATCAGGAAAACTCAATTGCATTCAACATCAAACAGCTAATTATGGAGACACCATATTCAGGACTATCTCTATTTCAAAAGAAATCTGCACATACTAGGTTGTATTTTATTTATAATAATTATTACAATAAAATATTTATAATAGACAACCTCTTGTACCTTAAAGTCCTTAACATTGTAAACGTTAAAAGGCCAAATTGTCATTTGCAGGCTCTTAACGGCATATCAGAAGCCATTGAGTAAGACTAGCAAAGAACCTCTAGCAATCCACCCTACTCTGCCCAGCTTCCTGGAAAACTGCATCTACAGAGTTCCCCTCTCACAGATGACTGAGTACCTTTTCTTTAAATATCTCAAGAAAGGAAGCTGTAGAAATTTCTCCTGGGAGCTCTCCACCACCCTTCACCGCCCAGAGGGGCACGCCTGCTGCAGACCTGCTGCTGCTATCTGGCTCCAAATCATCTCTCACCAAGAAACAGCAACACCCAGACATGGAGACCTCGCCTGGACACTCAGTCCCGGCCTCTCCTGGGGGCTGGAGCCCCTGGGTCACCGCATGGAACTAATAGGAACTTTTCTGGCACTTACCCTCCAAATACCAGAGGCTGCTCTCAGAATCTAGCCCTCCAGGAGAGCTCTCAAGAAGGAGTCTTTGACGAGGTGACAATGACGAAGTTGTCTCTGGCACAGCTAGCAAAGCAGAAGCATCCCCAAATGAGGTGGATACCAGGTGCCTGCAAAGCAGCTGGACCATTCTGCAGTTCTGAGGGTGCGTCACAAACCAGGTCATAGCTCTGGGTAGAGTCCACCCACTTCACCGGGTACAACGCCCTCCATTTCCTGCACACCTGGGGGAAGGGGTCGGCGGGCGGGAGGGGGGCGCAACGCAGGTCCACAGACACCCTGGCGGAGACAGGGCCAGGTGCAGCCTGCCATCTGCTCCTTCTGCAAGCGCCTCAGCTTCATTTGGGGGACCTGTACCCCTGAGGTGCAGCAAAAATTCGTGTCACGATAAGCGGGCTCTCTAATGAGTGATGAGTGCAATAAAATACTGCACAGTTAAAGGTGTTATCCAGCAAGACCGTTTCTCCACTGGAAAACTGAACCAACTCTTAATGTTTGATTACAAGACACTTCACTACCAAATATCAAATAACTGGACTGAATAAATGTCAGCCAAATCTAGGCATATGAATGCCGGGATACTGGTTAACGGATTTTCATCTCTCCTAACTAAGCTGGGATCGCCACATAAACCAAATTACATCCTTGAAAGTCCATGGAAAGAGGTGATGAGAATTTCTATTTACGAACCTTCAGACAGCAACAACTGTGGCAGAGATACAGAATAACTTCAAAGCATAAAAATAGGCCAATATGCTGGAGAAACGCTAAGCTACTAAATCTCACCCTGAATATATATACACACAATCTGGATCTATTTACTCCGAAATGAAATATCTGATCTTAAAAAAGACTTTAAAAAATAAACAGCAAAAGGTACCATTGGCATAAGTTCAAAAGTACTAAATAATGTGTGTTAATGTGTTGATCGCACTCTATGAAGACATCAAGTTGAAATAGACTTACCATTGAGAATAGCACTTAGGAACGATATATAAATTACCACAGAAGACACTTTTTCTTTGGGAGGGAAGGAGAGGAACCTTGTGTAACAGATTTGATTTATATGCCGCATTAAGACCACATTCTGCTCTGATGTCAATGGAGTATGTGATTAGGGACTGACAACTGGGTGGACAGGCTTGAGTGTTAAGGGCTACTTACAGAATGTCCTTGATGACAAGCATTTTCTCAAATTAACTACAAGTTTTGGAGCTCAGCTTTAACTGTATTTTGATGTTTCCAGGGTCTCCAAAGAGAATGGGCTTCCAATTTAAAAGGAGAAACACCTCAATTTAGTATTGTAAAAAAGTTGAGATCCAAGGTTGGCTGCTTAAACAAAAAGATAAAGGAGGCAAGAATATTTTCAGAGGAAAGATAACTGTAGCAATCCATCCATCCATCCGTGTGTTTTACTTTATATTAATATTTGCAGGTCTCCATTAAACACTGAAGCATTCCATCTAAGGCTTGGAAGAGAAGACATTTTATCAAAGCTACTATCTAAGTAATCAAATAGTTGAAGTTATCTCTTTGGAACTTTGTAGAGAGTTTAATTTAGCAAACGTACACTTGAATGTGTTTGAACATATTTGTCCTGAGGTTGCTCTAAGATGACTATTTTAAGTGGCATGTGGATTCTTTGGGGATTTGGATGTAACAGTTGAGGTATGTAAAGTAAACATGTATAATATCTCTTTCAACTGATTCTTGCAGGACAGAAATGAGAAGATGAAATACCTTTTTTTTTTTTAAAGTTTAGCCACTGGGAAATGATAAAAACTCTTCTCGACCCCTACCCCCAACCAGGAAGAGTCTAAAGCCCTGGATTAGAGTACAGGTAGGTATTAAAGTGGAGACAGGGCCATTATTTAGTGGTGACAGGAATATAAATACGTGCACTAACCTATAAACTGGTATTTACTTCAGGAAGGTAAGTAATATTTTTCCTCTGATTGCTGAGCTGTCAGTTTAATGCAGCGTAAATAAACAGTAGGTGCCTGCTAGCTCGAAGTAGGAAGTGTTCATTCCACGCGAGGAACAGATTACTGAAGGCTGATGCTCATCGTGCTGAAGCATAACTTTCATTTTACCAGAAAATCCACCCCACCATGGCAGCTTTTCCGTGCCTGATCTATTAATTAACTTAACTCTGTCCTGTCAAAATGTAAACCAATTTGCTAAAAGCATCCCAGAGTTTTGGAGTTTGCAAACCAAATCAAGTGGAAAAGCAAGAGGGATGACGGTTCTGTAATCTGATCACAAATGCTAAAAATGACTACTTAATAAGCAGAAACTACACCAAACCAAAAAAAGACAAAGAGCATATTTAAGTGGAGAATTTAATCATCACGGTTACCGAATTTACTCAAAATCCTCCTCCTTTGCTAATTAAAAGCAACTGGCACCTTTTGTATTTTGCAACTGTGTGCTGCTGAGGTCTGTTCACTCTGGATGCTTATTCTGCTCTCTGAAAGAGCTAATGGTAAACCATTCATAAAAATCCAACCACATGCCTTAATTCTAATCAAAATACTACTGAACTCCCCTGAGAGAAGCAGCAAGTCTGGAGAGCAAATGATACCCACCCAAACAGCACTCATGTCAAATGCGCTTTTCTTCTCCTTCTCTATACACCACCAAGCTCTGTCGGCATGGTGCAACTCCTGTTCTTCTGCACAAGCACCAAGCAAAATATCTCCTGGCATCAGTTAAAGTAGGAACTCACCTTATCTAAAAAGCATAAAAGGCAATTTGGGGAGGTTTCTATTTAAAACCTGAACAAACTCTGATCATTAATCAGTGGATTGTAAAGGAATAAGAGGGGTTTGAAAAAATAATATTTTGACTAGATCTGCACTTGACTACAACAGGTTCAGCAGAGTCAGTCACATGTATTTACATACTCCATCAGTCTCAAGTATGAAAATGATACGAGAGTCATCCGAGACAACACGTCTTAGAAGAAGAGGTGTTTGTGTGGAGGGCATATCTGCGTATGGCCCCTTTGAAAATTTACAGAGCGGATGAAAAACCACCAGAGTGCTTTACAGAGTTCCTGCTGTATATCCAGGTTGTGTTTAGCTTAACAGTGTTTGTAACCAAAAGGCTTTAACAATAATGAGGAACAGGTGCTTGTCACCTGACCTTTTAGGCCTAATTTATGATCCTCAACCAATCACATGAACAAAAATCATTGAAGATCTCCCCCAGATATTTCCGTTTTTGCTAATTTAATGCAGACTTGCTGAACCATCACTCAGCTCGTCATCTTATTCAATCGCAGGTTCCTATAGCTGGCAACAGACTTCTGTGCAGAAATAAACCAACATTCATTTTGTTGCTGTTCTCATTTAAGATGCTTTGAGACAAAAGAACTACTTTTGTAGATTATCAACCAAAGAATATATTAATTTATTACAACAACTGAACAAAAGGCATTCCTTTGGAATACTTTTGCATACAAAGAACTATTATTTATTACATATTTCAGCTTGTGGGAAAATGAAGAATGCATTGATTCTGGAAATAACTATTCAGACTTTTGGAAGTTCTTTAAGCCTGCTTTCTCTGCTGATTTTTCCCCTGCTTCTCCCCCTTGTCCCCCTCTACCCCCCACCCACACCCCCACACATTTTAAGGCACTAGTACTTTAGGAGGGAAATCCCTATCTGCTCTTTTCTCATCCATCATGTGTATTCATTATTCAGAAAGGAATACAAATTTGAGCAGGGATTTTTATTTTTCTTGTATAATCTTGTTACAGTGTAGCCATGCTCAAATTTAACAACGCCTTGTATTTTATAGCTACTGTTTACATACTATGTATTACATATGACTGAACAACTACGTTTAAAATATTGTTTCCATTAGGAAAAATATAAAGTAATAAGCGTCAAATGGAGATGAAGAATACACATGCTTGGTATATTTATAAAATGCATAGCCATTTAAAATGTACACAAATAGGATACATATTTTGCTACTGTTACATTTTATATAGTATCCACATCATTTAAAGTGTATTTAATAATGTGCCTAACCAAGTTAATTAAAGTATTTATGTCTGCTGATTGTGTTAAACACTTGGAGAGGTAGTGAAAGATACAGCCAGTTACTTCTGCTAACTAAAGTTGAAATTATGCACTTATTATAACCTTTTCTAACAATGTGAGAAAAACAGAGCAAATATATTAAATTTGTTTCACAACAGATGCTTAGGTTGTTAATATTTAAGATGCCTATTCATGCTATTCCTGTCTGCACATTTGTCAAAAATGTAAGCCTGAATGCTAATGTCTGCCAGCAGACTGGAGCAGCCAGTATATGAATGTACTCCTGTTCTGCTAAAATAATATGCAAAAGAAATAAAGGACTGCTGCTAAATCATAGCAGAGTACCACACAGGATTAAAGGTTTTTAGAGCAAACACCTCAGCCTTGGCTGTGTCATCTTTTTCTTTTTTTTCCCAAGCTTACATTTGACTGCAGAATAAATCTTAATTCCTGCCATCTCAGAAAAATCCACTTTAGATTGGGTGTAAATTTCAGTAAAATTTCAGCGGCATGAGACTGTCGGCAGCACAAACACTGGATTTCGGGACCTGCTTGGGACAAATCCTGAGACCCCGCAGCAGCGTGTCCCTCTTTCCTAACCCCTCGTCTGGCCTCTTGGGAAAGTAAGGTCCCCTGGCCTCCCAGGAGGGAACCCCAGCCAGTAGGGGCAGAAAGGTTCTCTCCTGAGACTAGGACTTCTATCGTCTTTCGCTTTTCTCGCTTGCCTTCCAACCATGTGGAGACCAAGACTCCCAGCGTTTGCCTGAAAACCCGGAATGCTGCGGAGAAAGTTCGCCAGGGTCCGAGCTGCCAACCAGGGCGCTCTGAGAGGCGATCCTGAGGTTGACACTTGGAAGCGAAAGGGGCTACGCTCTAGTGGCGATCCGGGCCGAAACGTCTAGCAAGAGCCCCGAGCGCTTCTCCGGGGCTTCTGGGGGCGCCTGGGCCTCCAGCCCAGTGGGTCTCCCGGGTCCCAGCACGCGCCTGTCACTGCCCGGAGCAGCCGCCGGCCGGCCCTGCCCTCTCCCCGAGGTTGTGCAAACCCGCGCCCCGCCGGCCCCGGAGCCTGGGCGGCGGAGCGCCCCGCGAAGGCCTCGGCGCCCGGGCCGGGGCCGCGAGGGGAGGCTCGGCGCGGGCCGCAGGCCGTCCCGGTGCGGTCCCGGCCCCCGGGGAAGGCGGCGGCCCTGCGGCCCCCAGCTCGACCCCCGCCCCGCCCGCGTTCTCCCCGGGAGCCGGTAAGGACCCACCTGCCTACCGCCGGCGAGGGCTCGACACGCCGGGCGCCGCCGCTTTCCAACTCCCGGCTCCAAGTTGAGCGCCCCGGCGCCGAGCGGCTCCGGGCTGGAGAAGTTGCCGCAAACTTCCCGCGCCCCCCTCGCCGCCCCCGGCGGGCGCGCGGGCCGGGACGGATGCTGAGCCTGATGCACGCGGCCGGCCGACGGGACCTTCCCGCTCCCCGCCGGGCGCCGCGCGGCCAAGCCGGCTCCGGGGCGCACACAGCGGGTCTCCACGAGCTCCCGGCGCGCTTCCTGAGTCCCCTTTTCTCTTGCCAAAGGGGGTCCCACGGCGGGCCCGGAGGCGTTCGTTCAGCCGTAGTCTGTCGGGGCAGGTGTGTGCGCGCGTCCACACCCCGAGGGAGGGCGAGTGAGCGCCCCGCGGCCCCGGCCCGGGCGCCCCCTCCCGCCCCCGGCCCCCGGCCGCTCCTCCGGGTCCCGCCGCGCGCGGGAGGAGGGCCTCGGGGACCCCTGTGGCCGGGCGCCCCCCACGAGGCGCCCCGCGCGCGGGTCTCGCGGTGAAGTTTGGATCGCTTCCGAGCAAAGCAGAGACCGAGGGAAAAGAGCACGAAGAGGGGCAAAGAAAGAGAGAGAGAGAGAAAGGAGCGAGGGCGGGGAGCAGAGCGGCACTCACTCAGGCTGGGGCNAGTAATATTTTTCCTCTGATTGCTGAGCTGTCAGTTTAATGCAGCGTAAATAAACAGTAGGTGCCTGCTAGCTCGAAGTAGGAAGTGTTCATTCCACGCGAGGAACAGATTACTGAAGGCTGATGCTCATCGTGCTGAAGCATAACTTTCATTTTACCAGAAAATCCACCCCACCATGGCAGCTTTTCCGTGCCTGATCTATTAATTAACTTAACTCTGTCCTGTCAAAATGTAAACCAATTTGCTAAAAGCATCCCAGAGTTTTGGAGTTTGCAAACCAAATCAAGTGGAAAAGCAAGAGGGATGACGGTTCTGTAATCTGATCACAAATGCTAAAAATGACTACTTAATAAGCAGAAACTACACCAAACCAAAAAAAGACAAAGAGCATATTTAAGTGGAGAATTTAATCATCACGGTTACCGAATTTACTCAAAATCCTCCTCCTTTGCTAATTAAAAGCAACTGGCACCTTTTGTATTTTGCAACTGTGTGCTGCTGAGGTCTGTTCACTCTGGATGCTTATTCTGCTCTCTGAAAGAGCTAATGGTAAACCATTCATAAAAATCCAACCACATGCCTTAATTCTAATCAAAATACTACTGAACTCCCCTGAGAGAAGCAGCAAGTCTGGAGAGCAAATGATACCCACCCAAACAGCACTCATGTCAAATGCGCTTTTCTTCTCCTTCTCTATACACCACCAAGCTCTGTCGGCATGGTGCAACTCCTGTTCTTCTGCACAAGCACCAAGCAAAATATCTCCTGGCATCAGTTAAAGTAGGAACTCACCTTATCTAAAAAGCATAAAAGGCAATTTGGGGAGGTTTCTATTTAAAACCTGAACAAACTCTGATCATTAATCAGTGGATTGTAAAGGAATAAGAGGGGTTTGAAAAAATAATATTTTGACTAGATCTGCACTTGACTACAACAGGTTCAGCAGAGTCAGTCACATGTATTTACATACTCCATCAGTCTCAAGTATGAAAATGATACGAGAGTCATCCGAGACAACACGTCTTAGAAGAAGAGGTGTTTGTGTGGAGGGCATATCTGCGTATGGCCCCTTTGAAAATTTACAGAGCGGATGAAAAACCACCAGAGTGCTTTACAGAGTTCCTGCTGTATATCCAGGTTGTGTTTAGCTTAACAGTGTTTGTAACCAAAAGGCTTTAACAATAATGAGGAACAGGTGCTTGTCACCTGACCTTTTAGGCCTAATTTATGATCCTCAACCAATCACATGAACAAAAATCATTGAAGATCTCCCCCAGATATTTCCGTTTTTGCTAATTTAATGCAGACTTGCTGAACCATCACTCAGCTCGTCATCTTATTCAATCGCAGGTTCCTATAGCTGGCAACAGACTTCTGTGCAGAAATAAACCAACATTCATTTTGTTGCTGTTCTCATTTAAGATGCTTTGAGACAAAAGAACTACTTTTGTAGATTATCAACCAAAGAATATATTAATTTATTACAACAACTGAACAAAAGGCATTCCTTTGGAATACTTTTGCATACAAAGAACTATTATTTATTACATATTTCAGCTTGTGGGAAAATGAAGAATGCATTGATTCTGGAAATAACTATTCAGACTTTTGGAAGTTCTTTAAGCCTGCTTTCTCTGCTGATTTTTCCCCTGCTTCTCCCCCTTGTCCCCCTCTACCCCCCACCCACACCCCCACACATTTTAAGGCACTAGTACTTTAGGAGGGAAATCCCTATCTGCTCTTTTCTCATCCATCATGTGTATTCATTATTCAGAAAGGAATACAAATTTGAGCAGGGATTTTTATTTTTCTTGTATAATCTTGTTACAGTGTAGCCATGCTCAAATTTAACAACGCCTTGTATTTTATAGCTACTGTTTACATACTATGTATTACATATGACTGAACAACTACGTTTAAAATATTGTTTCCATTAGGAAAAATATAAAGTAATAAGCGTCAAATGGAGATGAAGAATACACATGCTTGGTATATTTATAAAATGCATAGCCATTTAAAATGTACACAAATAGGATACATATTTTGCTACTGTTACATTTTATATAGTATCCACATCATTTAAAGTGTATTTAATAATGTGCCTAACCAAGTTAATTAAAGTATTTATGTCTGCTGATTGTGTTAAACACTTGGAGAGGTAGTGAAAGATACAGCCAGTTACTTCTGCTAACTAAAGTTGAAATTATGCACTTATTATAACCTTTTCTAACAATGTGAGAAAAACAGAGCAAATATATTAAATTTGTTTCACAACAGATGCTTAGGTTGTTAATATTTAAGATGCCTATTCATGCTATTCCTGTCTGCACATTTGTCAAAAATGTAAGCCTGAATGCTAATGTCTGCCAGCAGACTGGAGCAGCCAGTATATGAATGTACTCCTGTTCTGCTAAAATAATATGCAAAAGAAATAAAGGACTGCTGCTAAATCATAGCAGAGTACCACACAGGATTAAAGGTTTTTAGAGCAAACACCTCAGCCTTGGCTGTGTCATCTTTTTCTTTTTTTTCCCAAGCTTACATTTGACTGCAGAATAAATCTTAATTCCTGCCATCTCAGAAAAATCCACTTTAGATTGGGTGTAAATTTCAGTAAAATTTCAGCGGCATGAGACTGTCGGCAGCACAAACACTGGATTTCGGGACCTGCTTGGGACAAATCCTGAGACCCCGCAGCAGCGTGTCCCTCTTTCCTAACCCCTCGTCTGGCCTCTTGGGAAAGTAAGGTCCCCTGGCCTCCCAGGAGGGAACCCCAGCCAGTAGGGGCAGAAAGGTTCTCTCCTGAGACTAGGACTTCTATCGTCTTTCGCTTTTCTCGCTTGCCTTCCAACCATGTGGAGACCAAGACTCCCAGCGTTTGCCTGAAAACCCGGAATGCTGCGGAGAAAGTTCGCCAGGGTCCGAGCTGCCAACCAGGGCGCTCTGAGAGGCGATCCTGAGGTTGACACTTGGAAGCGAAAGGGGCTACGCTCTAGTGGCGATCCGGGCCGAAACGTCTAGCAAGAGCCCCGAGCGCTTCTCCGGGGCTTCTGGGGGCGCCTGGGCCTCCAGCCCAGTGGGTCTCCCGGGTCCCAGCACGCGCCTGTCACTGCCCGGAGCAGCCGCCGGCCGGCCCTGCCCTCTCCCCGAGGTTGTGCAAACCCGCGCCCCGCCGGCCCCGGAGCCTGGGCGGCGGAGCGCCCCGCGAAGGCCTCGGCGCCCGGGCCGGGGCCGCGAGGGGAGGCTCGGCGCGGGCCGCAGGCCGTCCCGGTGCGGTCCCGGCCCCCGGGGAAGGCGGCGGCCCTGCGGCCCCCAGCTCGACCCCCGCCCCGCCCGCGTTCTCCCCGGGAGCCGGTAAGGACCCACCTGCCTACCGCCGGCGAGGGCTCGACACGCCGGGCGCCGCCGCTTTCCAACTCCCGGCTCCAAGTTGAGCGCCCCGGCGCCGAGCGGCTCCGGGCTGGAGAAGTTGCCGCAAACTTCCCGCGCCCCCCTCGCCGCCCCCGGCGGGCGCGCGGGCCGGGACGGATGCTGAGCCTGATGCACGCGGCCGGCCGACGGGACCTTCCCGCTCCCCGCCGGGCGCCGCGCGGCCAAGCCGGCTCCGGGGCGCACACAGCGGGTCTCCACGAGCTCCCGGCGCGCTTCCTGAGTCCCCTTTTCTCTTGCCAAAGGGGGTCCCACGGCGGGCCCGGAGGCGTTCGTTCAGCCGTAGTCTGTCGGGGCAGGTGTGTGCGCGCGTCCACACCCCGAGGGAGGGCGAGTGAGCGCCCCGCGGCCCCGGCCCGGGCGCCCCCTCCCGCCCCCGGCCCCCGGCCGCTCCTCCGGGTCCCGCCGCGCGCGGGAGGAGGGCCTCGGGGACCCCTGTGGCCGGGCGCCCCCCACGAGGCGCCCCGCGCGCGGGTCTCGCGGTGAAGTTTGGATCGCTTCCGAGCAAAGCAGAGACCGAGGGAAAAGAGCACGAAGAGGGGCAAAGAAAGAGAGAGAGAGAGAAAGGAGCGAGGGCGGGGAGCAGAGCGGCACTCACTCAGGCTGGGGCGCCGGGGGCGGCGGGGGGCGCGCC
>SJYW01043884.1:184371-196881 GCA_006410735.1 Raphicerus campestris
AGAGCTGCTGTCTGGAGATGTCATGATCATTATCAAACTTTGAAATTTGGTTTCAAGTCATTACTTCCCTTATTTTAAATGTCACAGTCTGGTGACACAGATAAAACGTTCTCCTGGGAGGATCCACTCATGCGCCCATTCATCCATCTTTTTATGCATTCAGTGAACATTGTATGCCCACCAGGTGCGGGCGCCGTATTAAGAGCTGGGGATGTGGAGGTGGATGGTGGTTGTTTAGTCACTAAGTCGTGTCTGACTGTTTTGCAACCTCTTGGGCTGTAGCCAGCCAGGCTTCTCTGTCCACGGGATTTCCCAGGCAAAATCCTGGAATGGGTTGCCATTTCCTTCTCTAGAGGATCTTCCCCACCCAGGGATCGAACCTGCACCTCCTGCCTTGGGAGGTGGGTTCTTTACCACTGAGTTACCTCGGAAGCCCTATGGAGTGGATAGAGTCTTCCTTTTCAAGAAATATATTTTCCAGCTGGACAAATAGAATTCTGAATTTTGATTTCTATTACAGTTGCAATACTAAGAGAGCCACACGGTGCTGTGGGAACACTTGGCAGAAGCGAATAACTCTCCGGTGGGGATTGAGAAATGTTCCACTGAGGCGCTGGACTAAGTCTTGAGGATAAATGAGACTCCTTCAGGCAGGAAAGGAAGCTGGAGGGAGGGTCTTTCAAGCAGAGAGTCCATCATGAGTCAGGGCCCCCAGGAAGACAAAGCATGTCATTTAGTGAACTATAGAGAATTCACTGTGGCTGGAACAGGGGGTGTTTACAAAGGATGAAGCCAAAGAGTGTCAACTTGTGAAGATCCTCGAAGACATACTCTGCATAGACATTATCCCACCACTCAAGGGATTTCAGACTCTTCCTTCTTGGTCCCAGCATGAATGTAAATGAACAAAGCAGGTGGAGCTGCAGCCATCGGGGACTGTGGCAAGCAGGAGAGGAGGCTCTCTGTCTAAATGCAGTGGTCAGTTCGGCCAATGGTGCCGGATGTCAGACCTTCCAGCTTTTAAAGGGAAGCTGCTGATTCAGATTCATATGAAAAATTAAAACATTACATGTTGAGGACTTATCCACATTTTAAAGGACACACGTAGAGGGAAACATGTCTATGGGTCAAAACCAGCTTAAGGACCCCGAGTTCCATATTTCTTGCTGCGTGAAACAGAGAGTCATGAAAGCACATAAAGATAGGATGATACCATCTGGTCCCTCTCGAAGGATCACTCTGGAGGCAGAGTGGACAGGAAGTGAGTCTCGCTGATGCTTCATAACCATTTGAGTGATGATGCAAAGCCCTTTATAAGGACATAACCTTGCAAATATATAGGGTAGAATCATGCTCTGTTGCTAAGTCACACCAGACTGTTTGTGACTCCGTGGACTGCAGCCTGCCAGGCTCCCCTGTCCTTGAGATTCTCCAGGCAAGAGTACCAGAGCAAGAGCAAGAGTACCAGAACAACCAGGCAAGAGCAAGTTGCCATTTGCTCCTCCAGGGGATCTTCCCAACCCAGGGATTGAACTGGTGTCTCCCACGTCTCCTGCATTGGCAGGCAGATTTTTTACCACTGCATGGAAGCCCATGTATGGGGGAAGCCCAGTAAATATTTACAGAGCTGATGAATGAAAGAGAAGACATTTTCAGAGGAGGGACGCACACTTTGAGTACTCCTTATGTGGTACCCTTCCTTTGCTAGACTGTTTATTTTTCAAGACCACGATTGTTTATTTTAATGACTTAAAAAAATTTCTTGGCATATCATTGCTGACAGTGTTGTGTCAGATTTAGGCATACAGCATAGTAATTCAGTTACACATATACATAGGTTCATTCTTTTTCAGATTCATTTCCCATATTGGTTATTACAGAATATTGAGTAGAGTTCCCTGTGCTGTACAATAGGACCTTGTTGGTTATCTGTTTTATATATAGTCGGGTGTGTGTGTTAATCCCAAGCTCCTAATTTATTCCTCCTTGCTGCATCCATTTCCCTTTTTATAACTAAGTTTATTTTCAAAATTTGTGTGTCTGTGTCTGTTTGGAAACATGTTCATTTATATCATTTTTTTAAAACTTCACATATGAGTGATATCATATCATAGTTGTCTTTCTCTGTCTGACTTAATTTTCTCTGAGAGACAGACGGATAAAGAAGATGTGGTGTGTGTAAGCAGGTGAATATTACTCAGCCATGAAAAAGAATGGACTAATGCCACTTGCAGCGCCGTGGATGCACCGTGATCTTTTCCTGATCAGATATGATTTTTCTGTATCACTCTATGATAAATATTAATGCACAGATCATTCAGTTCAGGACACAAAGATCAGCTGTCAGAAGAATATCTGTTCTCTAGGACTGAACTTTCTGATCCTCTCACCCTGTTAAGGAATGCCAGCTAAGCAGATGGGTCTTATTCCAGTCCCTGCAGCTGGACTCTCGGGCTCCGTGAAACTGTAGAGACCCATTTGGATAGCGTGTGCATGTTGCCAGTGAAAACCAAGCTCCTTATGACTGTCAATCAGAGGATATTATAACTCAGTCTGTGCTACCCATGTGCCTAAGACGGTCTCAATGTTTCTAATTTTTCAGTTAAAAAAGCATGAGTCCACTGAACACTTCTTTCTTACAGCTTCTTTCCTGCTTTGAAACCATACTTGTTTCTGCCATTCCACAGTCAGCAGTCTGAAAGAACACCCCACACTCTCCCATAAACTCCTATAAAATCTTAGCGTCACTGAGTATTCTTTCATAAGGTATGGCAGTTGCTTGTAGGTTCTGTTCCCCTGGGCACATCCAGATTCTCCAAGTCACTCAGTTCACTGGACAATGAAATCTTTAAATTCTCAACAACTCACTGTATAAATGGTCATTTTCTAGCTCAGCTTTCCTGAGGTTTAATCTCTATAGGATAAAATGCACCTATTTTATATATTCCGTGAGTGGAGCAGCATGAGCAAATTATACTATTTTCATCAAACTTCAGAATAAATAGGCAGAACAGAAAGCAAAGAGGAACTAAACAGCCTCTTGATGGAAGTAAAAGAGGAGAGTGAAAAGCTGGCTTAAAACTCAACATTCAAAAACTAAGATCATGGCATCTGGTCCCATCATTCCATGGCAAATAGAAGGGGAAACAATGGAAACAGTGACAGACTTTATTTTCTTGGGCTTCAAAATCACTGCAGATGGTAACTGAAGCCATGAAATTAAAAAATGTTTGCTCCTTGGAAGAAAAGCTATGACCAACCTAGATAGTGTATTAAAAAGCAGAGACATTACTTGGCCAACAAAGGTCTGTCTAGTCAACGCAATGGTTTTTCCAGGAGTCATGTATAGATGTGAGAGCTGAACTATAAAGAAAGCTGAGTTCTGAAGAATTGATGCTTTTGAACTGTGGTGTCAGAGAAGAGTCTTGAGAGTCCCTTGGACTGCAAGGAGATCCAACCAGTTCATCCTAAAGGACATCAGTCCTGAATATTCTTTGGAAGAACTGATATTGAAGCTGGAATGCCAATACTTTGCCACCTGATGTGAAGAACTGACTCACTGGAAAAGACTCTGGTGCTGGGAAAGATTGAGGGCAGGAGGAGAAGGGGACAACAGAAGATGAGATGGTTGGATGGCATCACTGACTCAATGGACATGAGTTTGAGCAAGCTCTGGGAGTTGGTGATGGACAGGGAAGCCTGGCGTGCTGCAGTCCATGGGGTCACAAAGAGTCAGACACGCCTGAGGGACTGAACTGAACTGAGCCTTGGGTGTCTGACTACCTAGATTCTAATCCTGGTTCAACTACCTGTGTGACCTGGAGCAAGTCTCCTAATTTTCTGCCTCAACTTTCTTATCCTTGTGATGGAGATAATAATTTTAACCACTTCCTCGGGTAAGTATATTCCCAGTGTTTCAACACAGCTGGTACTCAATAAAGGCTCACAATTGCTTCTTTTGTTAATTTTTTCATTATGAATGATTCTAGTAGAAAAGAAATCCTGGGGTTTAAAGAAAAGTAAAAATGAATTGACTGGAATGTAAGTGGGGTGGGAGCAGGTCCCTCCTGGGTGACTTGCGGGTGTGACAGGGGTAGACAGAGCCCCAGAATAATGACGGCTGCTGCTTCTGGAATGTTTATTTTTTTACTTAAATATTTTGGAAGAAATTCTTTTTCTGTTACATACCCTGGCACTGAATGCAACGTTTTGCATGCATTTTTAAGGGAAACAAGTGTCTTTGCGACTGGGACAGGGAGCCTGGACCTGCGTGGGGCTGCGTGTCTTTCTTTCTGCTGCTCTACATCCTCCCTTGTTTTGATGGAAACGTCTGCAAATTTCAGACCATCCACCTAGTAGCATTTACCTCAAGGTGGTTAGAACACCTATTTTTATATGCTGAGAATGCTGCCCAAATGCAGAATCTTTGCCATTAGTCAGCATTCACAGTTTAGATGAAAAAAATCAGGAAGAAATGTATGAAAGCAGAAGCTTGGGAAGGTCAAGTCACCAGGAACAGAATTCGAGTTCTGGTTCTATAACTCATCAGCTCGTTTCTTGATGTCTTCCCAGCTATCCTTCCCATGTACCTAGAATAAATACGCGCTGTTGAAAGATCTTGTGATAGACACCTAATCTTCATTATCTCAGTTTCCTAAACCATAAAGTTGGAACAGCAGATCTCAAACTTGAGTGTGTTCAGGAATTAGCTAGAGTGCTCATTGCAATGGAGGTTCCTCAGGTTCAGTAGAAAGAAGTTGGGATCCAGCAATCCCCGTGGATTTGAGAAATGAGAGCTGTAAGGGGGAAAATCCAACTCAAAACTGAAGCGCTTGCTTCCTTGTTGATTCTCCCTACCTACATATTCTCACACGCTCCCACACACTGCAAATGCCGTGTGAGGACTGCTTTAGGCATAGTTAGATCCAGCTGCTCAAACATGTCACCAACTATCTCTTGGTTCTGCTTTCTTCTGTTTTAACTTGATTCTCTGTCTGGTTGTCCCTTCACTGGAGTAAGCTCCCCTTCCAGGCGTCCATTCTTCTGACATAGGAACCCCAGCCCAAAGAGCTTTCCTCTTTCTCAAAGTTTCCAGCTAAAGAATTATACCTGGTTGTGACTGGATCAACTTANGCCAGGTGGCCTTGGAAATCGCTGTGCCTTAGCCAAGTTTGTCTCGGGAGCACTAGATCTTATCTTCCATGTTCCATTCCTCAGCACAGAAGAATCCGAGAGGGAGAACAGTGGACCATGTGGCCAACTTGTGGTCAGGGAAAGGAGTGGATGTTAGAAGAGCCAGCGGCTCCCAGGCCCCCCAGGTCTCTGTAGCCCATTTTGCTCACATCAGTGTCCAGCCTCTGGACCAAGCAACACAGCAAGGCACTACTCTGTCCACACAAGGAGAAGTAAATGTTTGCTCCTCTCTGAGACAGAGTGGGCATGGAGAAAGTGTGGCGTGGTAAATGTAACAGCAACGTATGCTACAGGACAGAGTGCCGCATCCAGGGAGAGGTGCTTCTGGGCCACGTGAAGGGACGATGGATGGGCAGGTAAAATCCTGACTGAGCCTCCTCCGAGGAGGGAAGGAACTTCTGACCTTCCACAGAGGGTTGAGAGCAAGTGCGTCCTGTTGACTCTTGTTTCCCCCCGCCCCCGCTGCTGGGGGGAGGTTAGGTCTGGCGCCTTGAAGACAGACCTAAAGCACTAAAGTAATTTACTTCTTTGAACCTGAGCCAAGTGAACAAAGGGGTAGAGCGACTCCAGCTTCTGTTCCGAGGGGGAGCCTGGTCCTCTGAGCCAACAGCACACTCGAGCCTTTGTCTCTGCAGCTTGTTTTTAATGCCTGGCCCCACTTGCTCTTCTTGCTCCTCCTGGAAGGAAAGTGGCCCTGGGAGAGCTGGCTTAGCTCCCTGGGGGGAGAGGGAGGGGGAACAGCCCACCTGGGACCGCCCATTTCCATGCCCTTAATAGAACAGGCTTGAGCTTCCTCCTGCAGCCGGGGCCACATATCGAGGACCCCTGCCCAGCCTCACCATCCAGCCACTCCAAGAGTGTATGTATTTTCTTCCTTTCTTCTTTGTTTCCTCCTAAGAATCACTTATAAAGTGCCCCCCCCCCGTTAGAATAACTTCAGTGTCCATTGGAGCAGAAAGCTCCCCTCACGTGTCTGCCAGAAGGCCAGGGTCACTTGGGTTTGAAGTGTCTTTAGTGACTCCAGGTTCCCTGGACCAAGACTTCTTACTACCTTCCAGTTGTCTATAGATTCTCCTCTGACTCTCAGGTGGATTGGGGCAGGGTAGCGGGGGTAGGGGGTGGGGGTATGTCTGGCGTGAGGGCCAGGCAGGAGGGCTCTGCCATCACCCACTCTTGGCTGCCATGGTTGGGGTTCCTTAAAGAGCAGATGCTGAGTAGACGCTTACCTTCACATCCATGACCATCCAGGTACAATTACAGTGTCTTGAGCTTCTCATCTTTAAAGTGTTTTTGCATGTCTCTTATTTCTTTCTTTAAAAAAAAAAAATTTATTTGGCTGTGCTGGGTCTTAGTTGTGGCACATGGGGTCTTCGATCTTTGTTGAGGCATGTGGGATCTAGTTCCCTGACCAGGGATTGAACCCCACACCCCTATACTGGGAGCTTGGAGTCTTAGCCACTGGACCACCAGGGAGGTCCTGTGTCTCTGTTGTTTCTAAGTATTCTGAAGTTGCTGCAGATTAATTGAATTGCTTGGTTTTTGGGGGGTGGGGGAGCCAAAAGCAAAGATAACTTTATTGGGGAAGCCAACAGTCTTGGGGAGAAGATGGACTCCTGTTCCAAAGAACCAAATCTCCATTTGCTAATCAGGGAACAAGAGATTTTAAAGGGGAAATTTCAAGAATGCACTGGTACAGAGGGGTGGCTATATACGGAGGGGCACAGTCACCTTGAAGTGTTCATGTGGTGGTCTGATCAGTGTCATCTGACTGTTTTAAGTACAGTTAATTTTCAATTCCAGGGTCAGTTTGTTCGCATTTCCTTGAGGTAAACTCTCTAGATTGTGTAAGATGGAACAACTTACGTTGTGGCTGAAGTCTGGTCATGATTTAGTCAGCTTCTTCCATCTGGTGAAGGTGAAGGTGAAGGTGAAGTCGCTCAGTCGTGTCCGACTCTTTGTGACCCCGTGGACTGTAACCTACTAGGCTTCTCGGTCCATGGGATTCTCCAGGCAAGAATACTGGAGTGGATTGCCACTTCCTTCTCCAGGGGATCTTCCCGACCCAGTGGGGCTCCAGTATTAAAGGATATGGCTCTGATTATGATCTGTAGCCCTTGCATGCGTGCATGCTAAGTCTCTTCAGTCGTGTCCAACTCTCTGCGACCCTATGGAGCATAGCCCACTGGGCACCTCTGTCCAAAGGATTCTCCAGGCGAGGATACTGCAGTAGGTTGCCACGTCCTCCTCTGTGATGCATTGCTTGTTTAGAAACTTAAAACATGGTTTGTCCCCTGAGACACACTTGGGCAGTTTCCCTCCATGAGTTTTTAGGGCATCTACTGGGACTGATAGAAACTGGGGTAGATCTGCCCAGAGAGACACAGGCTTTGGTGGCTTCTCCACGAGACCGGGGGCGTATATGTGTGTATCTCCACACAGCAGGGACAGTGGTTAAGTGCACCCTGACTTTAGTGTCACTCACACCCAGCTTCAGATCAAGAAAATTTGATTTCTGGCTTCACTGGTCTACTTACTGGCCATGAGTCATGCTCCCTAATCCCTAAACTTCATCTGTTGTTGCTGAGTCAGTCCAACTCTTTGCAGCCCCATGGACTGTAGCCTGCCAGGCTGCTCTGTCCATGGTATTCTTTAGGCAAGAGTACTAGAGTGGGTTGCCATTTCCTTCTCCAGGGAATCTTCCTGACTCAGGGATCAAACTCATGTCTCCTGTATTAACAGGCAAGTTCTTTACTACTGAGCCACCAGGGAAGCCCTCATTTGTTAGGCAGAGATAAGTGTTCTACCTTCTCTTTAAGGCATTCAAAGTGAAAGTGAAAAGTTGCTCAGTCGTGTCCGACTCTTTGCAACCCCATGGACTGTAGCCCACCAGGCTCCTCCGTCCATGGGATTCTCCAGGCAAGAATCCTGGAGTGGGTTGCCATTTCCTTCTCCAGGGGATCTTCCTGCCCCAGGGATCGAACCCAAGCCTCCCGCATTAGAAGCAGATGCTTTAACCTCTGAGCCACCAGGGAAGCCCATTAGTGAATGTCAGATGCTTCAGTAAAGTACTGGGACCGCTAGCAGCTTATCTTTTTTTTTTTTTTTTTTTAAATTAATTTATTTATTTATTGGCCATGCTGTGCGGCATGTGGGATCTTACTTCCCTGATCGGGGATTGAACCTGGGCCCCCTGCATTGCAAGCCCAGAGTCCTAACCACCGGACCACCAGGGAAGGCCCTAGCAGCTTATCTCATCAGCTGTTTGCCTCCCCTTTCCTAAACCATGCAGCCCTCCCCTACTTCGTTTTAACAGCACAGCACATGCCTTAGACAAATCCCACTATGGTCCGGCAGAGAACAGACTTCTTTGCACAGCGGGGTTTAGCTGTTTTAAACTTAAGATCCACCCTGCTAACTAACCATGATTTAACTTTGGTGCTTGGTAAAGATTTGAGNACATGCCTTAGACAAATCCCACTATGGTCCGGCAGAGAACAGACTTCTTTGCACAGCGGGGTTTAGCTGTTTTAAACTTAAGATCCACCCTGCTAACTAACCATGATTTAACTTTGGTGCTTGGTAAAGATTTGAGAGTTTTTAGTCCTAAAATAGCACTTTTATAAACTACCCTCTTGGCTGGTGCCTACTCCATTCACTGGTATATATTCACTGGAGTAATAGTTTACGTCCCAGATTCTGTTGTGTCCCTCATGTGTGGGACCTAGAGCCTGGAATGTCCCAGCTGTGCTTGCAGTTGGAACTTACGTCCTGTGTGCATTGCAGGNCAAAAATCCAAGGGTCAGATGGGGAGGAAGTTAGGGAGAAGCATAATGAGGACTGTTTAGACTGGCTCTGGGGCAATGGCACCCCACTCCAATACTCTTGCCTGGAAAATCCCATGGATGGAGGAGCCTGGTGGGCAGCAGTCCATGGGGTTGCGAAGAGTCAGAGAAGACTGAGCGACTTCACTTTCACTTTCACTTTCATGCATTGGAGAAGGAAATGGCAGCCCGCTCCAGTGTTCTTGCCTGGAGAATCCCAGGGACAGGGCAGCCTGGTGTGCTGCTGTCTATGGGGTCGCACAGAGTTGGACACGACTGAAGCGACTTAGCAGCAGCAGTCACTAGGTTTGCCCAGGACTGTGGGGTATCACAGGACACATGGTGTTCAGGACAAGCCCTGTCAANGCTGCTGTCTATGGGGTCGCACAGAGTTGGACACGACTGAAGCGACTTAGCAGCAGCAGTCACTAGGTTTGCCCAGGACTGTGGGGTATCACAGGACACATGGTGTTCAGGACAAGCCCTGTCAAACTAGGACAACTGGTCACCCCGCGGTACACTCCCTAACCTATGTTCAAGGCCTGGGGAGAAGATGTGGTGCAGGCAGAATAAGTACTGCCTAAAGCTGTTTCTCAAAGCAACTGTCTGCAGATGAAAAAGTGGCATCACCTGGGAGCTTATTAGAGGGGCAGCTCCAGGGCTTCCCCAGAGGCTCAGCTGGTAAAAAAATCCACCTGCAGTGTGGGGGACCTGGCTTCAGTTGCTGGGCTGGGAAGAGCCCCTGGAGAAGGGAACAGCTACCCACTCCAGTATACTTTTCTTGAGTATTCCACGGACAGTCCATGGAGTCGCAAAGAGTTGGACATAACTGAGCAACTTTCAGTCGCTTCTAGACCTGCAGGACTAGACCTGTACTAGAACAGGAGCCCTGAGTGATTTGCAAAACATCCATTTGAAAAAGGCAGCCTGAGAAGATCCTGTGAGCTCCAGTTGGCTTCCCCCAAGAAGAAAATGTAGCGCTGATGGAAAGTAGAGCGAATTTCTTGGCTGTGATATGGTTTATGTCCAGGTCAACCAGATTCAAAGCCAAAACCATATCAATCATCCAGAGAAGGAACAGAATCATCAGGGAAGATGAGATGCTGAGTATCCAGAACAGACAGCAGAGAGGGAAGAGATGGATGACCCAAAGCAGCCAAGAGGGGCCTCCTGAGCGATTAACAGCAGTAACTGTAGGGAACTCAGGAAAGCCAGAAGTCCAGCAACTGTGTGGTGAGCGCAAAGCTGAAGCAAGCACTCTTCTCCTCCTACTACTGTGACCCTTTCTGGTTAAAAACTAGCCTCAGGGGACTGGGAAATGAGTGATACTTGGAAATGAGGAACCGCCACCCTATTGCTAAGCCTGTAGAGAACAGTGAAAGATCATCATCCACTAAAAGTATTCAGCTTTACTCTTTGCATATCACTCTGATATGCAAAGAAAGTTGTTTCCCCCGTTTTCTCCTCTGTCTCATCGGTTCTTTCTCCTGGGCTCCAGCTCTCCATTCGAGCTGTAATGGAGACGTAATTTGCACTTAATTAACCATGTTTCATTTCCTTCCAGCTTGAACATAATTCTTTCACTGAAAACATTCTAACCAGTGGCTCTTAAATGCAGGCTTGCAACTGAATCACCTAGGGGGCTTGTCAAAACACAGATTGCTGGGCCCAACTCCAGGGTTTCTGATTCAGTGCATTAGGGGGAGACTTAAACTTTGTGTTTCCAGGGTGTTCAAGGACGACACTGGTATTACTGATCCGAGGCACACACGCTGACACCCTCTCACAAATGACTCGACATTGTCTTCCCGTCCAAAGGTGATGATTTCAAAACCATCCTCTCTGAGAAGAATGCTTCTGGAATTGACTGATCTTTCCAGGGGATCACGGATCCAATGCGTGGTCTTCCAGTGTACGATGAGGATGCAGCTTGTGCCGAGAGCACCTGGGCACACCAGTTCGGCACAACTGAACTGGTCTATGTCTTGTTCAACAAGCCCCATCCACTGATCACATGCTAGGATGTCAAGGCAATGTCATTTCATGATACAAATTCCTGAACATGACTGGCCTGTATGTATCTCACCTCAGGTAGCTAACACACTGGCCCTGCTGATAGACTGCTTTTTGAGTAGCTTTATGTAATTTGAGATGACTCTCAGATTCTCTTTCTCCCTTGTCTGTCTCTTTCCTGAGATGGCACCTGGGTATACGAGGCGGGTGTTTTTGTATACCTGTGGCATCCTTGGATTATGCATTGTTTTCCAGAGGCTCCAAATTTTTTCTATAGAAAGTGAAGCCACTCAGTTGTGTCCAACTCTTTGTGACTCCATGGACTGTAGCCTGCCAGGCTCCTCTGTCTATGGGATTTTCCAGGCAAGGCTACTGGAGTGGGTTGCCACTTCATTCTCCAGCGGATCTTCCCAACCCATGATCAAACCCAGGTCTCCCACATTGCAGGCAGATGCTTTACCATCTGAGCCACCAGGGAAGCCCTTCTACAGAATCTTTTCTATGAAGGGCTGAATTCATCTTCTGTCTGAAGCTGAAATTGTTGCAATGTGACTAGATTCCACTGATCTCTCGAGACGATGTGTGCTGGACACTTCTGTTCTGTAACTCTGGACTTTCCCCTACTGTCAAAGTTCCACACCTGCTCCCACCCCAACCCACGGTCTCTTTCTTGGACCTTAGACCTCTGCTGGTCCACCAATGGTCTCAATGGGGAAGTGAGAAACTCCAGAGACACCTGCTTCCCACACAAAGACCTCAAGGAGACAGGATCACTTTCTAAGTTCTGTATACCTTCCACAGCTGTCTCTGCATCCTTGCTTCTGGGATGTGGTGCTGGGCCGAATGCTCAGAGTCCCCTAGAAGTAGGGGCATTCTGGAGAGGGCTTTCAGCTCAGTTGTGTTTTTGGAGTTTTGCACTCCGACTGTTTCTGTTTGCATTTGTGCAGTTGTTTGGTCGTGTCTGGCTCTTTGCAACCCCGTGGACTGCACCACACCAGGCTTCCCTGTCCCTCACTGTCTCTTGGAGCTTGTCCAAACTCATGTCCATCCAGTTAGTGATATCATCCAACCATTTCAGCCCCTGTCGTCCCCTTCTCCTCCTGCCTTTAATCTTTCCTAGCATCAGGGTCTTTTCCAGTGAGTCAACTCTTCACATCAGGTGGCCAAATTATTGAAGCTTCAGCTTCAGCATCTGTCCTTCCAGTGAATATTCAAGGCTGATTTCCTTTAGGATTGAATAATTATATCTCCTTGCTGTTCAAGGGACTCTCAAGAGTCTTATCCAGCATCAAAGTTTGAAAGCATCACTTCTTTGGCACTTAGCTTTCTTTATGGTCCCACTCACATCCATACATGACTACTGGAAAAACCATAGCATTCACTATATGGACATTTGTCTGCAAAGTGATGTCTCTGCTTTTTAATATACTAAGTTTGTCATAGCTTTTCTTCCAAGGAGCAAGCATCTTTTAATTTCATGGCT
>SJYW01043884.1:229056-248939 GCA_006410735.1 Raphicerus campestris
ATTAAAAGACGCTTGCTCCTTGGAAGAAAAATTATGACCAACCTAGATAGCACATTCAAAGCAGAGACATTACTTTGCCCACGAAGGTCCATCTAGTCAAAGCTCTGGTTTTTCCAGTAGTCATATATGGATGTGAGAATCGGACTATAAAGAAAGTTGAGCACCAAAGAATTGATGCTTTTGAACTATGGTGTTGGAGAAGACTCTTGAGAGTCCCTTGGACTGCAAGGAGATCCAACCAGTCTATCCTAAAGGAGATAAGTCCTGAATATTCATTGGAAGGACTGATGCTGAAGCTGAAAATCCAATACTTTGGCCACTTGATGAGAAGAACTGACTCATTGGAAAAGACCCTGATGCTGGGAGGGATTGGGGGCAGGAGAAGAAGGGGATGATAGAGGATGAGATGGTTGGATGGCATCAGCGACTCAATGGACATGAGTTTGAGTAAACTCTGGGAGTTGGTGATGAACAGGGAGGTCTGGCATGCTGTGGTCCATGGAGTTGCAAAGAGCCAGACATGACTGAGCGACTGAACTGAGCTGAGCCCGTTGTCCACAGGAAGTGCAGTTTATCTCCCAGATCAGCAATGGACCCATCCACGGATCCTTTGGCTTTCCCCTGTAGGAGTTCATCAAAGGACCTCTGGGCTCCCCAGCTGCCAAGAACATATGTCAAGGAAGAGCCTAAACAGCCTAAAAATGGTCTCACGGAAGCCTCTGTCAGTAGGTCTGGGGTAGTGGGTGGTGGTCGCGTCTGTCTCTCCCACTTGTGAGCTAGACTCTAGAGTTCTCTTCCAAGTTACTCCCCTCAAAATTCCTCTTTCACCTCCCACCTCTGACCCCGTTTACAAGCTTGAAGAAGGCAGGGATTCCAGGAAAGCTGTAACCAAGTGTCAGCACCTCTCTTTTGTGAATTTCCTGCAGTCTGGCACCTCCTTTGTCACATGACCTCGCTCTACTATGGTGACTCATTTGAAACTACAGACTTATTGTTTTCATTGAGCTGATATATTACAAAAAGTTGAGCTGGGAATAAATAAAACTAACATGGCTAATATGCACCTTTTATCACTAGAGCCTGGCAATGAAAGAAATAGGTCCATGTCCAGGTAAGTAGCATGTAAAGCAAACGTTTAGGTTTTAGGGTTTGTAATTATTTTCTAGGTAAGATATGCAGGCCTTCAAATATTTGAAAAGATCCTGCATGAAGCTACAGAAAAAAAAAATCATGTTTTATTGTGCTATCTTGTTTTTTTTTTCTTTTTCTCTTTTGACTTCAACTGTATGCGTTTTAATGAAATAAATATTAGATGTCTTCAGAGCTGTGTGATTTCCTTTGATAACTGCTAAGACAACAGAGGTTTCGATTGTTTTTGATCTGCTTTGATCTCCGTCAACTACTCTTTTTTTCAGCATTGTAGCATTTTTTTTTTTTGCAATTTTTATATGAGAATGAACAATAAAAGTTAGCACTGTTGTTATAATTAATTGAAGAATATGGCTGCATGTCCATATAAACTCACTTGCAGCCGTCATCTTCAGCTTTTCCTCAGTAGATTGTTTTATTCGTGTGTCTACAGAACGACTGGAGCCAGAGCAAGCCAGTCTCTTCTTTTTCTTTCCAAAAGAGATAATTTTAAAATGTTAGACCATCTCACAGTCTGAAAATTTAGTGTCAAAGCATTTCAAACATCATTTCTGTTTGAAAACTCATCACTGTCTCTTACAGGAACATGAAAATGTTTAGTAACCAAACTCCAAATATACCAAACTCTAAATGGCTTGTTTGAAAATAAGAACAGGAAACGCCCGAGTTGGCATCTTTAACGAGTCCTTCCAGGACTGTTTAGAAAATGAATAGCCAGGCTTTGTCTAGATGGGTGATTCGTCAAGGACTTGCCCTGTGATTGTGTGCAGTGATTTCGGTGAACGCGGGCTCAGTCTTGATGCCAGATCAGCACAGCAGAAGTTGTGACAGTCTCCTGCAGTCTCAGCTCTCAGTCAGTACCAGCCTGGTTTTAAAATGAACAAAGAGGAAAAGAAAGAAGAAAGATGTAATGTTAATAGACTTCCTTCTGTGATCTCTCAGGGAGAGGTCTTTTTAAATAGGGGGCTTGAACTTGACCTTCTTCAGTGGCACAAAGGTCCAATGCATGATTTTTAAAGTTATATTTAAATTTTAATAATTTTTCTCATTGGAGGCAGTTAAAAGCAAACTCTCAAAATCTAATCTTCAATCTTTTAGTAAAACTGATAGACAAAGAAGGGAAGCTTAGGGAAAAAAAGGCTGTAAGAGTTACATAAACGTTGTTCTAATTTCTACATCACAGTCAAGCTGCTTTCAGGTCATTATCGATATGATATTTGAGTTTGAAAATACAATTTAGTATAGTAGAAAAAATCTTAATTTTATGATAAATCTAGTTTTACGGACCTCAGATTAAAAACAGATGAAAAATATATTCTCAGCGCTGGCAAAATGGCATGAGAAGAGACACTGTCATATGCTGTTGGTAAGAGTGTAAATTTTTAAAATCTTTCTGGAAGGCAGTTTGGCCACAGCTATTGAATACCTCAGAATTTTGCATTACAACCTTTAAACCAGCATTTTTACTTTAGGGGATTCATACTAAGAACATAGTCATCAATGTTTGCAAAATTAGAGCTACAAGATTTTTACGGAAGTGTTTTTGATAGAAATAAGAACTGAATGAAGCATAAATATTTAACCACAAGCCTTTATTTAGCCCTTAAGATGGTGCTGTAGAGATATTCAATGCTATGGGAAGGTGGGGAAAGCTGGTTATAAACAATACACAGATGCAGCTTGCTTTCACAGAATTACTCAGTATCTTGTAATTACCTAAAATGGAAAAGAATCTGAAACATATACCTGAATACATATGAATCTGAATATATATAGATCTTCTTTTTAGGAGTATATAGGGAGAGAATGGAGAAGGCAATGGCACCCCACTCCAGTACTCTTGCCTGGAAAACCCCATGGATGGAGGAGCTTGGTGGGCTGCAGTCCATGGGGTCGCTAAGAGTTGGACACGACTGAGTGACTTCACTTTGACTTTCATTTTCCTGCATTGGAGAAGGAAATGGCAGCCCGCTCCAGTGTTCTTGCCTGGAGAATCCCAGGGATGAGGGAGCCTGGTGGGCTGCCGTCTATGGGGTCGCACAGAGTCGGACACGACTGAAGTGACTTAGCAGCAGCAGCAGAAGCAGCAGGACGAGAAATGATTGTTTCTTTCAAGTTTGGCAGCAGCATTTTGGCACAAGTGTTTGGTAGTCATGAGGGTGGTGAGAGGTGGGTATGTACATCTTTGCTTACCCTTCAGGTTTTCCTATAATTATTGGTCTAGTCCATCTCCTTTGCTTCTTGAGTGAGTTTTGGTAAATGTTTATCTTAATACAAGACATCCACTTGATCTGGATTAGGAAGCCTTTCCCTTTTTCTTTTTTTTAATGCCTCGAACCCCTTTGGCAGTTGATGAACTATATGGACCACTTCTTAGCATCATTTTGAAAACTGTTCTTCCTGGAATTTGACTTCTTCTGTGAGCAGAGTCATGCGACCTTCTGTGCCTTCCTGCAAAAAATGTGTGTGGGCTTTTTTCNTTAATACAAGACATCCACTTGATCTGGATTAGGAAGCCTTTCCCTTTTTCTTTTTTTTAATGCCTCGAACCCCTTTGGCACTTGATGAACTATATGGATCACTTCTTAGCATCATTTTGAAAACTGTTCTTCCTGGAATTTGACTTCTTCTGTGAGCAGAGTCACGCGACCTTCTGTGCCTTCCTGCAAATAATGTGTGTGGGCTTTTTCCCCGAGTATGTTTAGGAGGTTCTCACAGTGTTATTCTCAACATGCGCGGTATTTTAATGGAATAAAAATGCTCAAAACCTGCTTGTATCATACATGAAGAGGCTAGCTTATACAGTAAGAGCCTAGCTTCCTAACAGAGAACAAAATGGGGACTGAAGAGGAATCCAAATAAAGAAAAGAACCTTTGCTTCTCAGAACTTGTAACACGCACGGCCTGTATCTCTGCACAATCTGTGACTACTAATAAGTTGCTTTAAATAATACTTCAGTAGTTATCTCAGTCCTGTGATGTGTTTGCACTTGCAAGGCTTGTACTGGTGGCTCACCAGTTATCTGTATTACAGAACACCATCCTGCCTTATGGAGAGTTAAACTGTCCAGCTGTCCAGTTTTACAGAACTTTACTGAGTGAGGGGAAAAGCTCACCCCCTTTCAACTATTGAACAGAGTGAGATAAGAGTATCAGAGGGTAAAGCAGGGGACAGTCACTGAACGGGTAACTGCATGTTTGCTGGGGTGTGGGAGGGGCAGGGGAGCGGGCAGGAGGTGGGGGCAGGGAGCAGCCCAATGCTGCTACCAAACTTGCAGAGAAAGGATCATTTCTCTCCCTATGTGTCCTCCTAAAAATGGTCAGCCCGTTTGCAGGGTCATATGTAGACAGGAACTTGGGGACTCTGTGCAGTCTACAGCTGATCCAATGCCTCTTATTAACGGTGTTTTCATGCACCTGCTTCAGCGGGAAAGAGAGAAAGCCGTCGCTGTGATCTGTNCTTTCTAGCATTCATTATTTATGAACAAGCCATTTTAGATGGAATATGAACCACTCAAACCCTTCTTTAAGATTCAAGCTGAAAACAATACTTAGACTTTCAAGACTTTGTCTATTATTTTTAATTTTTAACTCTCTTTCTAGCTTCTAACCCAAGCTTAAGGGATGTGTACCTGTGCCCAAATGCACACACGCACACGCACACATACGCACACATACACACACACACACACACATACACACACAATGTTTTAGCTGTTTCTGTCAGAAATTTCTTAAGGATGGTCCCACATTGTTTTAAAGGCTGAGAAGTATTTGCCAATTGGTCAAAGCCCTTGTCTCATTAACTGAGGAATAATACTCCACACCAGTTTCAGACTGTGTCTCTATATGGAGGCTGCTAAGAATTACATAACCCGCTGAGGATTCTCGTCACACTGTCCTTGGGAAGGCTGAAATTGTCCAGGCTTCCCCTCCAGAACAGAAGAGAGTAGAATTTAACATAAAGTGGGATAAATCGGTAGTGACACAGAACAGGCTAGAATTGTATGCAACAATGAGGCTTCCTTAGGGCAGAGGAAAAACGTGCTGAAAGAGGATGTGGACAGGCTTCTCTGCTGGCTGTTGTCATCAGAATTTAAAAATCAGAAAGGGACAGAAACCAGTGACGCACCCCAGCTCTGCCCCATGGTTCCGTTCCAGCTCTTGAGCTAGTCTTGACTCGGATGGTGCCCAAGTCGGCTCAGTCACCTCTTCCACCCAAGCATGCCCCACCTGCCCTGTCCTGAGGGTGTGCCCACAGGCGCCTTACCTTATCAAGAAGATGCTCTGGCCTCCCTGTCAGGTGGCAAAGGCTGTCCGCAACGGCGCTGGCTCCAGAGCCCAGGAGCTGGGGTAGGCAGGTGAATGCCATGGTAGACAGTCACCGCATCAGCTCAGGCCTGAGGACTTGCTTATGTTATTTTTAATCTTAATGTCTTACAATGTAAGACTTAATAATGTCTTACAAAAGAAACACTTTCTTTTATGATGTCAAGGAGTAGGTGAATAAACATCAAATTAGGGCTTCCCTGGTGGCTCAGTGGTCAAGAGTGTGCCTGCCCACGCAGGAGACAAGGGGTCGAGTCCTGGTCTGGGAAGACCCCACACGCCCGTGGCCACAACTCTCGAGCTTGCGCGTTAGAGCCTGGGACCCACAGCCGCTCGGCCCGAGGGCCACAAGCCCTGAAGCCCGGGTGCCGNATGTCAAGGAGTAGATGAATAAACATCAAATTAGGGCTTCCCTGGTGGCTCAGTGGTCAAGAGTGAGACTGCCCACGCAGGAGACAAGGGGTCGAGTCCTGGTCTGGGAAGACCCCACACACCCGTGGCCGCAACTCTCGAGCTTGCGCGTTAGAGCCTGGGACCCACAGCCGCTCGGCCCGAGGGCCACAAGCCCTGAAGCCCGGGTGCCGAGCCTGTGCTCGGCAACAAGAGGAGCCCCCGAGGAAGAGCCTGCACTGTGCCATGAAGAGCAGCACCCCCCTCTCCGCAGCTAGAGAAAGCCCGCTCAAACCAAGGTGGGCCCAGTGCAGCCACAAGTAAATAAATTTTTTTTCTAAAGTGTACAGTTCAATGCATTGTTTAAAAAATTGAATTAAATGACATGTACTTTTTATACATATTTCATCCTTATTTTACTTTCTTTGATATTTTGTCTCGTTCTAAAACATTTCATTAAGCAAAATTTTCAAAGCCCATTCTTCCACTCCTTTGAATCATTTATATTGCAGTGTTTTTGCTGTTTGTGACAACCCAAAGTATGAACAGCTCTATGATCTTTACACGAGCAACTGGGGGATGACTTCAGAATTTGCTCTGTGTTACAGATTGTTTTTATCCTACATTGTTTCTCACTAAATATAATGTCACACCATGGCGAGTTCCTTTTGATTTGCAAGCCTGGGGGTGATATTCTGACAGTAAAGGACTCTCACTGAGAGAGAAAGAGAGAGTGAGAGGGAGAACACAGATCCCCGCAAATTCGGGAATCCATCGAAACCAGCAAAGTAGTTTCTCCCATCTATGGATGAGACCAACTGCAGTTAAGATCTACCAGTTCACAACCTCAATTAGGACCCCTTTAGCTGCCTGAAGAGTAGATTAATTTCTCTTTTCAGCTAAAGGATTGATGTCATGCATAGAAAACGAACTTATGGTTACCAAGTAGAAAGGGAAGGAGAGGCATAAATTAGAAGCTTGGAATTAGCAGATGCACGTTACTATATACAAAATAAATGAACAACAAGGACCTACTGTATAGCACAGGGTATATTCAGTATCTTGTAATAACCCATAATGAATAACAATCTGGAAAAGAACATATATAAAACTGAGTCACTTGGCTGTCTGCCGGAAACTAACACAATATTGTAAATCAACTGTACTTCAATAAAGAAATTAAAAAAAAGGATTGATATCATCAATGGAACGTTTTACTGGAGAGACTGCTGAAAACTGTTTGCTTAATAAAGCAACTATTGATAACTTGCAATTGCTTATTGGGGCCCCAATTATCAACTTATTAGCAAAAACAGTCTCCTGTCTCAACAGTGATGTGTATTTCCACTTTGCAGAATGCTGACATATAATATTTCTTCCATAGAGATATATCAGGAAACCATAACCGTTAAACTACGAAATGTCACATCCACACAAGCTAGAGAGGTGTTAAGGAAATACTAAACACGTTGTTTGAGGTTAGTGCTTCCGGAGTCTTGACCTTTGACCTTCAATTGATATCTCACTTCAAAATAACAGCGATAGATGATGGAAACAGATGTCTTTCACTTGCATTGTTCCAGAAACAAAATCTTAGAGACTTTAACATATAGGGACCTTCTAAGAAGTAGGTAACTAAACTCGTTTTGAAGTGCTCTTGGAATGCAAACATTTTCTGCTGCCTCCGCAGCAGGCAAACGAAGGAATCTTAGACCACCATCAGCCTGGAAGTAGTTGTTCTGTTTGCTATTTTCTTGCGGAGGCTTTTCCTTCTCCACACTCAGGAGTGGGTAACAGCAGCTTCTGATGACATGGGCCCATATCTTGAGTTCTTGAAATGGTAAAACACTAGTTTTGAAGTATTCCTGTACCTGATTCCAAAAGGTCTAACTACACTCGCTCAAATGACTCACAGGATGGATATACCATTCAAACCACTTTAAGGCATCTCTTCCTCTTGAGAGCAGCAGTAAGAATAGAGTGAGATTACGACTCTCCTCCAGCAACCATGATGATACCGCCTGACACGTACAGAGAGTGGGATATGTTTTCCAAGTATACCTAAATGTATTACAGAGAGTGACAGTATAGTGTACTAGTCAAAAACCTCGGCTTTGGAGTCAAGGCAATTACCTCTTTGTAACTCATATATATTTAAAATGTCGTAGTACCTCAGTTGTGGCGTTATTATAAAGACTAGCTCTATGGAGATGGCTTAGTTTGTGGCCGCACCCTGGCTAGCATCACACACCTGGTAGCCATTATTGGTACTACCTAACTGCAGGTGTCTTTTTCACCACTTATGTCCCACAGATTTAGACCTTAAAATAGTCATTACAGATTTATTGCCATAGCACACATTAAAAAAAAAACCAACCTACATCAGGACTGAAGTCCCTAAAATTTTTGCTTCAATCTCTACAAGGGCGTATAAAGAGGTAAGACAGGCATTAGAACCTTCCACGACAAAATAAACCACATGGATCATGGATTCTGACTGACACCTCCTAAATCATAACTTCAGTGTCAACGCTGGCTAAAAACATCCAGGCTATCCATTTCAAACCAGAGCCTAAAACATGGTTGGTGCTGACGGAGCCCCAGAGCAGACTGATGAGGCTTCCTGCCTCTGCTCTCTCCGCCACCAGGAAAACCCTCTTTACATCTTTTTCTGAGGTGCTAATTCACCCAACAAAGAGCACGCCTTACCCCAGGCACCACATCCTTCAGGAGGCTCCCAGGTGGCCCATATTTCTTGGGAAAGTCTGGGGGCCACAGAAAGCCCAACCACTGTTTCAGAGCCTGCCGCCTGGGGTGCTAAAGAATTATGCACAAAGAAAATCCTGCTGGGAAAATGTTAGATGCTAAACTAAGCATCTTGAAGAAGAAATGCAAAGCAGTGTAAATGCTTTAAACCACCCAGCACAATTCAGCTTGGAAATGGATAGGTGGTCACATAAGGGATGCACGTTAAAATACAGAAATGACATGCTGAAGCCTGACATTAGGGTGTAAGAGAACCATTCAGTGATTCTGAGATGGACTGCTATTCTGATAAGCTGCATTTTAGCAGAGTCTGAAAAAGCAGAATTGGCACTTGGATCTTTACACACTAGGGGGATTCTTTACATAAGAGGATCTCCATGAACATTTAAAGTATATGATGGATCTAAGAAACGCATACATATGTCTCTAATAGGAATGCATCAAATTTGCTGAGAAATCTAATCCAATGTTGCTCTAAGAAAAGGAGAGAGCCGCGGAGCTTTGAGCACGCATCCTTTGTTTGCCATTTGGAAGGACAAAGAATGGCGTAACTGGAATGATGCGCCTTTACCTTGATGTCACCGTAGAGTTTTGAACCATTTTTTTGTTCTCTCCCAATCTTGGCCACCAGTACCTTTTTTCCTTTTAAGCTTCTCACTGAGAAAACTTGGGAAAGAAGTGCAGGATCAAGGGTGCCTTGAAGCTTGTGAAGTACGTCCACCCAATGTGTTTAAGATGATTCTGCCCTTTTGCTATTTCATCACCTTCCTCCTCTCCTACTTGGTCCTGATGCTTACTACTATGGCGTCAAGTCTGCTGTGAAAAAGTGTGTGTGTGTCTGTGTTTTACATGGCTCTATTCAGTTGGAGAGTTATGTTTCTGAGGTGGTATCTCGGGTGAGGTTATATTATTTAAGAAGTTCTGCGAAGTCATCTGGGTGGGTTTTGCGTGACTAGAGATAAATACGTTTGCTCCCAGGTTTTCCCTGACAGAACTATATTTTTCACTAAGGTTTTCTTTTCTCTGACTCTCATACATCTTTTTCCTCCACATCCATAAACACACACAATTTATATTTCTGGAATGTTATTTTTTTAGGGTCTTCTGAATCCTTTAACTCTTCTCTCTTTTAGGAAAAAGAAAAGCCTCTGTATTTTTCCTTCTTTTCCCAGGACCTGTATGAGCCCCACCCAGACTGTCCCCCTAATCCCCTTGTTGACTGCTCTAGCCATGAAATGAAATTTAATTTAGTCAGTAAGTTCCCTTTTTTTTTTTCCTTTTCTCCTGAGAATTTAGAAAAGGAAGAGTCATGAAAATTACTCCTATTGGTCAGAATTTCCCCATGTGTCAAAGTAATGACCAGGAAAGGGAGAAATATAAGCAAAAACCAGTACATAAGAACTGAACGATCTGTACAAATTAGTTTGAAATTTAGGACTGAAATAAGATCGTTGGAATATATTCAGGGATTTTTTTTTTTCCTGAAAAGAACTGACTCTTGACATCATCATCTGGATCAGAGGGTACATTCTTATTTTAAAATAATTATGAATGTGATTCAAGTAACTCTATTTCTAGAAAATTCCTTTCAGAGTTACTGGAAACATCGAACAATAGTTCACAAAGTCTGGGCATGAGCAAGTTTCACACAAGTCAGTAACAAGGGTCCCAGAGAACAAATTTTATTTCAGGGAGGACATACCCTAGTCATGCCTGCTGGGAATGCCCAGGTGCCACCAGCATCTGAAAACACTGCTGCAGTACAGTGCTGATGCCGTGGGCATCTTCTGGGTCTATTTTTCAACAAGGAATCTGCATGTTCGGGCAAGCAGGACGCAGGTCAGAGTACACAGGAGGCATGTCTTGGAGACTTCCGCCTGACGGCGCATGCACAGCTTCCTGTTTTGGCCTGATAGCTTCCCCTGGGCGTTCACAGATGCAGAATTACCCACGCGGGGATGGTGTGCCCAGGCGAAAGAGTAGGTGTCTTATTTTTGGAAAGACTTGTTTCACATTATCTGTGCCGTTTCGTTCTACTAACGCTATTTCCTCTTGTGTTTTACACTAACCCTTGAAATGCCATTTCAGTCGCCTGTGGGAAATCNTCTCATACATCTTTTTCCTCCACATCCATAAACACACACAATTTATATTTCTGGAATGTTATTTTTTTAGGGTCTTCTGAATCCTTTAACTCTTCTCTCTTTTAGGAAAAAGAAAAGCCTCTGTATTTTTCCTTCTTTTCCCAGGACCTGTATGAGCCCCACCCAGACTGTCCCCCTAATCCCCTTGTTGACTGCTCTAGCCATGAAATGAAATTTAATTTAGTCAGTAAGTTCCCTTTTTTTTTTTCCTTTTCTCCTGAGAATTTAGAAAAGGAAGAGTCATGAAAATTACTCCTATTGGTCAGAATTTCCCCATGTGTCAAAGTAATGACCAGGAAAGGGAGAAATATAAGCAAAAACCAGTACATAAGAACTGAACGATCTGTACAAATTAGTTTGAAATTTAGGACTGAAATAAGATCGTTGGAATATATTCAGGGATTTTTTTTTTTTCCTGAAAAGAACTGACTCTTGACATCATCATCTGGATCAGAGGGTACATTCTTATTTTAAAATAATTATGAATGTGATTCAAGTAACTCTATTTCTAGAAAATTCCTTTCAGAGTTACTGGAAACATCGAACAATAGTTCACAAAGTCTGGGCATGAGCAAGTTTCACACAAGTCAGTAACAAGGGTCCCAGAGAACAAATTTTATTTCAGGGAGGACATACCCTAGTCATGCCTGCTGGGAATGCCCAGGTGCCACCAGCATCTGAAAACACTGCTGCAGTACAGTGCTGATGCCGTGGGCATCTTCTGGGTCTATTTTTCAACAAGGAATCTGCATGTTCGGGCAAGCAGGACGCAGGTCAGAGTACACAGGAGGCATGTCTTGGAGACTTCCGCCTGACGGCGCATGCACAGCTTCCTGTTTTGGCCTGATAGCTTCCCCTGGGCGTTCACAGATGCAGAATTACCCACGCGGGGATGGTGTGCCCAGGCGAAAGAGTAGGTGTCTTATTTTTGGAAAGACTTGTTTCACATTATCTGTGCCGTTTCGTTCTACTAACGCTATTTCCTCTTGTGTTTTACACTAACCCTTGAAATGCCATTTCAGTCGCCTGTGGGAAATCCTTTATTCCTCCTCTCCAGCCTAGTCTCCTGATCTGTCTTATTTCTTCTCCCTTGGCGCTGCACTAATATGACCGCTTCACTTGCTTGCGATGTTAGTAGCCAGCTAAAATGACTTCAGACAGACTTTGTTAAATCGTTTGGTCAGCCATTCAAGAGTGTCCGTGAGCCCGTTCCGTCTTCACGTGTGTATGAACCTCGGGTGCAAAGACGCCTCAAATACTCATCTCACTTTCAAGTGGTTACAGTCTGGGTTGTGAGTTGTACTCATGCAGATTGTAGGACAAGATACAAAACGATTGGCTCCCCAAAAGTAAAGATGAAGTGTTGTGAGAGATTTTCTCACGTGCTTTTTAGCTATTGCATATCTTCCTTTGTGAAGGCCCTGGCAGTCTTTTGCCCATAATTTCTTATTGGATTAAACAAAAAAGAAAATGAGTTGAAACAGTTGTTTACATAGTCTAAGTCCTTTGTATGTATGCATTTATTCCAGAGTATGGCTTGTTCAGAGAAGGAGATGGCACCCCTCTCTGGTACTCTTGCCTGGAAAATCCCATGGACGGAGGAGCCTGGGGGTCTGCAGTCCATGGGGTCGCTAGGAGTCGGATGCGACTGAGCAACTTCACTTTCCCTTTCATGTACTGGAGAAGGAAATGGCAACCCACTCCAGGGTTCTTGCCTGGAGAATCCCAGGGACGGGGGAGCCCGGTGGGCTGCTGTCTATGGGGTCGCACAGAGTCCGACATGAATGAAGCGACTTAGCAGCAACAGCAGCAGTAGCAGCATGGCTTGTTTATCCATTTTTTTAAAGGTTTTAATTTTGATGAAGTCGTATATATATGTCTATATATATATATTTTTTTTCTTTTACAGTTAGCATTTTCTGGGTCCTGTCAAAGGAATTTTTGCCTACTTTAAAGTCACAAAGATATATTTCTGATAATCCTGTGTTTTCTTCGATCTCCAGGTCTACATTGCAAGTTATTAAGAGAGTATCATTAGGGAAATGCAAATTAAAGCCAGTGAGTAATGACCACACACTCGCTGGATGGCTAAAGCTAAGAAGACCGACGATACTGAGTGCTGACAATTATGGGGAACAACTAGAATCGTCGTCTGCTGCTAGTCAGAACATAAAATGACGGAATCACTGTGGAAAGCAGTCTGACAACTTCTCATAGAGGTAAAAATGCACCTAACCTATGGATTAACTCTCATAATTTTAGGTTTTACCCCAAAGGGAATGAACACATGTGTCAACAAAAAGATTTGTGTAATAATTGTTCATAGATTTTGTTCATAGATTTGTTCATAAGATTGTCCTTAAACATAACAGCCAGCTATTTAGATGTTCACCAGTAGACGGCAATTAAAACCACTGGTTTATCCATGTCAGGGCACCGTCACCGATAGCCGCTTGGCCGTGTCTGACTCTTTGTGAGCCGGTGGACTGTAGCCCACCAGGCTCTTCCGTCCACGGGATTTTCCAGGCAGGAATACTTAAGTGGATTGCCATTTCCTCCTCCAGGGGATATCATGGCATATTACCTATAGTAACACAAAGATACTGATATACATGAATAATGGATAAATTCTCAAGCTGCTGAGCTAAAGGTGCCTTCCACAAGAGAGTACATACACATGGTATGGCTTCATTTATATGAGGTTCTAAAACAGATGAAGCTTACTTCTGATGAAATAAATCAAAGCAGTGGTTACTCTCTATGGGGAGTAACTGGAATAAGGAAGGAAGAAACCTTCTGGGCTGATAGAAATATTCTGTATTTTGATAAGAGTGTGAGTTGACACAGGTGTCTATGTATTTGTCAACACAGTGACAGCATGTTAAGATCTGTGCGTTTCATTCTATGTGAATAACACTTCCGGGACTTCTCTGGCGATCCAGTGGTTGAGAGATCACCTACTGATGCAGGGATCTGACCCCAGGTCTGGCAGGATTTCATATGCTGCAGGACAGCTAAGCTTGCTAGCAGCAACCACTGAAGCCTGTACCCCCTCGATCTGGTGCTTCGTAACAAGAGAAGCCCCTCAACTGAAGCCTGTGCACATCAACTAGAGTGTAGCCCCCCGTTTCTCCATCCAGAGAAAGCTCGTTCACAGGAGACTCAGCACAGTCAAAAATAAATAATAGAGCAAGAAAATAAATCTTTTTTAAAAAATTGAAAGAGAAGCTTCCATAAAAACAATGAAAAAATGTCCTCAAGGGCTGAATTTAGCAATTGCTTGGTTAGAAATATGGCACAAGTGTTTAGAGTAGATTTTGTTCTTAGAGGACCCTGCATTCAAATCTCAGTTCTGAAACTTATTCGCTGTGAAAGTTTTGGTGAATAGCAAAACTTCCCTGAACCTTAGTCTTCCCTTTGCAGAACTGCAGTATTAACTTCTTTCAAGAGATGTTGTGAGAATATTTGTAACGAGTTTATCACAAAAGTCACATATATGTTAAGAAATTAATACCACTCAAATAATTCTCCCTTTTCCCCTTCTTGTTATTACTGAGCAGAGGTCCAATACAATTGTGAGGTTTTGAATTTCGACCTTAAGATGATAACTTGTTAACAGAAGTAAGGTCATACCTGGGAGACAATATGATGTGTTCTCTCCCAAACTTAATGAATCTGAATGTAGTTGACTACAATGGGTCTGGGATTTGGGGGAGAAATATCAGAAAAGAAGCTTTGGGTTTGAGCTATGATGAAACGGTAAATCAGATTTTCCAGGGAAGCTGGGGAGAAAGGCTGTGATATGTGGCACTTGCTGATTTCCATGCTATAAATACTCCCAACACGGTCGGTTTCAGGTTACCAACCAGTTTGCAAAATTCCTGATTACTTACTATTTAGCTTTCCCTCCAGCTGGTGCCTGCTGGCTTCCCTGTGCTACTAGCTCTGAGTCACTGGCTGAGCCAACAAAGGAGAGAAAAAAAGATCTTTTTTCACCTTGCATGGGGTCCTCTTGCCTGGGATACACTGAGTTTCCGCTCTTTTGCTGTGAATCCACACTTCTGAGTGCCTCTCCGCACTTCTCACCTTTCTCTGCCGTAAAATGGAAAGCCAACCGCCTTGTGTCGACTTCCTTAAAGATGGCCTCGAGGGACCACGGTTTATCCAGCTTCCTGTTGCCACGATATGCTCTCCCTATCCTCTGGCTATCCTCTGGTGGATTTTACACAGGTTGCTCCGTCCAGGGAGGGAGTCCTCAAGCTGGGAGGAGGTGAGGCAGACCCCGTGCCCCACTTCCAGTGCGTCTTCCAACACCGGGCTCCTGCCCTGCTTAGCTTGTTTCTCTCCTTGCTGGGTTGGAAGGAACACTTCAGACAGCTCCTCGTCCCCTCCTCCCCGNAGGTGAGGCAGACCCCGTGCCCCGCTTCCAGTGCGTCTTCCAACACCGGGCTCCTGCCCTGCTTAGCTTGTTTCTCTCCTTGCTGGGTTGGAAGGAACACTTCAGACAGCTCCTCGTCCCCTCCTCCCCGTCCCGCCTCCTGGCCAGGGCACGCATCCGTGTTTGCATGAAGCGCAGGTATAGACGGTTCACAGTCCTCTTTCCATGAGCTCCTAGGATGCTGACAAACCATAGGATGAGACTCATCTTACTCATAATATCACCGAGCTGCCGAAGCATAGGACTTCCAGGTGGCGCTGGTGGTAGAGACCCTGCCTGCCGGTGCAGGGGACATAAGAGACCTGGGCTCCATCCCTGGGTCGGGAAGAACCCCTGGAGGAGGGGAGGGCAACCCACTCCAGTATTCTTGCCTGGAGAATCCCATGGACAGAGGAGCCTGGCGGGCCACAGTCCACGGGGTCCCACGGGATCCCACAGGGTCAGGCATGACTGAAGTGACTTAGCACACAGCAATAGGGCACTTTGTCACAAATCCATGGGGGCTATTCTTAACTCACAGGCCAGCTAACATGCCCTGTTAAATATACATTTCCAGAAATCCTCTGCCCTAAAAACAATTAATATGTAAAGAACATTTTACTCAGATGTTTTTTCAACATTATTATAGCAAAATAAAATAACATATATGCCCACATTTCCATAGTATAATACAACATGTGCTTAATAAATAAAAATATACAACATATCTATTTAAAATTACATTAGGTAGTCTTTAAAATTATTTATGAATTTTTAATCTACATGAATATATTTACATTATACTAGAATGTTAGATTTGCCATTCTGACTCTGCTAACATGTGGAAAGAAAAATCATTAGAAATAAGTTTCTCAAACTATTAACAGTGATTTTCTTTTGGTGGGAGGATAGGGCTGTGGGTGGCTTCTTTCTTTTACTGTGCACTTACGAGTTTTTCCAAATTTTCAGCACAAAAGCAAAAAATGTCTTTAACAAATTCTCAAGTATCGAGAGACTGTATTTATATTCCAATATTCTTGGCCAATCTACTCAGTTTTTCAAATTACAAGTCCATTTGAAGTCTAAAGTTGAATTATTTCTGAAACACAAAAGTCATGTGTCTTGTGTCCTGAAACCGGGCACCTTCCGTCCTGCTCCGTGGTTAGCGGTGTTCCTTCTCCGGCTATTTCCTTCTGTTTCACACGTCAAGAAAGGAGGGCACTTAACAAAATAAGAACCTAAGTTTCCCTCACTGCAGGATACTCTACCTTTAATCTGTACATTATTCAAATATTCCAAATTCTTTAAAAAATATGCATGCATTATATATTCTTGAGTTACATTTCCCCAATATATTTTATTATGAAAACTTTTTAAAGATCTAGAAAGGCTGAAGGAATATTAAACACTCATAGATCTATAGTTCGACGCTAGAATTAATATTGTAATAATGGAAGGATAGATATGTCACATTACCTATTTATCAATCCATCAGTCCCTCTTATTTTTTGATACATTTTAAAGTAAGTAGCAAACATCAGGACATTTCACTTCTACATATTACATGATGCATATCTTNTGCTATAATTAATATTGTAATAATGGAAGGATAGATATGTCACATTACCTATTTATCAATCCATCAGTCCATCTTATTTTTTGATACATTTTAAAGTAAGTAGCAAACATCAGGACATTTCACTTCTACTTATTACATGATGCATATCTTTAACTAGAACTCAATATCTTTTAGACTTCTTTTTATGTCTTTCAGGGTAAATTTTATATGCAATGGAATATATCAATCTTCTGTGACACTGATGAGTTTTGATAACTCCGTATGTCTGTGCCACCCAAGCTGCAGTCAGAATGCAGACCGTCACTGTCACCCAGGAAGTTCCCTCATGTTCCTTCCCAGTGATGCCTGCACTGACCTCCCAGGGCCAGCCTTTGTTCCAGCTGGAGCACCTAATAGTCATTTTTCCAAGTCTAGAACTTCATATAAGTGGAATCAGAGAGGCTGTAGTCTTGTGTCTGGCTATTTTTACGCAGCTTACGTCTTTCAAGATTCGACTATGTTACTGTACTTCTTGTACAAGCTTTTTTGTGGACATCTTTTGTTTCTTTTGGGTAAATACCTAGGGATAGAATTGCTGAGTTACAGCGTAGGTATCTGTCGAGTGTTATAGGAAACGGNTATGCATGTCTCTAGAGGAAATAATGAGCTATCTTTTTGTCTTCTAATAATGTTATAAAATTGTCATAAAATAGATGAAAAAAAATTTTGCACAAAAATGTGTTAGAAGTACAAGTGGTGAATTAATAAATATATACATCATTTTTTAATTTTGTGCAGTTGAGGATTGTGTCAACTTTTTAAAATTAGGTAGATTTCCTGGTTGCTTACTGTATAGACAAAACTCCCAATCTCCTTATTTTCTCAGCCAGGTGATCATGGGTAAGGTAGCTAATCTGTCTTAATTTTCTTGTCTGTCAAATAGGTACNGTTGAGGATTGTGTCAACTTTTTAAAATTAGGTAGATTTCCTGGTTGCTTACTGTATAGACAAAACTCCCAATCTCCTTATTTTCTCAGCCAGGTGATCATGGGTAAGGTAGCTAATCTGTCTTAATTTTCTTGTCTGTCAAATAGGTACAGCAACATCTAACTTAAGTTAGATAATATCTAACTTGGAAGAAAAGCTATGACAAACTGAGACTGCATGTTAAAAAGCAGAGATGTTACTTTGCAGACAAGGCTTCATATAGTAAAAGCTGTGGTTATTCCAGTAGTAATGTATAGATGTAAGAGCTGGACTATAAAGAAGGCTGAGTGTTGAAGAATTGATACTTTTAAACTGTAGTGCTGGAGAAGACTCTAGAGAGTCTCTTGGATGGCAAGGAGATATGATCAGTACATCCTAGAGGAAATCAGTCCTGAATACTCATTGGAAGGACCGATGCTGAAACTCTAATACTTTGGCCACCTGATGAGAAGAGCCAACTCATTAGAAAATACCCTGATGCTGCGAAAGATTGAGGGCAGTGGGAGAAGGGGACGACAGAGGATGAGATGGTGGATGGCATCACCGACTCAATGGACATGAGTTTGAGAAAGCTCCGGGAGATGGTGAAGGACAGTGAAATGTGCCGTCCTGCAGTCCTGGGGTCGCAAAGGGTCGGATACGACTGAGTGACTGAAACAAACCAACAACTGTGTATTAATAATAATTTCTGAACCTAATCTAATTTTTAAAATCTATATTTCTTTTCTTAAATTGACATTCTCAATTTAACATTCTTCAGAGCCTAAACACTTGGGCCTGAGCTTGGTCTATTCATGCTTCGTATGTGTGAAGTCACTCAGTCGTATCCAACTCTTTGTAACCCCATGGACTGTAGCCAGCTAGGCTTCTCCATCCATAGAATTCTCCAGGCAAGGATACTGGAATGGGTTGTCATTTCCTTCTCCAGAGGATCTTCCTAACCCAGGAATCAAACCTGGTCTTCCGCACTGAAGGCAGACTCTTTTCCATCTGAGTTACTGGGGAAGTCATTCAAGCTTTCAGTTCAGTTCAGTCACTCAGTCGGGTCTGATTCTTTGCGACCCCATGAATCATAGCACGCCAGGCCTCCCTGTCCATCACCAACTACCAGAGTTCACTCAGACTCACGTCCATTGAGTCCGTGACAACATCCAGCCATCTCATCCGCTGTCATCCCCTTCTCCTCCTGCCCCTAATCCCTCCCAGCATCAGAGTCTTTTCCAATGAGTCAACCCTTCTCATGACATGGCCAAAGTACTGGAGTTTCAGCTTCAGCATCAGTCCTTACAAAGAAATCCCAGGGCTGATCTCCTGTAGAATGGACTGGCTGGATCTCCTTGCAGTCCAAGGGACTCTCAAGAGTCTTCTCCAACACCACAGTTCAAAAGCATCAATTCTTCGGCGCTCAGCCTTCTTCACAGTCCAACTCTCACATCCATACATGACCACAGGAAAAACCATAGCTTTGACTAGATGGACCTTAGTCAGCAAAGTAATGTCTCTGCTTTTGAATATACTATCTAGGTTGGTCACAACTTTTCTTCCAAGGAGTAAGCATCTTTTAATTTCATGGCTGCAGTCACCATCTGCAGTGATTTTGGAGTTCCCCAAAATAAAGTCTGACACTGTTTCCAGTGTTCCCCCATGTAATTCCCATGAAGTGATGGGACTGGATGCCATGATCTTCATTTCCTGAATGTTGAGCTTTAGGCCAACTTTTTCGCTCTCCACTTTCACTTTCATCAAGAGGATTTTTAGTTCCTCCTCACTTTCTGCCATAAGGATGGTGTCATCTGCATATGTGAGGTTGATATTTCTCCTGGCAATCTTGATTCCAGCTTGTGTTTCTTCCAGTCCAGCGTTTCTCATGATGTACTCTGCATAGAAGTTAAATAAGCAGGGTGACAATATACAGCCTTGACGTACTCCTTTTCCTATTTGGAACCAGTCTGTTGTTCCATGTCCAGTTCTAACTCTTGCTTCTTACCTGCATACAGATTTCTCAAGAGGCAGGTCAGGTGATCTGGTATTCCCATCTCTCTCAGAATTTTCCACAGTTTGTTGTGATCCACACAGTCAAAGACTTTGGTGTAGTCAATAAAGCAGAAATAGATGTTTTTCTGGAACTCTCTTGCTTTTTCCA
>SJYW01043884.1:257783-282602 GCA_006410735.1 Raphicerus campestris
TATACAGTGGAAGTGAGAAATAGATTTAAGGGCCTAGATCTGATAGATAGAGTGCCTGATTAACTATGGATTGAGGTTTGTGACATTGTACAGGAGACAGGAATCAAGACCATTCCCATGGAAAAGAAATGCAAAAAAGCAAAATGGCTGTCTGCGGAGGCCTTACAAATAGCTATGAAAAGAAGAGAGGTGAAAAGCAAAGGAGAAAAAGAAAGATATAAGCATCTGAATGCAGAGTTCCAAAGAATAGCAAGAAGAGATAAGAAAGCCTTCTTGCAGAGAAATAGAGGAAAACAACAGAATGGGAAAGACTAGAGATCTCTTCAAGAACATTAGAGATACCAAGGGAACATTTCATGCAAAGATGGGCTCGATAAAGGACAGAAATGGTATGGACCTAACAGAGGCAGAAGATATTAAGAAGAGGTGGCAAGAATACACAGAAGAACTGTACAAAAAAGATCTTCACGACCCAGATAATCATGATGATGTGATCACTAATCTAGAGCCAGACATCTTGGAATGTGAAGTCAAGTAGCTTTAGGAAAGTGAAGTGAAAGTCAATCAGTCATGTCCAACTATTTGTGGCCCCATGGACTACGCAGTCCTAAGAATTTTCCAGGCCAGAATACTGGTGTGGGTAGCCTTTCCCTTGCACGGAGATCTTCCCAACCCAGGGATGGAACTCAGGTCTCTTGCACTGCAGGCAGATTCTTTACCCGCTGAGCCACAGGGGAAGTCCATTGGCCTTAGGAAGCACCACTACAAGCAAAGCTAGTGGCGGTGATGGAATTCCAGTTGAGCTATTTCAAATCCTAAAAGATGATGTGATGAAAGTGCTGCATTCAATATACCAGCATATTTGGAAAACTCATCAGTGGCCACAGGACTGGGAAAGGGAAGTTTTCATTCCAAACCCAGAGAAAGACAATGTCAAAGAATGTTTGAACTACCACACAATTGCACTCATTTCAATGTTAGCAAAGTAATTCTCAAAATTCTCCAAGCCAGGCCCAACAGTATGTGGACTGTGAACTTCCAGATGTTCAAGTTGAATTTAGAAAAGGCAGAGGAACCAGAGATCAAATCGCCAAAATCCACTGGATCATGGAAAAAGCAGGAGAGTTTCAGAAAAGCATCTACTTCTGTTTTATTGACTACACCAAAGCCTTTGATTGTGTGGGTCACAACAAACTGTGGAAAAATCTTCCAGTGATGGGAATAGCAGACTGCCTTATCTGCTTCTTAAGAAATCTGTATGCAGGTAAAGAAGCAACAGGTAGAATTAGACATGGAACTACAGACTATTTCTGAATTGTGAAAGGAGTCCATCAGAGCTGTATATTGTTACCCTGCTTATTTAACTTCTATGCAGAGTACATCATGAGAAACGCTGGACTGGAAGAAGCACAAGCTGGAATCAAGATTGCCGGGAGAAATATCAATAACCTCATATACACAGATGACACCACCTTTATGGTAGAAAGTGAAGAACTAAAGCGCCTTTTGATGAAAGGGAAAGAAGAGAATGCAAAAGTTGGCTTAAAACTCAACATTCAGAAAACTAAGATCATGACGTCCAGTCCCAACACTTCTTGGCAAATAGATGGGGAAATGGTGGAAACAGTGGCTGACTTTTTCTCTTAGACTCCAAAATCACTGCAATTGGTGGCTGCAGCCATGAAATTAAAAGACCCTTGCTCCTCGGAAGAAAAGCTGTCACCAACCTAGAGAGCATATTAAAAAGCAGAGACACTACGTTACCAACAAAGGTCCGTCTAGTCAAAGCTATGGTTTTTTCAGTAGTCATGTATGGATGTGAGAGTTGGACTATAAAGAAAGCTGAATGCTGAAGAATTGATGCTTTCAAACTGTGGTGTTGGAGAAGACTCTTGAGAGTCCCTAGGACTGCAAGGAGATCCAACCAGTCCATTCTAAAGGAAATCAGTCCTGAATATTCACTGGAAGGACTGATGCTGAAGCTGAAACTCCAATATTTTGGCCACCTGATGCTAAGAGCTGACTCACTGGAAAAGACCCTGATGCTGGGAAAGATTGAAGGCGGGAGGAGAAGGGGAGGACAGAGGTTGAGATGGTTGGATGGCATCACCAACTTGATGGACATGAGTTTAAGCAAGCTGGAGTAGTTGGTGATGGACAGGGACGTGTGTTGTCCTGCAGTCCATGGGGTCATAAAGAGTTTAACATGACTGAGCTGACTAAATTGTCTAGCTTTGGTGACAGGAAAATGCTGACCTTATAGAATGATTTAGGAAGAATTATTTCTTCTGGCAATTTTTAAAAATTTAAATATCTGAATTTTTATTGTTAATACAGAAAAAAAGACCCAAATTTTGTATATTAATATTTTATCTTGAAATATTTCTTAAACATGTGTCTATTTGTTTTTTTGATTTTTTTTAGATTCTAATGGAGATTATGCATAAAGAATGACATCACTTTTAAATAAAGTTTCTTTTATTTATGCCTTTCCAATCTGGTTGCTTTTATTGGCTTTTCTTGCCTTATTGCTTTGACAAGAAATTCCTTACAATAGTGAAGAGAAGTCGTCGAGCGGGCTATCTGCTTTGTTCCTGACCTTAGGTAAAGCTATATTTACCGTTTTTTAGCTGTATTTTTACATATGTCCTTTATAAAATTGAGGAAGGTCTCTTGTGTTTCTAGCTTTTGAAGAGTTTTTATCAGGAATTTTTGTTGAAGTTTGTTAAGTGCATGCTTCTCCATCCATTGAGCTGTTAATGTATTTTTTATTCGATCTGTTTATTTGTTTCTTTGTATTATAATGGCCACTGGAAACTTTCTACTATTAAACTGACTTTGCGCAAGCTTTCACATTTGTTCATGATACGTTATCTTTTTACATAGTGTCAGATTTAAGTTTTCCATGTTTCATTAAGAAAAAAATTTATTTTTGATCATGAAGGATAATTGTCTGCAATTTTTTCCTTTTAATATCTCCATTGTTTTTGATAGCAAGGCATCTCTGGCCTCATAGCCTGAGTTGGGGAGTATTTTCTCCCTTTCAATTGTGGGGAAGAATTTTGTAGAACTGATACTATTTTTCCTTAAGTCTTCAGGGTAATATTCTAGTGAAGCTATCTGTGTCTCAATATTTCTTTGTCAGAAACTAAACTACAAAGTTAGCTTCTTTAATAGGTGGAGGGCTATTTATCAGGCCTAACTTTTCTTATATGAGGTTTGATGGTCTGTGTGCTTCAAGGAATTTGTCCATTGCCTTCTAGCTGCAGAGTTTATTGGCATAAATTTGTGTATATAGTATCATTTTGATATTTGTGAAGACTCTAGTGATAGCTCCTCTCTCTTTTGTGAGAGTGACAATTTATATTTTCCTTTTCCCTGACTAATGTAGAGATTTATCAATTTTACTCATCTTCTCAAGAAGTAGATGCATTCTTTCAGTGTTCATACAACGAAAAGCGTCATCTTGCTTTCATTTTTGAAAGACATTGTCATGAAGTACTGCATTCTAGAAAGATTTTTTTTCTTTTCAATACATGAAAAATGTTGTTCCACTGCTTTTTTTTTCTCTTGCCTCATTTGCAACAAGAAATCTACTATTACTCTTTTCTTTGTCCCTTTGTGCCACCTTTTCCTCTGATTGCTTCTAGGGTTTCTGTCTGTCACTGGTTCTAATCAGGTTGATGACACTGCGCCTTTGCATCATTTTCTTTATGTTTCTGTAGGTTCTCAGCTTCAGGTATTTATAGTTTTCAGCAAATTTGGAAAATGTTCATCCAAAACTGTTTTTGCCTCTCTCTGCATTGTGACTTCATATTTTAGGCNTGCGAGCCTAGGAGAACAGGAAGAGCTTATGAGGGAGACTCGGATGGAATGATCAGAAGCAGAAGAGAAACGGGGACACGGCCCCCAGGGCACAACAGAACTGCCCCTCCAGGCACTTCCGGCACGTTCCCTCGAGCGTCCCTCGAGTGGCCTCAGCCTAAGACACGTGGTCTTCCTACTATGAGGCTTGGTTCATTGTGTCTCCAAGCCTTTGCACGTGCTGTTCACTCTCCTCTCAGATATTTGAAAGTCTGATTCATTCAGATCACTGTCTCCGTTCATAAGTCACCTCTTCAGAGAAGTCTTTCCTGATAATCCTAAATAAGCTTGCGCACATTGCAAGCTAAAATCCCGTCATTCACGTGTTTCTTTTTTCTAGTCGCTTTTTTCCCCTGAAATGGAATGTTGACAGTGTGAGAGCTAGAACCTTGTCCTGTTTTTTTTATGTAAGTATTCCAGGATATAGGATGGTACCTGCCGTGGTGATCAGTAATTATTTACTGAGTGTTCAATACTTCACGTCAAGGAGCAAAGTGCAAAGAGAGTTTTAATGAGTCAATGGACAACAATGTCAAATACAGGAGAAGGAGCTAAAACAGAGGCNACTGTTTGCAACCCCATGGACTGCAGCACACCAGGCTTCCCTGTCCATCACCAACTCCCAGAGGTTATGCAAACTCATGTCCGTTGAGTCGATGATGCCATCCAACCATTCTGTCCTCTGTCATCCCCTTCTCCTCCTGCCTTCAATCTTTCCCAGCATCAGAGTCTTTTCCAGTGAGTCAGTTCTTCGCATCAGTTGGCCAAAGTATTGGAGTTTCAGCTTCAGCATTGGTTCTTCCAAGGACTCTTTAGGACTGATTTCCTTTAGGATGGACTGGTTTGATCTCCTTGCATTTTAGTGTATGTCTACTGTGCATCAGTAAAGTTGATTTAAAAGTAAACAAATTATAAGCTCAATTTACTCTTATTTTCTTTGGATTCTTTAGGTGCTCCCGTTCTTGGGGGATAATGCACCAATGCATTTGGCTTTTGGAATGGGAACCAACTTGCCAACTACAAAGGAAAACCAAACTATTGTCTACAAACTTTGTACCCTTTATTCTGATGAAAGACAGAAGCAATATGAAGAGAGATTCCCTTTAAAATGGAAGATGTAATAGGTCCAAATAGAGATACTTGTTAAGCATCCAAGATGATAATATGCCAGATATGCCAAGCCATGCATCAGAGAGTAAGACACTCACTTGTAAGCACTGTGAGTATGAAGGCTTTCCTGTAAGTTCATTGCTGTTCCTCGTGCCTAGAGCAGTGTGCTTCATACAAACTTATTGAGTATGCAGAATGAAGACTCTGATGCTGGGAGGGACTGGGGACAGGAGGAGAAGGGGACGACAGAGGATGAGATGGCTGGATGGCATCACTGACTCGATGGATGTGAGTCTGAGTGAACTCTGGGAGTTGGTGATGGACAGGGAGGCCTGGCGTGCTGTGATTCATGGGGTCGCAAAGAGTCGGACACGACTGAGCGACTGAACTGAACTGAACTGAACTGAGAATGAAGATATTTCCTCAAGACGGATATTCAAGTTAAGTGCAGGAGGAAGCCATGGGTTTATGGCATTTCCACAGATAAATAACTGCTAGGTGATGGAATCTGAAGTTCTGTGGGAGCAGAGAGGGGAAACGAAGCCCGAGTGGGGTTTCTGCAGTGGCTTTGTGGAGTCCACATTGGGAAAAGCGAACATAAACAGAAGGGGCCATGTGGAAGATACCAGTCAGAAACACAGGCTGGGCGGGCATGGAGACTCAGCCGTCCATTCGCGGGACCTTTGCTCAGCGGCTGTGTGGTCCAGATACCCACACAGATGACGTGGGCTGAAGACGGCCAAGGCAGATCATCATCCCCGTCATCATAGGTCTTCTATTCTAGTGAAAGGGACAGGGGATTAAAGAAACCAATCTCCCTTAAATATAGAGCAGTACTGATAAAGATGATAGAGAGGAAATGAAGCCGAGTAAGGGCTGTGGAGCGTGACGGCGGGGCTGGTGCCCGAGTTCATGCAGGGCTGCCGTTTGCATGTGGAAGCCAGAGAGTAGCCATGAGGGTATGGGGTGGAACAGCTTTCAAGGCAGGTGGAACAGCATGTGACAAGCCATGAGCAAGGACAGAGAGGGTCAGGGAGCAAAGGGACAAGGCAAGGAGGTGAGACCCGAGAAGGCGAGAGCTCAGGGCAGCACCTCAGGGGCCGCCGTAGAGAGTCTGGGTTATACTCAAGCAAAATGGGAAAGCGATAGATGAAATATGTGAATACTGCTCAGGCTTCTTACAGGCTGCAGAGAACAAGGGTAGCAGCAGGGGCACGAGTAGGAGACCGCCACAGTCATTCAGATGAGAGGTGGCGCGTTTCTGGAGCAGACTGACCACAGCAAAAACTGTGCCGCGAGGCGAGATTCCGGCTAGAGTCCACAGGCAGAGCTGGGAGGATTTTCCGATGAATCTGATTCGGTGGTCTGGAAAGAAGAGACATCTCAGGGATAATTCCAAGGTGAGAGCAAACAGTTTGTGGAGTGACGAAATGGAAGAAAGCCGTCACTAGTAAAATGCAAGGGGTAAGGCGGGTGGCGCTGGGATTAGGCTGGAAAAATGAGCACAGATACACCGCTGAGGGCCTCATATGCATGATGTATGTATATAACAATCATTTTGCTCTTCTTCTGAATGGGGGCTCGTTGAAAGGGTTTCAGCAAGGGAACGGTGTTCTGGGCAGAGAGGGATTTTCAGAGCATCTCTCTGGAATTAGTGTGTAGATGGAATTCAGAAATCAGAAATTAGTAAAATCAGAAGTAAAGTTAGAAGGCTGCCATAGTGGTTTAGTGAAAGGTGATGAGACTTAACTTGAACAAAAGTTATGAATATGTTGAGAAAGGAATGGATTTGGGCAAATATTGTGGAGATATAAAACTGGAAGTATCTATTAATCAGTTGGATGTGAGGGAAGTTCGGTTCAGTTCAGTTCAGTTGCTCAGTCGTGTTCGACTTTTGCAACCCCATGAACTGCAGCACGCCAGGCCTCCCTGTCCATCACCAACTCCCAGAGTCCACCCAAACCCATGTCCATTGAGTCAGTGATGCCTTCCAACCATCTCATCTTCTCTTGTCCCCTTCTCCTCCTGCCCTCAATCTTTCGAGCATCAGGGACTTTTCTAGTGAGTCAGCTCTTTGCATCAGGTTGCAAAAGTATTGGAGTTTCGGCTTCAGCATCAGTTCTTCCAATGAATATTTAGAGTTGATCTCCTTTAGGATGGACTGGTTGGATCTCCTTGCAGTCCAAGGACTCTCAAGAGTCTCCTCCAACACCACAGTTCAAAAGCATCAATTCTTCAGTGCTCAGCTTTCTTTATAGTCCAACTCTCACATCCATACTTGACCACTGGAAAAACCATAGCCTTGACTAGATGGACCTTTCTTGACAAAGTAATGTCTCTGCTTTTTAATATGCTATCTAGGTTGGTCATGACTTTAAGGAGTGAGCGTCTTTTAATTTCTTGGCTGCAGTCACCATCTGCAGTGATTGGAGCCCAGAAAAATAAAGTCAGCCACTGTTTCCCCATCTATTTGCCATGAAGTGATGGGACTGGATGCCATGATCTAGCTTTAAGCCAACTTTCTAACTCTCCACTTTCACTTTCATCAAGAGGCTTTTTAGTTCCTCTTCCCTTTCTGCCATAAGGGTGGTGTCATCTGCATATCTGAGGTTATTGATATTTCTCCTGGCAATCCTGATTCCAGCTTGTACTTCCTGCAGTCCAGCGTTTCTCATGATGTACTCTGCATATAAGTTAAATAAGCAGGGTGACAGTATACAGCCTTGAAGAACTCCTTTTCTTATTTGGAATCAGTCTGTTGTTCCATGTCCAGTTCTAGCTGTTGCTTCCTGACCTGCATATAGGTTTCTCAAGAGGCAGGTCAGGTGGTCTGGTATTCCCATCTCTCTCAGAATTTTCCACAGTTTATTGTGATCCACACAGTCAAAGGCTTTGGCATACTCAATGAAGCAGAAATAGATGTTCTTTTGGAACTCTCTTGCTTTTTCCATGATCCAGCGGATGTTGGCAATTTGATCTCTGGTTCCTCTGCCTTTTTGAAAACCAGCTTGAACATCAGGAAGTTTGTGGTTCACGTATTGCTGAAGCCTGGCTTGGAGAATTTTGAGAATTACTTTACTAGCGTGTGAGATGAGTACAATTGTGCGGTAGTTTGAACACTCTTTGGCATTGCCCTTTTTGGGGATTTGAATGAAAACTGACCTTTTCCGGTCCTGTGGCCACTGCTGAGTTTTCCAAATCTGTTGACATATTGAGTTCCGCACTTTCACAGCATCATCTTTTAGGATTTGAAACAACTCAACTGGAATTCCATCACTTCCACTAGAGAAAAGTCTAAATTGACTCCTAGATTTGGGCATGGGTGACAAAGTATACTACTAATAATCAGTCACATTAGAATAATCTAGAAATCCTGGAGGAGTTTGGGGTTAGGCCTGCAGAGGAGAGAGGAGAGTCCAGTTTAGCTTCTGCTGTTTATGTTTCCCAGGTGTGTCAAAGTGGACACACACTACTATATATAAAATAAACAAACAACCAGGACCTACTGTATAGCACAGAGAACTCTACTCAATACTCTGCAATGACCCGTGTGGGAAAGAATCTGGAAAAGAATGGATATATGTATGTGTATAACAGATTTGCTTTGCTGTATCCCCGAAACTAACACAAATTGTAAATCAACTATACTCCAATAGAAATTATGAAAAACAAAATTCTGGTAATAACCTATAATGAGAAAGAATCCGGAAAGAACATATATGTGTATATATGCATGTGCGTGCGTCTACTTTGCTGTACATCTGAAACATTGTAAGTCAACGATGCTTCAATAACAGTAAACAAAGAAATAAATAATTTTTTAATTAAAAAAATGGAGAAACCAAGAAGGAAGTGGATATTGATGTACTAAAGCTCAGGGAAGAGCTCTGGGCTGGTGTCAAAGCACTGGGCAAGGCCAAGGGCTCTAAGCCTCGCAGGCAGAAGTGCAGGACTTACTCTGTTGGCTTCCATGTAACAAATGAAAATTACCAGTAATCACTTTTTGAATAATTTATCATTATTAGAGGCCGTATGAGCATTCCAGAAATATTCCAATATAAAAGCGTTCCATCTGTCTAGAACAACCTAGAGTTGGGTTATAAAGACATGACTCTAACCAGTGCGAGCGTGCATGCCAGGTCACTTGGCTGTGTCCCACTCTTTGAGACCCTATGGAGTGTGGCTCACCGGGCTCCTCTGTCCATGGGATTCTCCAGGCAAGAATGCTGGAGTGGGTTGCCATGCCCTCCTCCAGGGGATCTTCCCAACCCATGGATTGAACCTGTGTCTCCTATGTCTCCTGCATTGGTAGGTGGGTTCTTTACGACTAGCTTCACCTGGGAAGCCCAACCAGTGAATAAGGACCTCCAGTAGTCCACCAGACATCTTATAGGGATAAACGTCTCTGTCCATGGGAGACGGACTTTCAAGCAGGTTAGAAGAGAAGAGGGCAGGGGACACCCTGAGCCGGGAGAAGCGCTGGAGATGCTTCTTTCCACGACTGGCTTCTGTGTGGCTGATGCTATCCTGAGCCTGTTATGACGTGCAGCATACAACCCGTATATGTTGACCCTAGATGTGATTACCACACACGTCAGCTTTGCTCCCCTCACTCACCCAACTATAGGTTAGAAAGATAAACCACTCAGGCAACTCTCCCTGTTGACACTGATGTGTCTGTGGCCACCGGTAAGGGTCAGAGTGAACATATTCTGCAACTGGAAATAGTGATTTTCAAGTTTTCATCAAACGGTGGGTGATAACCTGGGCAAAGCGTAGAGGAGAAAGAACAGAGGGCAAACTGAGATCTGGGGAATCTCACTCCTTGCGAGCCTAGGAGAACAGGAAGAGCTTATGAGGGAGACTCGGATGGAATGATCAGAAGCAGAAGAGAAACGGGGACACGGCCCCCAGGGCACAACAGAACTGCCCCTCCAGGCACTTCCGGCACGTTCCCTCGAGCGTCCCTCGAGTGGCCTCAGCCGAAGACACGTGGTCTTCCTACTATGAGGCTTGGTTCATTTTGTCTCCAAGCCTTTGCACGTGCTGTTCACTCTCCTCTCAGATATTTGAAAGTCTGATTCATTCAGATCACTGTCTCCATTCATAAGTCACCTCTTCAGAGAAGTCTTTCCTGATAATCCTAAATAAGCTTGCGCACATTGCAAGCTAAAGTTCCGTCATTCACGTGTTTCTTTTTTCTAGTCGCTTTTTTCCCCTGAAATGGAATGTTGACAGTGTGAGAGCTAGAACCTTGTCCTGTTTTTTTTTATGTAAGTATTCCAGGATATAGGATGGTACCTGCCGTGGTGATCAGTAATTATTTACTGAGTGTTCAATACTTCACGTCAAGGAGCAAAGTGCAAAGAGAGTTTTAATGAGTCAATGGACAACAATGTCAAATACAGGAGAAGGAGCTAAAACAGAGGCAGCCATTGGATTTGACTCACTCTCTGTCCTTAACAGCTTTTGTTGACAGCACAAAGCACAGACCTTGGAAATGTGCAAGGCATTTGAAAGCAGCATATGATAATACGATGTAACTGGTACAAGAGTGTGGAGCATCAGATGAGTGACTTTCTAAATACTTTTTCGTTTACTCCCAGCATAAAAGCTCAGAGGCTTACTCTGCTCCGGCCCTAAGCCACCCACTCACTGCTCTGGGAACAAGGCAAGTGGTGCTTTTATTGAGCCTGATTTGAACCTATGCCTTTGGTGCCTGTTGGCTTGCAAATATTTCAGTCATGTCTGCTTTCAAGGGTGTGAAGTGTGACTGGTTCAGCTTTTATTGCTCTAGGGTAATGCAGTGAGTCTTGATCATACTTGTCAGTTGCAAAATTTTGATCAGCTTCATTTTCGGAGATCACTCACAGAATTTTGTGATCATCCGTATGAAAGGAAAGTTTTCACATTAGAAGCAGTTACCTGAAGATTATGATTCAGCTGGATAATAGGTTTTGATTGCTTAAATATGTCAGTGTTTTAAAGAGTTTACCAGATATCGCGCCTGCCTTGATAAATTATTGAATGTTAAGGATCTTGCATTATCCGTGACTATGCATGGCAGGGACAGGGGCAGGCAAAATCTGGTCCTCACGTCGCCTGCCCAGGTAGGCGCTTTCGAGGCCATCCATCGCCTCATCCCATCCGTGGTGATCTCTGTCCACAAGGGCGACACTGCTTGTCTTATCTGGAGCTCGGGTCGGTTCAGTTGCATCACCATGGAGACCTCCCTTCTTCTGGTGTACACAATCAGGGGCCCACTGGTTCTCCTGATGCCTCTGAGCCCCAGTTGGCCAAAGTCAATCACCTGCCTTCTCCTCCGCCACCCTGCAAAGTGGGACAGTTTTACCGGCCTCAGTGGACGCAGCGGTCACCCTCTCTCAGCGTTTGCTGCCTCCTTGGGTTGTGTCAGCCTAGATTTCATCAACTTCTCAGGGGTTTTTTCCTCTGCTCTCGACTTACCCCAGAAGCATGCATGCTGACCCTCCTTTGGGAGGACATCTGTTGCCTCCATCGCATTCTCTTTGCTCCTACTTCTGTGACATTCAGCGAATTTTGTTTCCTAAATTGGCCTTAAGTGAAAGTGATATGAAAATGTTAGTTGCTCAGTCGTGTCTGACTCTTTGTGACTCCCTGGACTGTAGTCCACCAGGCTCCTCTGTCCATGGGGTTCTCCAGGAAAGAATACTGGAGTGGGCAGCCATTCCCGTCTCCAGGGGATCTTCCCAACCCAGGGATTGAACCTGGGTCTCCTGCGTTGCAGGCAGATGCTTTGCTGCCTGAGCCCCCAGGGAAGCCTTAAAGACTTAGGGAAAGCTGTGTGCATGCCGTGAGGTTTTATCCTCAGCCTTTGGACTGTAGCTCCTTACCGTTCCTCTCCTCCGTTGCTGAGGTTTTGGGACTCAAAAGCTGAGAAGCCATTCCTTTGTTGTCGTTTGCTGCTGCTACATCCCCTTTCTAAAACAGTTAGACGAGAGCAGCATAGCTGGCCGGACAGCGGGCCAGCCAGAGACCGTGGTGAGAGGCCACCGGGGCGTGTGGGTGCGGTCAGGCTGGCTAATATTTTAACCTTATTATTCCATCGTTCAGTGAAATGTCAACCTTTCATTTAGAAATGAGAGTTTGGAGCTGTCAAGTCGTGTAATTTCCCCTTTCACCGCTTCATGCTCTCCACGACTTAACAGAAAGGTTAGTGAGAATTCAAAGGGAAAGTTAAGGCAGTCGAGTAGCAGAAGAGATACGAGAGAAACTTCAGTTCTCGGGGTTTTCTCCGACTCTGTCACTGAGGCATTCTTTGTGTTCTTGCTGTGTGAGTAGCTGCAATTCTGATCTAACCTGTCACCCACACCCCCTGAAGAAACATACAGGAGTACATAAAGGACCTAAGAGTCCTTGTTTGGTGGTTATTTTTCTCACCCATCTCCTGGCCTACCCTCTCTTCCAAAGCTCCGAAATATCAACCCTTAACGCACACACACAGGCGCATGTGTGCACATACACGAGGACCGGGGACGCACACGCTGGAGAACCACCAGCACTCTTGCCTGGAGACTCCCGGGGATGGCGGAGCCTGGTGGGCTGCCGTCTGTGGGGTCGCACAGAGTCAGACACGACTGAAGCGACTTAGCAGCAGCAGCAGCAGCACCCTTTTAAAGTACAAAGGGGGAGGTGGGAGTGGGGCTCAGGATAGGGAACACATGTACACCTGTGGCGGATTCATGTTGATGTATGGCCAAACCAAAACAATATTGTAAAGTGATTAACCTCCAATTAAAATAAATAAATTTATACAAAAAAAAAAAAAAAAAGTACAAAGGCAATTCTTTACTCAATAGAAGTTTGTTTCCAGAGGAGTTTGGATTCAGATGTTGAAGGGAAGAAGGAAATCAGAGGAAACAAAGAAAGAAAATAGAGGTTCGTGGTAACGGGGAGCCAGCGTCTCCCCTCCTGAGCGCGCCTTTCCACCGCCTCCTTCTCCGTCTTTAGGGCGAGACCCTGGCGCTCTTGAGCAGCTCTGGCCACTGAGCTGGAGACAGCTTGCAGGGTTGGGGACTGGGCGGGGGCTAGAGAAAGAGGGAGGCTTGAGGATGACGAGGGACGGGAGGACCGCGAGGGCCTGGAGGACGCCCGGGCGCTGGGAGCACGGGGCTGTCTTCAGAGGGTGGCGTGTTCCCACCGAGAAGCCGCAGTCCCGTGGGGAAGACCTCCTAGAGGGAATCTCCAGGGAAGACCCGGAGGTTCCGCGTTTACATGAGATTGGCTTCTGAGACTGAAGTCTGTGTCGCTTGGGAGTCCCGGGAGAAGCCTCTCAGCTTTCAGAGTAAATTGGTCAAGTGATTCCCAGGCTGCCTGCGTCTTTCGTTCTGCCGTGTCGTTTCTGTTGCTGAATCGCGGCGTGTGGCTTTGTCATGCACTCAGATCATCTTTGGAATCTGCCATTTATGTTCTGATAACAAGCCCCCTGAAGTCAGCAACTGCAGTGTTTACAACGTGTCCTGTGACATTTGGTTCACAAAGAGCACTTAGGCATGTTACTTCATTCTCTCCACTGACGTTTACTTGCTTTTATTCCCGGAGTTATTTCTATGTATTTGCTTTGTCTCCCTGAGTAGACTGTAAGTTTCCTGAAGGCAAGGACCAGATCTTCAGCTTTCTCATCATGCCTAGGAGAGCGATATGCCCAGCTAGGGAGCTCACTGACTACTTGTTAATGGACTGGGTGATTGATTAGAAATTTCCCTGAGGTCCTGATTCTAGGAAGTGAAAATTCCAGTTTGCCTCGTAAAATAAATGAATAAAAACTGTGAGTGAAATGGTAAAGCATCTCCAGATTTCTTAATGGTTCTGTTAATTTCATTGACAAGGATCTTGCATTCATCACACTTGTTTGGCTGCTGGTAACGGAAACTTTATATTGGCTTTTACAAAATGAATGAATGAACTTAATAAAACTAAATTTATTTACTCACGTAACTGACAAACTCAAGATCTTGTTGACTGGATCTGTATCTCAGGGACTCAATTATGTCAACCAGACCAGTTCTGTCTCCCTTGCTGTTCTCTGCTTTCTTCAGCAATACCTTCACATTAACACAGATTTTTCACCCACAGGGGTCCTGGTAGCTCCTTCTTATCCTTCTAGGAAAGGCTCAGGGCTGACACCTGATTGTTGTAACAGTCTGACCAGGGTCATTGTCAAGGACCTGAATGTGATATTGGAATTATCCAGGTCTGTGTCATATGCTCATCCTAAGACCAGGTGATGGGCTGAACTAGAATCAGACTGACTCTAGGGGAGGACCCTTTCCCCTCAAAACTAGAGCACAGTTTGCAAAAGGAGAATGGATGCTGTATTTGCAGAAGCTACAGCTATCTACAAGAGATTCTCTTTTAGTTTTTCCCAATTTCTATTCCTCAGATAAATTAACCTATCTTTCATGACACAATATTGAGCCAACATCATTATAGGCAAAACACTCACAGATACACAAAAAACAAGCAGCTCTTCGCTACCTTGGGTGTTGGAAGTTCCGTGCGTTTTCTCCTGGACCTTTTGAGAAAATGGAAGCAGCTCCTGGGCCCTTCAGTCCTGTCGCTGCCACTCCTGCCATTTTGGGAGACTGGGTGGCACAGTTGCTAACGTTCATTAATACAGAGTTTTTCAGATCTAACTGCGCATCACCAGGGTTATTAGGGAGTCCTGACTGTTCTTCAGTGCTCATGCTCAGAGGTTCTTATCTAGTGAGCTTGGTGAAGGAGCCAGCCGTTGGAGGGATGCTCACTTGTTTTTGCAAACACTCTAGTGAGTTTATGTGCAGCCAGAACTGGGGACCTTTGCAAATCTTCCTCTTTTTGCAGTGACTTTAAGAGGCTCTATAAATCAGGACTTGTGAACAGTGAACAGAGTTGTACCTGACATAGTTGCAGCGTGCAACCACAAACAGCTGCGCGACTCCCTCCAGGTGAACGTTTCCCTTTGTCCATCACACCTCTGCCAAAACCGGCAAACGCAGCTGTAGTCACCACAGAGAGTTCACAGAAAGGCTGACACCAAAGATGTGTTTCTCCTTTTGCTCATGTGCTAATTTTCTTTTCACATCAATAAACACTGACTGGTTTACATTTTTGGCAGAGTTCTGCTTCCAAGTTAATATGCATTGTGAGTGCCAGGGAAGCAAAGTTTTCCCAAGAACTTCAGCATTGTTTGCGGTTTAGAGGTCACTCATAACGGCTTAAAGAGTTTAGCTGGAGTTTTGATATTGCATTTTCTTTTTTTTTTTTCTGCAGAACGCTATTAGTTTTTCTTATTTCATTAAATATGTGTCTTCAAGAAGGTGCAGGCTGTACCATGCACAATCTTGCCAGCTGATTTAATCTGTATATGTCAATATTTTCAAGAAACTTAGGAAGAAATGAAAAATGAAGTAAAAATCATCCGTGGTACTGAAAAAGGGCAAGTCATGGACCACAGAATCCACTGAAAACTTATAAAACCGTCAGATACGTGTGATGTCTAAACTTGGAAGTCTCAGTAGGGTATCATGAGAACATATTTCTGCCCTGGTGTGATGAGAATGTTTGATGTAGCTATAGCTTGAGTAAATGTAGGATCTGGGGTCTTGGAAAAACTGGATTTAAGATGTCTGTTCCCTTATTTCCACACATCATCAAAATATGTGGAAATTCCATTATTTTGGCAAAGAAACAACATATCTCAAATTGTTTGCCTTCCAGCTGCCCCTAAGATATCTGATTTGGGGTTTGGAAAATCAGAATAACACAAAGAAGACCAACTAAGATTGCAGAGAAGGCTGATCAGTAAAATTCAAGAGTGACCTATGTCCACTTCAGAACAATGATGGAACTGTTGCATTATAGATTCTGAGAAGATGATAGGAAATCAAAAGTCTACAGTAAATGCAACTGGCACTGAATTTTCTCAATCTGATGGTTCAAACTCCATACTTAAGCACAGTTAATGCTCTAACTGACTCCATAAAGCTTGCTGTTCTTCAGCCGCTCAGTACTGATTCTTTGCGACCCCATGGACTGTAACACATCAACCTTCCCTGTCCCCATAAAACTTGACTTGAGTTAGAGGGGAATTTGACTTTTGAAACTGACACACAAATTTAAAGATAACTAAAGAATTTGATGATTGTTTCTGGCCTGAATTATTATTCCTTTTGATGAAAGGGGCTTCCTCTGTGGTTCAGCTGGTAAAGAATCCACCTGCAATGTGGGAGACCTGGGTTTGGAAGACCAGGGTTCTTCCCTGGGTTGGGAAGATCCCCTGGAAAAGGGAAGGGTTACCCACTCCAGTATTCTGGCCTAGAGAATTCCATGGACTATGTAGTCCATGGGATTGCAAAGAGTAGGACACGACTGAGCGACTTTCATTCATTTACTTTCACTTTGACCAAAGATATTGCAAGATTTACATGTTAAGAAGGAGAAACAGTGGGATCTCTAAAATAATGCATGAGTATTCAAGTAGAGCAAAGTTTGAATAAGATGTTAAATGTAAGAGGTGGTGTTTCAGAAGTGATATCCTAAAATAAATTATTAGGCCAATATTAATTATTTCTTTTCTGATGTAAAGAGTATTTGATATTTAGTGACACCATGTACAATAAGCCCACCATAGAAATTAACAAAATTTGAGGGCATAATGAGATAGAGAACAAATATGAACATTGATTAAACCTCAGGCCTGACTCAAGGGATGGATCTGCCACTTATTTAAGATGCCAACGTGAGATGAATCGCACCAGCAGGAAACACAGTGTATGAGAGTTCCGGGTGCTCCACACCCTGACCAACATTTGGTGTTGTCGGTCTTTGTAATTTTAGACATTCTGGTAGAAGTAGAATGGCATCTTATCATGGCTTTAATTTGCATTTCCCTGATGACTAATGATATTGAGCATTTATTCATGTGCTTTTTTTTTTGCCATCTGTTTATCTTCTTTATAGAAATGTCTGTTCAAATCTCTTGCCCATGTTTTCATTGGGTGTTTGAGTTCTTATCAACGAGTTGTAAGAGTTATTTATATGCTCTGATGCAAGTCCCTTTTCACATATATGTATTGTAAATATTTTCTCCCAGTCTGTTGCCTGCCTTTTCATTTCCTTAGCGCTGCCTAGGAGAGCAGAAAATCTTAATTTCGATGAATCTTTCATATAAGAAACTCTGTTTTATGCTTTGTGCTGTGTCCTATCTCATATTTTTTTCATATTCTAAGATTGAAACGATTGTCTTCTAGAAGATTTATGAGTAAAACCATGTGGAAGATTGGTTTAACTTTTATGAAATTACACATACCCTTACCATACAGCCCAGGAATTCCTGGTAGGAATTTACCCAAGAGAAATGAAAGCATGTTCATAGAAAGACCTGAACACAAATGTCTATAGTCTTCCAAAACTGAAACAACTCAAATGACCACCAAAGGGTGAATGGATAAAAAGGTGTGGCATACACATACATGTGGGTTATGTATACACAGCAATAAGAAGGAATTACTGTTGATACGTGCAGCAGGATGGATTAACCTTGGAACCTTATGCAGAGGCAGAGAGACAGATGCGAAAGCACGCAGACGTGCATGTGAGACTCTGGAATCAGTCCACAGTGATAGAAGACCCATCAGTGATTGCCTCCCACGGCAAGAAAGGATTTTTCCGAGAATATGCATGAGGGACCTTCTTGGAGTGGTGATGGGAATGTTCTATATCTTGACTGCAGTGTGGTTATATGGGTGTGCGTGCTTGTCAAAATGCATCAACTGTCCATACTTTACTGTGCTTTAAGGTATGTAAAATCAAAAGCATTTGCTCAAAGATGGTAGAAAAAAATACCACAGAGTTAGCCAATAGTAATAATATACTTAGTGGAAACACACACCGACTAATTTTAAGATGTGATAATCATTTGTAGAAATTCCACCTGTTTAACCTCCAGATCATGACATTATCATTTATATTTCAAAATAAGACATTTTATTTAATAGAAATTTAAAAAATACAGAAAAGTTAAAAGAACCAAGAGAAACGGCTTCTTGTCTCAGTGCTTAAAGCCAGCCTTTCTTGTGTGCTTTGTGGTTTTCTTTTTCATTGTTTAGTTGCTAAGTTATGTCCAGCACTTTTGTGATCCCATGGACTATGGCCCGCCAGTCTCCTCTGTCCATGGAATTGTCTAGGCAAGAATACCAGAGTGGGTTGCCATTTCCTTCTCCAGGGGATCTTTCAGACCCAGGGATCAAACCCAGACCTCCTGCACTGCAGGCAGATTCTTTACCTCTGAGCCACCAGGGAAGCCCTTTAGAATACTGGAGTGAGTTGCCATTTTCTTCTCCAGGGGATCTTTCAGACCCAGAGATTGAACCTGCATCTCCTGCATTGGCAGGAAGACTTTTTTTTTTTACCACTGAGCCACCTAGGAAACCCCTTCTTTTTAATACTTGTAATCATATTCTTTAACAGTTGACATATTACATTAGACAGATTACTGCTTTTGCCATATAAGAATTTTCCCAAATAATTTTACAGTTTTTATAAATGTGATTTTAAAATTTACATAATATTCAGAGAAATAGACATTATGAATTACTTGAAGATGTCTACTTTTGAACACTTCAGTTTCTTGTTTACTTTTGAAATTTTCCTTATCTAAGATTATGGCGATTAACATATAACATTTTCCCCACTTAGAATTATTTACTTGGTATAGATTCCCAAACATCTTGATCAAAGGGTAATGCAGTCAACGTTATTACTTGAAACCAAAAGACTGAGACTTGCCCGTTCTGTGCGGCTCTTCTCTTAGGCTTCCATTCCAGAAGATCTTTTCTTCTTTGACTTTCTGATGAATTATTGTTTTTGTGAAGCAGGGAGCTAAGGAGAAAGAGGATTTTCACCTACTGTTCTGCATGTACTGCGTTGCCTGAATTAGCCTCATCTATCTGTCAAAGTGCCCAGAAACCACGATGATAGGAGCTGTGGAAATAGATATCTAGCATATGGGAACCTGCTTATAATTTCTTGCTCACAGCATTTATCCCACATACAGCATTTATCTTTAAAAGAGCAAGACTAATGAACCCGTATGTATTGTTTTCTACTTATAGAACGTCCTCATTTGAAATACATCCCATGGAAAATAAAGCTCTGCTAATGAGTAAGGAATTGCACTGCTTTATAGTGAGTAGAATCATAATGCCTTGGTATAATTCTTGCTTTTGCCACTGACCTTACTGGGTCATTGTTTTTTAAATTAGAGAGACCATTTTTTGTCTGTAAAATGCTTTGATCATTTCTGATCTAGAATACTATGTAACTACACCATTTAATAAAAATTATCTTGCTTCAAGAAAACTGGGATTGGTCAAACCAATTATTGAGGAGGCATCCATTCGGGGAAGTTATTTTTGCATTGACAAAGGATTCATAAAGAGTATGCACAGAAATAGTGCATTACAACTGCGGCTTGTGTAAGAAAAATTCAAATGATGATCAGCTTCTTCAGGAATGCATCTGCCACTAAATGTTAGACAATGGAGAAGAGTGGTTAGGCTCTGTCTTTTAAAAGCTGTGTGTTTGGGGGCAAGTTACATGGCCTATCCAACTCTTGAAGAGCAAAGGGACAGCTTGCTTATAAACTGCTATGAAGTTCCAATGAGATAATGCATGTAAACTGCATACCTCCTCCATGGCACCCACTCAGTAATGCTCGTGACTGTGGCTGCGCTCATAGAAAAAGCAGAACCTGGGGACAGTCCATCATGCTTCACATTTCCTCTTGCCCCCTTCTCCTTCCCTCTTCTTTGAACTTGCGTCACAGACCTGTGTCTTTACCCTCTATCATCCTCTCTTTCAAATCACACTTCCTGTGGGATGAAAACCACCCAAGAGACACAAACTCTCTGGCAAATGTTCTTTGCACCACTTGGACTGACATCGGCCTGTCCTCTGAAGACCTGACTCCTCAGCAGTCCTCTATCTTGGAGAAGTTTCTTCCCCCTTCTCAGGACCAGAGAGAGACAGAATTGTCCTCCACTGCACCAGGCTGCTTTTAGACCAGGGTCCTGTCCCTCCTCTGCACCTTTGAGGCTCAGTTCTTGAAAACAAACCATCATCTCCTTCTCATGACTGATGTTTACAGACTTCCTCCTAGCCACTTCTCTTCTTTCATTAAACTCAATCGTAGCTTTAGTATCTTCATTTCCATCTATACTCTTTTCATCATTCTTGGGAACCTGGATTTTCAGTTCCTCTCCTTCTCTTTGAAGTGACCTGTCCTTCCCACCCACTCTAGAATCTCAGATGCATATCTCTCTTTCTTGGACCACAATATCACCTCATTATGGCATTTTCTACTCCATGACATTCAATCCATTGATCTCATTGCCTAACTCAAAATCCTTGAGCTTATGTCTGCTACCTGCAACTATATAGTGGAAGAGACAAGTAGACTCAAGGGATTATTTCTGATAGACAGAGTTCCTGAAGAACTATGGATGGAGGTTCATGACATTGTATAAGAGGCAGTGATTGAGATATCTCCAAGAGAAAGAAATGCAAAAAGGAAAATGGTTTTCTAAGGAAGCCTTACATATAGCTGAGAAAAGAAGAGAAGCTAAAGGCAAAGGAGAAGAGGAAAGATATACCAATTTGAACGCAGAGTTCCAAAGAGTAGTAAGGAGAGATAAGAAAGTCTTCCTCAGTGATCAATGCAAAGAAATAGAGGAAAACAACAGAATGGGAAAGACTACAGATTTCTTCAAAAAATTGGAGATACCAATGGAACATTTCACACAAAGATGGGCACAATAAAGGACAGAAATGGTATGGACCTAAGAGAAGCAAAAGATATTAAGAAGAGGTGGCAAGAATACACAGAAGAACTATACAAAAAAAGATCTTCATGACCCAGATAATCATGATGGTGTGATCACTCACCTAGAGCCAGACATCTTGGAATGTGAAGTCAAGTGGGCCTTAAGAAGCATCATTACAAACAAAGCTAGTGGAGGTGATGGCATTCCAGTTGAGCTGTTTCAAATCCTCAAAGATGATGCTATGAAACTGCTGCACTCAATACACCAGCAAATTTAGAAAACTCAGCAGGGGCTGTAGGACTAGAAAACGNAAACAAAGCTAGTGGAGGTGATGGCATTCCAGTTGAGCTGTTTCAAATCCTCAAAGATGATGCTATGAAAATGCTGCACTCAATACACCAGCAAATTTAGAAAACTCAGCAGGGGCCGCAGGACTAGAAAACGTCAGTTTTCATTCCAATCCCAAAGAAAGGCAATGCCAAAGAATGCTCAGACTACCGCACAGTTGCACTCATCTCACATGCTAGTAAAGTAATGCTCAAAATTCTCCAAGCCAGGCTTCAACAGTACGTGAACAGTGAACTTCCAACATTCAAGCTGGGTTTAGAAATGGCATAGGAACCAGAGATCAAATTGCCAGCATCTGCTGGATCACTGAAGAAGCAAGAGAGTTCCAGAAAAGCATCTACTTCTGCTTTATTGATTACACCAAAGACTTTGACTGAGTCAGTTCAGTTGCTCAGTCATGTATGACTCTTCCCAACCCCATGGACTGCAGCATGCCAGGCCTCTCTGTCCATCACCAGCTCTCAGAGTTTACTCAAACTCATTTCCGTTGAATCGGTGATACCATCTAACCATCTCATCCTCTGTCGTCCCCTTCTCCTCCTGCCTTCAATCTTTACCAGCATCAGGATCTTTTCAAATGAATCAGTTCTTTGCATCACATGGCCTAAGTATTGGAATATTTGACTGTGCGAATAAAAAAAAAAAAACTGTGGAAAATTAATCAAGATATGGAAATACCAGACCACCTGACCTGCCTCCTGAGAAATCTGCATGCAGGTCAAGAAGCAACAGTTAGAACTGGACATGGAACAACAGACTGGTTCCAAACAGGAAAAGGAGTACGTCAAGGCTGTATATTGTCACCTTGCTTATTTAACTTATATGCAGAGTACATATGTGAAATGCCAGGCTGGAAGAAGCCCAAGCTGGAATCAAGATTGCCAGGAGAAGTATCAATAACCTCATATATGCAGATGATACCACCCTTATAGCAGAAAGTGAAGAAGAACAAAAGAGCCTCTTGATGAAAGTGAAAGAGGAGAGTGAAAAAGTTGGCTTCAAGCTCAACATTCAGAAAACTTGCCTGGAAAATCCCATGGACTGAGAGCCTGGTAGGCTGCAGTCCATGGGGTCGCTAAGAGTTGGGCACGACTGAGCAACTTCACTTTCACTTTTCACTTTCATGCACTGGAAAAGGAAATGGCAACCCACTCCACTGCTCTTGCCTGGAGAATCCCAGGGATGGTGGAGCCTAGGGGGCTGCCATCTATGAGGTCACAGAGTCGGACACGACTGAAGTGACTTAGCAGGAGCAGCAGCAAAGCTCCACGTTCAGAAAACTAAGATCATGGCATCTGGTCCCATCACTTCATGGTAAATAGATGGGAAAACAGTGGAAACAGTGAGAGACGTTATTTTGGGGGGCTCCAAAGTCACTGCAGATGGTGACTGCAGCCTTGAAATTAAAAGACACTTGCTCCTTGGAAGAGAAACTATGACCAACCTAGATAGTATATTAAAATGCAGAGACATTACTTTGCCAACAAAGGTCCATCTAGTCAAGGCTATGGTTTTTCCAGGGGTCATGTATGGATGTGAGAGTTGGACTATAAAGAAACCTGAGTTCAGAAGAATTGATGCTTTTGAACTGTGGTGTTGGAGAAGACTCTTGAGAGTCCCTTGGACTGCAAGGAGATCCAACCAGTCCATCCTAAAGGAAATCAGTCCTGAATATTCATCGGAAAGACTGATGGTGAAGCTGAAACTCCAGTCCTTTGGTCACCTGATGTGAAGAGCTGACTCATTAGAAAAGACCCTGATGCTGGGAAAGATTGGAGGCAAGAGGAGAAGGAGATGACAGACGATGAGATGGTTGGATGGCATCACTGACTCAATGGATGTGAGTCTGAGTGGACTCCGGGAGTTAGTGATGGACAGGAAGGCCTGGCGTGCTGTGGTTCATGGGGTTGCAAAGAGTCTGACATGACTGAGTGACTGAACTGGCTTATGTCTGCTATCACTTCCCTTCACTTCTTGGCTAGATTTGTGATGAAAAGTTCTCCCTTGCAAATATGCCAACACTCGTCCTCTCTCCCTCTGTCGCGTGAAGTTTGTAAACTTTACCCTGGTTCAACTTTCCCTGCCTTTTCCATGTCTGCACATGAAGGAGTACGACATAGCTGAGGGGAAAACATCGAGAATCAAACCTCAAGGATTTCTTAATACTCATTGTTCAACAATAAAAAAAAAAAAAAGAAGAAAGAAAGTGAAGTCGTTCAGTCGTGTCCAACTCTTTGCGACCCCATGGACACCAGGCTCCTCCGTCCATGGGATTTTCTAGGCAAGAGTACTGGAGTGGGTTGCCATTTCCTTCTCCAGGGCACTTCCCAACCCAGGGATCTAACCCAGGTCTCCCACATTGCAGACAGACGCTTTACCGTCTGAGCCATTGTTTAAAGATTTATCCTACTCTTAATTATTTCCCTCTCTTTTCAGCTAATAAGCTAGTGTTGTTATGTAAGTGGAAACTACAAGATACAAAAGTCTGTCATTTCCTCCCCATGATCAAAATGACTTGTTCAAGTCCGTCTCTCCTTTCTTACTGTTAAAATGAAGTGCATATACTCCTCCTTTCAGAGGTTGGTACCTCTGTATATCCTTCTGAGCTCATCTCCTCTCTCTCTGTTAAATTTTTTGCCCACCTGGCCCTTCTCTGTCTGTCTTATATCATCAGTCTTTCTCTTCCTGAGTAACTTTCCCCATAATGCCAACTTGCCCTCTTGTCTCCGATGCTCACATTTCTTCCACCCTGTCACCTCTTCATCTACTGCCCCATGTCCATACACATTTTCATGGCTCAACTTCCTGAGATTGGTCTGCAAAGGTTACTTCTTCATTTTCACTGAATTCAGGTCAGTTCAGTTCAGTCCAGTAGCTCAGTCGTGTCTGACTCTTTGTGACCCATGGACTGCAGCACACCAGGCCCCCCTGTCCATCACCAACTTCTGGAGTTTACTCAAAGTCATGTCCATTGAGTTGGTGATGCCATCCAACCATCTCTTCCTCTGTCATCCCCTTCTCCTCCCACCTTCAATCTTTCCCAGCATCAGGGTCTTTTCCAATAAGTCAGCTCTTCACATCAGGTGGCCAAAGTATTGAAGTTTCGGCTTCATCTTCCAATGAATATTCAGGACTGATTTTCTTTAGGATGGACTGGTTGGATCTCCTTGCAGTCGAAGGGACTCTCAGAGTCTTCTCCAACACCACAGCTCAAAAACATCAATTCTTCTGTGCTCAGTTTTGTTTATACTCCACCTGTCACACCCACACATGAAAAGTGGAAAAGCCATAGCTTTGAGCAGAAGGACCTTTATTGGCAAAGTAAAGTCTCTGCTTTTTAGTACACTGTCTAGGTTGGTCATAACTTTTCTTCCAAGGAGCACGTGTCTTTTAATTTCATATCTGCAGTTACCATCTGATTTTGGAGTCCAAAAAAATAGTCTGTCACTGTTTCCATGGTTTCCCCATCTATTTGCCATGAGTGATGGGAGCTCAACCTTTAACAAATTCTAGAATGGCTTCCAGCCCTGCTGCTCCACTGCCATTGTTTTGGCTAAAACCACCAAGAAGCTTCATGGACCAATTTCAAAGACTGACTTTCTGTCCTTATCTTTAATGACTACCTAACATCATTTCATGGTATCTTTAGTAAAAT